>CM053412.1:25164702-25199378 GCA_028644305.1 Xerus rutilus | reverse complement strand
TTAGTTTAAGTCCATCCCATTTATTGATTCTTGCTTTTATTTCTCGTGCTATAGGTGTCTTGTTAAGGAATTCGGGGCCTAATCCCACGTGATGAAGATCTGGACCTACTTTCTCCTCAATCAGACGCAGAGTCTCTGGTCTAAGGATTTTTAAAATCTTTAAAAAATAAAGACTATACAAACTTTTATAGAAAAGTCAATCTGACATTATTTGAATTTCACAGAAGAAAAGGAAACTGAAGATAACCTAAAGAAGTATCTAAATTTAAATAATTGCTTTTTTGGCATAGGGGAAAAAATGGCTTCTAAAAGATCTTTCTCAGATTAAGAGAGAAAGTTAGCTGGCCATAGTGGTGCTTGTCTGTAATCCCAGCTACTTGGGAGGCTAAGGCAGGAAGATTGCAAGTTTGAGGCCAGCCTGTACAACATAGTGAGACCCTTTCTCAAAATAAGGCTGGGGGTGTAGCTCAGCTGTAAAGCACCCTGGGTGCTGTGGTTCCCTATTCACCAACGTGTGGCTCCACCTACGCTGCCTCCATTTGGGGGCATAGCAGCCACTGCCATAGCCCTCCCTACATGGTAATCTCCACCTTGGGACATCAGACAGGACCAGGAGGCACCTGCCCATGGCAACACCACAGGCCACACTGCAGCATCACCAAATAGGCCACCCAACGCCATCGTACAGCCCATCCTTCCAGCCCCACCTCTGAAAGCAGTTGCCTCCATATTGGAACACTGCCACCACCATCTTGGGTTACCTCTGCTGCCACCTCTGCCATCTTTAGCTGGGGCAGCTTCCACCTTGGAACACTGACTAGAGCCTGGAGGCCCAACACCAAGGACCTACAGGCTTGATGTTACTAGGGGCATGGCCGCTTCCATCTAGGGACAATAAACAGGACCTAGAAAATAGTAGCCAAGGTCCCTTTGGGCCCAGTTGCTCCAAAGGTAACTAGGTGTACTAACAGACACCATCCTGTTACAGAGGTAACAGGGAGCCTTGCATGGGGTTGCCTCTCTTTTTTCTCCTGCTAATAGCCAACTTCCTTTGATTAACCTTTCACTAGTCCTATAATCTAATACCTCTGTATTTTTACATCCCATTTCATAAACATTACAGCCTACCCCTGCTCCACCATTAGAAATGGTAAACCCTATGCAAACCTATTGGCTCTATGGTAGAAGATAACCAAACTCATCATTCCTGGTTATAGCAACAAAACTGTAAATGTCAAAATAGAAGCTAATTGATTTATGGCTGCATTGGTTGCATTGGATGCTGTAAACATTGATATCCCCCTTAAAGGTGAGGTACTGGTAACCTGTAGGGACACTGGAAGATTATAGGGTAGAAGCTACAATACCTCAGATCTGTACTGCAAGAGAGAAAGTCACATAGCAACATGAAAAAACAAGGGAGGAAAGTGCCCCTAACAAACCAAGATACTAAAACAACAGAATCTATTGACAATGCAGTAGATAAAATATCAGAGAAAAAGTTCAGAATATGAATAATTAAAATTATCTGTGATTTAAAGACTGACCTAAGTGAGCAAATACAGGCAAAAACTGATCACTCCAACAAAGAGATAAGAAAGCAAATACAGGTAGCAAAGGATTACTTCAAGAAAGAGATAGAGATTCTGAAAAAACAAACAAAACAGAAATCCTTGAAATGAAAGAAACAATAACTGAACAAAAAACTCAATAGAAAGCATCTCCAACAGACTAGATCACTTGGAAGACAGAACCTCAGACAATGAAGATAAAATATACAATCTTGAAAATAAAGTTGACCACACAGTGAAGATGGTAAGAAACCATGAACTGAACATCTAAGAATTATGAGATAACATCAAAAGACCAAACCTGAGATTTATCGGGATGGAGGAAGGCACAGAGACACAAACTAAAGAAATGCACAATCTCTTCAATGAAATAATAACAGAAAATTTCCCAAACATGAAGAACAAATTGGAAAATCAAATGTAAGAGGCTTACAGAAGACCAAGGGTACAGAATTACAACAGATCCACACCAAGGGACATTGTAATGAAAATGCCCAGCATACAGAATAAGGATAGAATTTTAAGAGCTGCAAGAGAGAGGAAACATTACATATAGGGGGAGATCAATTTGGATCACAGCAGATTTTTCAACCCAGACCCTCAAAGCCAGGAGATCCTAGAACAACATATCCCAAGCTCTGAAAGAAAATGGATGCCAACCAAGAATCTTATATCCAGAAAAATTAAGCTTCAGATTTGATGACGAAATAAAAACCTTCCATGATAAACAAAAGCTAAAAGAATTTACAGCAAGAAAGCCTTCACTAGAGAACATTCTTGGCAAAATATTCCATGAGGAGGAAATGAAAAACAACAATGAAAATCTGCCAAGGGAGGAACTACACAAAAGGAAAGGCCAATTGAAGGAGAAACCAAGTCAAGTTAAAAACCAAAAATAAACCAAAATGGCTGGGAATACAAACCATATCTCAATAATAACTCTGAATGTCAATGGCCTAAACTCATCAATCAACATAGACTAGCAGATTGGACTTAAAAAAAAAAAAAAGACCCAACAATACGCTGCCTTCAAGAGACTCATCTCACAGGAAAAGATCTCCATAGACTGAAGGGGAAAGGATGGGAAAAAACGTATCACTCACATGGACCGCATAAACAAGCAGGAGGTTCCATCCTCAAACTGAATAAAGTGGACTTCAAATCAAAGTTAGTAAAAAGGGATAAAGGGGGCTAGGATTGTAGCTCAGTGGTAGAGTGCTTGCCTCACATGCGTGAGGCCCTCGGTTCGATCCTCAGCACCACATACAAAGCAATAAAATAAAGACATTGTGTCCATCTACAACTAAAAAAATATTTTAAAAAAATCTTTGCTTTAAAAAAAAAGAAAAAGAAAAGGGATAAAGAAGGTCATTTCATAATGCTTAAGGGAATCAACAAGACATAACAATCATAAATATCTATGCCCCTAACAATGGGGCATCTATATCAAACAAACCTTTCTCAACTTCAAGAATCAAATAGACCACAATAAAATGATACTGGGTGACTTTAACACACCTCTCTCATCACTTGAAAGATCTTCCAAACAAAAACTAAACAAAGAAAACATAGAATTCAATAATACAATCAATAATTTAGACTTAACAGACATATATAGAATATTCCATCCATCAGCAAGTAAATATACTTTTTTCTCAGCATCTTATGGGTCCTTCTCCAAAATAGACCATATGCTATGCCACAAAAAAAGTCTTAGCAAATACAAAAAATAGAGATACTACCCTGCATTCTATCCAACTGTAATGGAATAAAATTAGAAATCAATGATAAAATAAAAAATAGAACCTACTCCAACACCTGAAGACTAAATCATAAGCTATTAAGTGGTGCATGGATAACAGAAGACATCAGGGAGGAGATTTAAAAAATTTCTTTGAGTTAAATGAGAATTCTGATACAACATATCAAAACCTCTGGGACACTATGAAGGCAGTAATAAGAGGAAAGCTCATTGTATTAAGCTCATTCATTAAAATAAGAAAAAGTTGTCAACAAATAAATGACCTGACATTACATCTCAAGCCCTAGAAAAAGAAGAACAAACCAACCCCAAAAGAAGCAGAAGACAGGAAATAATTAAAATTAGGGCTGAAGTTAATAAAATTGAAACAAAAGAAAAAATTCAAAAATTGACAAAACTAAAAGCTGGTTCTTTGAAAAACTAAATAGACAAAACTTTAGCCACCATAACAAAAAGGAGAGAAAAAATTCAAATTACTAAAATTTGTGGTGAAAAAGGAAATATCACAACAGACACTATTGAAATACAGAAGATAATTAGAAACTATTTTGAGAAAATTTATACTCCAGTAAAATAGAAAACCTCAAAGACACCAACAAATTTCTAGAGACATATGACCTACCCAAACTGAACCAGGAGGACATACATAAATTAAACAGATCAATTTCAAGCAAGGAAATAGAAGACTCCATCAAAAGCCTACCAGGGTTGGGATTGTAGCTCAGTGGTAGAGTGCTTGCCTCGCATGCGTGAGGTACCAAGTTCAATCCTCAGCACCACATAAAAATAAATAAATAAAGATACTGTGTCCAACTACAATTTAAAAAAAAAAAGCCTACCAACCAAGAAAAGCCCAGGATGGATTCTCAGCTGAGTTCTACAAGACCTACAAATAATAATTACCAATACTCCTCAAATTATTCCACAAAATAGAACTCATTCTATGAAGCTAGTATCACCCTGATACCAGAACCAGAGACACATCAAAGAAAGAAAATCTCAGACTAATATCCCTGATGAACATAAGATGCAAAAATTCTCAATAAAATTTTGGCAAATCGCATACAAAAACATATTTTAAAAATAGTATACCATGATTAAGTGGGGTTCATTCCAGGGATGCAAGATTGGTTCAACATACAGAAATCAATAAATGTAACACATCCCATCAACAGACTTAAAGATAAGAATCATATAATTTTATCAATTGATGGAGAAAAGGCATTTGACAAAATACAGCAACCTTTCATGTTCAAAACACTAGAAAAATTTGAAATAGTAGCAACATACTTCAACATTGTAAAAGCTATACCCAAGGCCAATATCATCCTAAATGGACAAAAGTTGGAAGCATTTCCTTTGAAAACAGGAACAAGACAAGGATACCTTCTTTCACCACTTCTATTCAATATAGTCCTTGAAACTCTAGCCAGAGCAATTAGACAGATGAAAGAAATTAAAGGGATATGAATAGGAAAGGAAGAACTCAAAATATCACTATTTGCTGATGACATGATTCTATACTTACAGAGGATCCAATAAATTTCATCAGAAAACTTTTAGAATTAATAAATGAATTCATCAAAGTAGCAGGATATAAAGTCAAGACCCATAAATCAAATGCATTTCTATACATCAGTGATGAATCTTCTGAAAGAGAAATTAGGAAAACTATCTCATTCACAATAACCTCAAAAAAAATAAAATATCTGGCAATCAATCTAATAAGAGATGTGAAAGACCTCTACAATGAAAACTATAGAACAATAAAGAAAGAAAGTGAAGAAGACCTAAGAAGATGGAAAGATCTCCCATGCTCTTGGATAGGCAGAATCAATATTGTCAAAATGGCCATACTACCCAAAGTGCTACACAGATTCAATGCAATTCCAGTTAAAATCCCAATGTCATTCCTTATAGAAATAGAAAAAGCAATCATGAAATTCATTTGGAAAAAATAAGAGACCCAGAATAGCCAAAGCAATCATTAGCAAGAAGAGTGAAGTAGGAAGCATCACAATACCAGACTTTAAACTATACTACAAAGCTATAGTAACAAAAATGGCATGGTACTGGCACCAAGATAGACATGTAGATCAATGGTATAGAATAGAAGACACAGAGACAAACCCACATAAATACAGTTATCTCATACTAGACAAAGGCACCAAAAATATACATTGGAGAAAAGATAGCCTCTTCAATAAATGGTATTGGGAAAACTAGAAATCCATACACAGCAAAATGAAACTAAACTCCTATCTCTCACCATGCACAAAACTCAACTCAAAGTGGATTGAGGACCTAGGAATTAGACCAGAGATCCTGCACCTAATAGAGGAAAAAGTAGGCCCAAATCTTCATCACATCAGATTAGGCCTCGACTTCCTTAACAAGACTCCTAAAGCACAAGAAATAAAATCAAGAATCAATAAATGGGATGGACTCAAACTAAAAAGCTTCTTCTCACCAAAAGAAATAATCAGTGAGGTAAATAGCCTTCATTTTGGGAGCAAATTTTTGCCACATGTACATCAATCAGAGCACTAATCTCCAGGATATATGTAGAACTCAAAAAACTTAACATCAAGAAAATAAACAAGCCAATCAATAAATGGGCTAAGGGGCTGAACAGACCCTTGAAGAAGATATACAATCAATCAACAAATATATGAAAAAATGTTCAACCTCTCTTGTAATTAGAGAAATTCAAATCAAAACTACTCTAAGATTTCATCTCACTCCAGTCAGAATGGCAGTTATCAAGAATACAAACAACAATATGTGTTGGTGAGAGTGTAAGGGGAAAAGCACACTCATACACTGCTGGTGGGACTGCAAATTGGTGCAACCAATCTGGAAAGCAGTATGGAGATGCCTTAGAAAACTTGGATGGAACCACCATTTGACCCAGCTATCCCACTCCTTGGTCTATGTCCTAAAGACTTAAAAACAGTATACTACAGTGATGCAGCAACTTCAATGTTTATAGCAGCACAATTCACAATTGCTAAACTGTGGAACCAACCTAGATGCCCTTCAATAGATGAATGGATAAAGAAACTGTGGTATATATACACAATAGAATATTACTCAGCAATAAAAGAGAATAAAATCATGGCATTTAGCCAGGCATGGTGGCGCATGCCTGTAATACCAGCACTTTGGGAGGTTAAGACTGGAGAATCACGAGTTCAAAATCAGCCTCAGCAATGACGAGGCACTAAGCAACTCAGTGAGACTCTGTCTCTAAATAAAACACAAAATAGGGCTGGCAATGTGGCTCAGTGGTTGAGCACCCCTGAGTTCAATCCCCGGTACCAAAAATAAATAAATAAGTAAAGCATGGCATTTGCAGGAGAATAGATGGAGTTGGAGTATATTATGCTAAGCAAAGTAAGCCAATCCCAAAAACCATAGGTGGAATGTTCTCTCTGATAAGTGGATGCTGATCCATAATGGGGGGAGAGGGAATGAAGTAATTTTGATTGGGCAAAGGGGAGGAAGGAGAGGGGAGGGGGCATGGTGGCAGGAAAGATGGTGGAATGAGATGGACATCATTACCCTAGGTACATGTATGACTGTACATATGGTGCGATGCTACATTGTGTGCAACCAGAGAAATGAAAAATTGTGCTGCATTTATATACAATAAATCAAGATGCATTCTGCTGTCAAAAAAATTTTTTAAAAGACAAAAATAAATAAAATACATAATGTACATATATTTTATCTTTTCACAATTATTTCTGTATTTAATTATTTATTTATTTTTGTGCTGGGGATGGAACCCAGAGATGCTTTACCACTGAGCTACATCCCCAGCCCTTTTTTTTTTTTAAATTTTGAGACAAGGTCTTACTAAATTGCATAGAACTTTATACATTGCTGAGGCTAGCCTTTATGAATTTATGACCCTCCTGCTTCAGCCTCCTAAGTCACTGGTATTACAGATGTATGCCACCATGCCTGGCATCCTTTCAGAATTATATGTGTTAAGAGTTCTTGAGGAGGGGCTGGGGTTATGGCACAGTGGTAGCGTGCTCACATAGCACGTGTGAGGCACTGGGTTCGATCCTCAGCACCACATAAAAATAAAATAAAGATATTCTGTCCACCTACAACTAAAAAAATAAATAAATATTTTTTTTAAAAAAAGAGTTCTTTAGGAGCTGGGGTTGTGGCTCAGTGGTAGAGCACTTGCCTCACATGTATGAGGCACTGGGTTCGATCCTCAGCACCACATAAAATAAATAAATAAAGGTATTGTGTCCATCTACAACTAAAAAAAAACTTTTTTAAAAAACAGAGTTCTTGAGAACCCACATGGTAACGCATGCTTGTAATCTCAGCTACTCTAGAGGTTGTGCAAGCCCTGAGTTCAATCCCTAGTAGCACAAAAAAAGGGAGCGGGAATGGGGGACAATCTGAAGACCAAGAGAAGAATGTCATGTGATGATGCATGGAGTTTAGGAATTCCAGATCTGTAAGCCAGGGCATTCCAAGGACAGGTGGAAACCCCAGAAGCTGAGAGGCATGCACGTTCTCCCCCAGAGCATTCAAGAGAGCATGGTCCTGCCCACACCCTTCCGTGGCTCCCCAGCCCCAACCCTTGCTCTCTGCATCTGTCCAACCTCCCTCTTAGCACTTGGGCAGCACTCATCCCCATCTCCAGGTTTGCCACTCTCCCACAGGATCCAGACACTCCTTCCCTGTCAGAGACGCCTCATCCTCTAGGGCCACCACAAAGATCTCCTCCATGAAGCCACCCAGAACTTGTGAACAACACTCCTCCCCTCCACAGGGCCTTTCAGTATCTGTATCATGCTCCTTGGCATATTTTGTGTACTTATTACCTTGTTTGCTGTTTCACTCATAAATCTTTTTTTAGGGGGTGGGGTACCGGAGATTGAACCCAGTGGTGCTTAACCATTGAGCCACATCCCAAGCCTTTTTTTCTTTTTAATTTAGAAACAGAGTCTTGCTAAGTTGCTGGCACTGACTTTGAACTTGTGATCCACATGCCCCAGCCTCCTGAGCCACTGGGATTACAGGTGTGTGTTACTGTGCCCGGCTTCATTCATTCATTCAAACTAGTTCCTAAGAACTTCAGGACAGAAATACCATTTACTTCCTGGGTATCATTGCATAACTTATAGCAGAGGGTCTTCAGAACTGCTAAGCACAATCAAAACCAGCCCGTGGCTCCCTATCTGTGTGGAACATCCCGACGCACCATCTTTGGAGAGGACAGAGCAGCGTACCTTTCTTTTAGAAACTCTTCAAACTCCTTGCAGTTCTTGCGGCCATTGTTCAGGTGCTGGATGATGCTGTCATAGCCAATGGTGCTGAGGATGTCCGTGCTCTGGTGGGAAAGAACACAGCAGCGTCAGCCCAGGAACAGCACAGTTGGCAGCCCCCAGGCCTGGAGAGTGGATGGGCAGATAGGGTGAGAAGTTAACAACGGGAGATTCCTGAATTGCTTTACCTCTAAGACATGTGGCCAAAAAGAATGACTAGAAGCTGCAGAAGGGTTTTTCAAATGATGAAAATGAAGGACTGCAAAACAGGAAGAAGCTGACAGAGGACTAAGAGGCACGTGGACGAGGGAAGGCTGGGCTCGAGTCCTCCTCTGGCCCTCCACTCCTGCCCTAAAGTCCGGCCAGGTGCCTACTCCAGCCTTCTGCTGTGCACATCTTCATACTTAATGGGATATCCTAGACATTAATAACTCCATCTTAACCTGAAACTGAAACTTATAAACTGCCAAGAAAAAAAACTTAAGATACCCTGTTCCCATAACCCCCGCTCAAGATCCCTAAGTACAAAATTCTGTTGTTACTCAACCACCTGCACTCAAGGCCATTTCCAGCTTACCCATTTTTTTTTTTTTTTCAGTTGTAGATGGACACAATACCTTCCTTTTATTTATTTTTATGTGGTGCTGAGGATGGAACCCAGTGCCTCACACATGCTAGGCAAGCGCTCGACCACTGAGCCACAACCCCAGCCCTCCAGCTTACTCTTGTTCCTTGTTAAAAAATATATAAAAACCCCTATTCAAATAACTCTGGCTGCTGCGCCCCTCTACAGGGCAGCCTGGCAAGCCTTCCCTGTCAATGAACTTTGCTTTCTGAGCATGAGACTTGGTCTCGAGAGATTTCTTTGAGTGCCTGTCCTAACAACACTGCTGGTGGAAACTGACTCCTGCTGCAGATCCATTTTAACCAAGAGCTATACAATTTTCAGTTTGTCCTTAAACTTGCCACCGAGCTTGACCCTGGCAACTCTTCCCATAGCCGGTTAGCCCTACAGAGAGTGCAGGGTATCTCTGCAAAAGACAGGCCACTCTGAGCCAGGAGCCAGGAACCAGGCCTCAGAGTGGAAGAAAGTGGCCATGTGCCCACCAGAAAGTATGAGGGGGAGTCCAGAGGTCAGTGCATTCCATGTCATCATGGGCCTCAATCTGGAGAAAAGGATTGTTTATATTTCTTTTTTGGGGGGCAGAGGTTGCAGGGGGGACCAGTGATTGAACTCAAGGGCACTTGACCACTGAGCCACATCCCCAGCCCTATTTTGTATTTCAGTTAGAGACAGAATCTCACTGAGTTGCTTAGGGTCTCACTGAGTTGCTTAGGGTCTCACTGAGTTGCTTAGGGTCTCACTAAATTGCTGAGGCTGGCTTTGAACTCACAATCTTCCTGACTCAGCTTCCCGAGCCACTGGGATTATTTACAGGTGTGCACTGCCTTGCCTGGCTTGTTTACATTTCTTAAATTAGCAATTTGTTCATATTTTATTCTGCTGTGCTCTTCAAGGATGGAGGAAGCTGGCTGGCTTAGGCCTCCAAACCAGTAGCTCCATGTGGAGTACATTTTTAAAATGAAGTTTCCCACCAGGCTCAGTGGCACATGCCTGTAATCCCAGCACTTTGAGAGGCTGAGACAGGAGAATCGCGAATTCAAAGCCAGCCTCAGCAACGGCGAGGTGCTAAGCAACTCAGTGAGACCCTGTCTCTACATAAAACACAAAATAGGGCTGGGGATGTGGCTCAGTGGTCAAGTGCCCCTGAGTTCAATCTCCAGTACCAAAAAAAAAAAAAGAAAGAAATGAAGGTTCCCACCAGGCATGGTGGCACATGCCTGTAATCCCTCAGGCTCATAAGGCTGAGGCAGGAGGATTGCAAATTCAAAACCAGCCTCAGCAATTTAGCAAGGCCCTAAGCAACTCATCAAAACCCTGTCTCTAAATAAAATATAAAAAAGGGCTGGGGATGTGGCTCAGTGGTTGAGTGCCCTTGAGTTCAATCCCCAGTTAAAACAAAACAAAACAAAAAATCAAGGTTTCCTTAGTTTCCCACACTCATAAATCAGGGGCTTGTAAACAGTATTGCAGTGTCCCCTATGAGGCTGGTTCCCTGCTTTCTACCCCAATGCATACAACGGGTTTTCTGATTTGGACTCCAGTCCCCACAGACGAGGTTGTTTAGACCTTCCCTGGGAGTGCCCCGGGAGCTTGCCCTGGGAGCTCGAGACTTGCCCAGCCCAGCCCAGCCGCGGTGGAGCAGACCAGGAGGACCTGACCTTCTCAGCCCGTCTGTGGAGGAAGGTGCCGCTGTGTGTGGAAGGCGGAATTTCTAAAGATGTGTCTCCAACCAGTCCTGGACGCCAGAGAAGCAGAATTCCTCTCTTCCATTTGCTGCCACCCATGATGGCCTGAGTAAACAGTGACCCCAGAGACACCCAGCAACACTAAGACCTGAGGCTGATTTCAACATGGCAACTGGAAATTTAAGAGGCCATATCTCACATCACATTGTTAAATGGATTTATATAAGCATCACACACTTTACAGGTGGGCGTATAAATAAATCTAAGTTAGAAATATGTTGAATTCTATGCTTTGTGACTTGTTTAAGCATAGATTTAGATTTCAGGAAGTCCAAAGAAAGATCTTCCACCAAAGCATCATCTTCCACCTGCCGACCCCTCTGTCTTAGCCTGGTAGGCATCTCGCCATCCCCAGCAGGGCAGTATTTACACTATCCTTCCCAAATCCAAATCTAGCCCCTCAAACCCCAGTTTCCTTGAAGTCTTTTTTGAGTAGCCCCAATTCACTCCTCTGGGTTCTCAGGGTACCCAGCATCTGAATTTGATGCTAGTTATCACCCATGTGAGTAGCCTTTCTGTCCCAACTCTATCGCAAGTCCCTGGGGCTTTGTTCAAGTCTTGAGCTGCACCTGCATCACCCCCTCATCCCCCCAGGAAAACCTGTCTTAATGCTCTGCACACCAAAGGCCCACAGTGAAAATCTGTAGCATAAAATGCCTACTTTTCTCCTAGCCAGATATATCAAAGGGAATAATGACCACAAAGACTCCTGAGTGGAATAAATGAGTGGGTACAAGAGGTCAGTATCAAAGTTGTAGACAGAATTCTTTGTTCCTCCTGGAGCAAGATGTCTGACTTCTCTTTCTCATGATATGCATTTGGAAAGGTGGTTTCCCTCTTCTTAATTAAGGATGCAGGTACTCTGAGAGCGACAGGAAAGGTAGAGCTAGACCTGTTTCCTGGAAACAAACAAATCACCAGGCCTCCCAGCTGCCAAGAACTGTGACCTGAGGAGTGACCTGGCTACAGAGGCAACCAGGAAAGAAAATCCCTAGGAAAAGACAAAAAAATATTTAGAGCTAAGCTCAAAGTGGTGGAGAATTTGGCCTGGAAACTTCTGCTATATTACTCAAAGAACATCACAATGAGCTGACTGGCAGAAATCAGAGCAGGAGGGCCAAGCATGAAACAAATGCACACGCAGTCCATGATGCACTAAGAGTAGGGGCACTAAGAAAGATCACAGATCTTCCATCAGAAACAGTGTGTCAGGATGTATGTAGCTCAGTGGTACAGCATTTGCCTTGCATGTATGAGACACTGCGTTCAATCCTCACACACACACAAAAGGTGTGTACCAAATTCATAACTCCAATATCCTCAGCTTGGTAAACAGAGCTTGGTGACCAACATCTCTGACTTCTCTCTCCAAGCTTATCCCACACTGGTCTTGTCCCTTCCTTTCCAAATGAGTAGGAGCCGGGCGCGGTGGCTCAAGCCTGTAATCCCAGCACTTTGGGAGGCTGAGACAGGAGAATCGCGAGTTCAAAGCAAGCCTCAGCAATGGCGAGGTGCTCAGTGAGACCCTGTCTCTACATAAAACACAAAATAGGGCTGGGGATGTGGCTCAGTGGTCGAGTACCCCTGAGTTCAATCCCCAGTACCAAAAAAAAAAAAAAAAAAAAAAAATCCTGGGCTGGGATTGTAGCTCAGTGGTAGAGTGCTGGCCTTGCATGCATGAGGCACTGAGTTCGATCCTCAGCACCACGTAAAAATAAATAAAGATATTGTAACCATCTACAACTAAATAAATATTTTTTTAAAATCCCTGAAAATTGGATTTTATCAAAATTTTAAAACCTCTGCTTATCAAAACAGATCTTCAAGAAAATCAAATAGCAAGCCTCAGGCAGAAAGAAAATATTTCACAAGACCCATATTCGTCAAAGGACTTGTAATTAGAATATATAAATAATTCCAACAAATTGACAAAAAAATGCCAAAAAAATCAGCCTACTACTTGAACTTCTTAGAAAGACACTTCATTTAAAAATATTCCTTTTGGCCAAAAAGCTCATGAAAAATTCCTCAACATTATAGTTATCAGGAAAATTCAAATGGAAGTCACAGTGAGATCCAACTCCATGCCCACAAGGACAGCTAAAATTAAAGAGTCAACATTGAATATCATCAAGGACGCTGAACAACCAAATTGCTCCTGCATTGCTTATAGGAGTACAAAATGGTACAATTGTTTTGAAAAAAGTTTGGCAATGTCTCAAAAAGCTAACGTGCATGTACCCTATAACCCAAAGTACCACTCCTAAGCATTCACTCAAAGTGAAATGAAAACATGAATCAAGAAATAGAGCTGGGCGTGGTGGTGCAGGCCTGTAATCCTAGAGGCTGCGGAGGCTGAGTCAGGAAGATCGTGAGTTCAAAGCCAGCCTCAGCAACAGCAAGAAGCGAAGCAACTCAGTGTGACCCTGTCTCTAAATAAAACACAAAATAGGGGCTGGGATGTGGCTCAGTGGTCGAGTGGCCCTGAGTTCAATCCTCGGTGCCTGCCTCCCCAAAAAAAGAAATAGAATATTCATAGGAATGGTATTCACAGTAGCCAAAAACTGGAAACAACCCAAATGTCTAGCTGATGAATGGATAAATAATCATTTATCCATGAGTGAAAAATGCTAGACACAAACAGAATTTACTGCCTGGTTTCATTTATCTGAAGTTCTAGGACAGGCAAGATGAATCTGTGGTAAAAAGAAATAAGAACCGCGATAGTTCAAAGCCACTATGGCTACAGGTGCTGCCGCCAAGAATCTTCATGTTTGGTTCTGTGCTATATCTAAAGCCTGTACCTGTCATGAAGTCTGCTATACATGGGCTTCAAGAACCACCTGGGCCAAGGGGCTTGGGACTTCATTCAGTGCTAGAGTGCTTGCCAACCACGCATGAGGTCCTGGGTTCCATCACCAGCACCACAGAAAAAGAAAAGGAAAAGAAAATAGTTCCGAGAATCACTCAGGGAATCCCTTAAACATGGAGATCCCTCCATCCCAGCCCAGACCTGCTGATTTGGAACCTGGAGAGTGTGGCGCATGGGAATCTCCACTGTCTATACTCCTTCCAAGTGATTGGAACGCAGTTTGAGAACTGCTGTTACAGAAGGCCATCCTGGTTCCTGCCTGGGGGAGCTCACAAGAAGCAACTAGAGAACATAGCAGAATGGGGAGACAAGAATGGCGGCAGAAAAGGACAAAGGAAAATAAGCCAGAGAAGACTCTGCTTTGCATTTTTTTTAAAACCTCCTGTTTTTAGTAAAACATGTAAATGGGCGTGGATGCCCTTTGGAAGTCTGGAGAGCATCCCAGGAAAGGAGAGAAGGTCATTATTTTGCATTGCCTACAAAGACTGTGTTTGTGGGAGGTCAGCAGAGAGATTACACAAGAGTGCTACGCTTTTGCATTCAAGGACTACAACATATTCCATAAACAAAGCGAGAGAAGTTATTTCCATGTTTTACAGGTGAAGAAAATGAGACATTCGGAATTTCTGTAATATAAAATGTCAATGGGCGGGGCATGGTGGCACATTGTAATCCTAGCGACTCGGGAGGCTGAGGTAGGAGGATTGAGTTGGAGGCCAGCCTCAACTTAGGGAGGCCCTAAACATCTTAGCAAGACTTTGTCTCAAAAAATAAAAAAGGCTGGGGATGTGGCTTAATGGTTAAGCATCCTTAGGTTCAATCCCCAGTACCAAAAAAATACTGATGCAATTAGATGGAGAAAAACAAATTAGATGGACAGAGGTCAGAAGACAGTATTTCAACCCAGGCAAAACAGAAAAGAAAGTATTCAAGTTTCCCAGCGAAATCCTAGAACCTAAGGCCCAAGCCCCCAGTCAGTAGGGACGGAGATTGGAACAGCCATGGATAAATTTGCAGGGTGCTTCAAGGACACTGGGAAGCCGGCCAGTGCCCTGCCCCACACGAGGTGGAAGCCGAGCAGCTGGTTCTGACATTTCTACCAAAGCTGCAATGGATGAGTGCACCACCCTGCAGCACGATCCTAATAGGGACGTGAAGACCAGAGGAGCAGGAGAACACGGCCCCTGAAGTCTTCAAAGTCTTCACAGAAAAAAGTGAAAGAGAAAAACCATGAGCGCAGCTCTGAGGTCCTCTACATGCTTTTGCTTTCCAAGGTAATGCAAGGTCTACTTGGAAAATCAGACATTATAAAGTAAAACCCTGGAAACAGAATTAAATATGAAAAAAATAATATCTTTCCAATATGTCAACAATACCTATTTTAAAATGAAATTGAAAATTCAAATATACTGTTCACAATGCCAACCAAAAAAGCTGTAAAATACTTTATTTTACAAAATGTAAGTCTTTAGCAGGAATTGAACCCAGGGGCATTTAACCACTAAGCCACATTCCCAGCCCTTTTTTGTATTTTATTTAGAGACAGAGTCTCACTGAGTTGCTCTGGGCCTCGCTAAGTTGCTGAGGCTGGCTTCGAACTTGTGATATCCCTGCCTCAGCCTTCTGAGCTGCTGGGATTATAGGCGTGCGCCACCATGCTGGGCAATATAAGTCTTATGAGGCAAAACTATAAACCACTGCTAAAGAACACAGACGAAGATATCAATACATCCTAAAAATAAATCCTAGTCCAAGATGGAAAAAATCCACTGTTGGAAAAATCCAATTCTACCTCAATAAATATAGAAAGTTAAAATAATTTTAATTAAAATAAAAAATCTTAATGGTATTTCTCTCTCTCTCTCTCTCTCTCTTTTTTTTTTCTTCTTTTTTAGTGCCAAGGATTGAAAGTAGGGGCACTTAACCACTAAGCCACATCCCAAGCCTTGCTCTTTTTCATTTTGAGACAGGGTCTCACTAAGTTCTTAGGGCCTCACTAAATTGCTGAGACTGACCTTGAACTTGTGATTCTCCTGCCTCAGCCTCCTGAGTCGCTGGGATTATAGTCGTGCACCACCACACTCAGCTTAATGCTGTTTCTTTTTAAAACTTAAATTTATTATAAATCCACTTAGAAAAATACGTGAATAAAAATAGCCTCTAAAATGTTAAAACACACACACATACATATAATGAGTAAAGACTTATCCTATTATATAAAAAACAATACAAAGCTATTAATATTTTTACTGGACCCAAGTCCTACTGCTTGCTGCACAAGAGGCCAAACAAGTCAAAGACAAGGTGTTGGGGCAATGCAGGTAATGATTCAAAAAGCCAGCTATGGCTTGGGGATGTCACTCAATGGTAAAGCACTTGCCTAATATGTATAAGACCCTGGTTTCAATCTCTAGTACCAAAAAAAATAAAATAAAATAAAATAAAAAGCCAGCTAGATGAGAAAATGGAAAATTCTTGTCAGAGAGTCCATCTTACCAGCAAGAATTTAGGATTTATATAGGCAGCTGATGAATATTCCCAGACTGGTGGGTGCTTTCCCACAGTGGGTAGGTCAATGTGCATATCTAATACTAAGTCACAAACCATGTGTTCATTCTACAAATCTCAAGAACAAAGTTCATTATTTCTTTGGGATATTCTAGTCACTGATTACTTTGCTTATGTGCAGTTCCTGACATATTACGAAAAAGATAGGCTAGAGGAATAGCTGCCCTGAGGCCTTCTTGCTGATTGTAAAGTTCACAGTAATGGCAGAAAACATCCTTAATGCTCGGCTTCAAAAATTTTATATCACTGACATTGGTTTAAAAAAATATATATATGTATATATATATATTTGTATTGGGAAAAAAATACAGTACAGAAATGGACTTATATAGGAATTCAGTGTGTGATAAAGAAAGCTTTTTTTTTTTTTTAAAGTACTAGGGATTGAACCCAGTGGCACTCTAATGCTGAGCTACATGTCAAGTCCATCTATTTATTGAGACAGGGATTTGCTAAATTACCAAGGCTTGTGTCCAATTTACAATCCTCCTACCTCAGCCTCCCAAGTAGATGAGATTACAGGTATATGCCACTATGCACTTTCTGTTAAATGGTGCTGAGGCACCTGGTTAGCCATTTAGAAAAAAAAATATTTTTTTAAAAGTTCTAAACACCACATGACACATAAAAATAAGTTCAAAATAGATCAGAGGTCTAGTAAAAACATGAAACTATGAAAGCACTAAAAGTAAACACTGGAGAATTACTCTATAACTTGGGTGTTCAAAAAAGCTTTCTACCTATGTCTTAAAATTCAAATTCCATAGCTGGGCGCTGTGGAGCATGCCTGTAATCCCAGCACTTAAGGAGGCTGAGCCAGGAGAATTGTGAGTTCAAAGCCAGCCTCAGCAACAGGCGCTAATCAACTCAGTGAGACCTTGCCTCTACATAAAACACAAAATAGGGCTGGGGATGTGGCTCAGTGGTCAAGTGCCCCTGAATTCAATCCCCAGTACCCCCCCAAAAAATTCAAATTCCAAAAATGAAAATATTTATAAATTTTGCTAGCCAAAAAAAAAAAAAAAATCATAAACAGCATAAAAAGACAACAGTGGTGCACGCCTGTAATCCCAGCACTTTGGGAAGCTGAGACAGGAGAATCACGAGTTCAAAGCCAGCCTCAGCAATAGTGAGGCACTAAGCAACTCAGTGAGACCCTGTCTCTACATAAAGCATAAAATAGGACTGGGGATGTGGCTCAGTGGTCGAGTGCCCCTGAGTTCAATCCCCACTACAAAAAAAAAAAAAAAAAAAAAGACAACTAACAAAATGGGAGAAAATACTTGCAATAAAATTATGAAGATCCAAAATTCTTTTAAAATAAAGAATTATTTTAGCCAGGCATGGTGGCATACGCTTGTAATTCTAGCAGCTTAGGAAGCTGAGGCAAGAGGATCACAAGTTCAAAGCCAGCCTCAGGAAAAAGTGAGGCGCTAAGCAACTCAGTGAGACCCTGTCTCTAAATAAAATACAAAATAGGGCTGAGGATGTGACTCAGTAGTCAAATGCCCCTGAGTTCAATCCCCAGTACCAAAAATAAATAAATTATTTTAAATTGAGAAGAAAGGACCTAAAATGGGCAAAAGATGAATAAATGATTATTATATGTTCCTTAAATATATTAAAATATGTACAACTTCATTCATACAAAGAAAAATGCAAATGAAGCTTAACTAAGATGCCATGTCTCACCCATCAGATTAGTAAATGAACAACTATGACAACACTGTTGGGAAAGCTGTGGGAAACATCTACTCATGAATTCCCTATGAGAATGAAAAGTAGTCCAAACCTAAGGAGAGGAAACTCAGTGATATTTAAGCATCCTACCTATGTGTTAACCTTTTGGTCCATCAATCCCTCTTCCTGTAATTTGCCCTGATGATACGTCTCCAGCAAAACAAAAATACATGTGCATCAGTTATTCATTGGCAGTACTATTTTTCAATGCCAAATTTTCAAAATAACCTAAAAGCTCCTACATAGGAATGTGACTGATAAACCGTGGTGCAGCCATACAATCGAGTTCTATGCACCTATAGAAAAAGATGAGTAATATCTCTAACAAGTGATATGGAATGACTCCCAGGTTTTATTTTAAAATGAGAAAAGCAAAAGACAAAAGAGTAAATGCAGTGTGGCCATAAAGTCTGTAAAAATATGGGCATTTCAATATATATAATAAATGATTTATAGCTATCACATTATAAAACATGGTATATTTAATGATATTATGATATGCTCAACATGTTGTCCTTGATTAGCTATGCATAGTTTGATGCATCTTCAAAATTACCCAAATATGCCTCACTGAAGTCACATTTTATGTGTGTGTGTGGTGCTGGGGATTGAACTCAGGGCCTTGTTCATGAGAGGCAGACATTCTACTAACTGAGCTATATATCCCCAGCCCCTGAAGTCACCTATTTATTTGTCCTTGCATGTGCATCTTTGATGGATTGCTTTGGTGATTCATGTTTCTGATTTTCAAAGAATAAAGCTATGTCACCAATTTGCCCCAGAAGTACTCAAACATTAAAGGAAGTTCAGCTCCAAATAATAAAATTAAATTGGTCAGGTGCAGTGGCGCATGCTTGTAATCCCAGCAGCTTGGGAGGCTGAGGCAGAAGGATTATGAGTTCAAAGCCAGCCTCAATAACGTAGGCCCTGTCTCAAAATAAAAATAAAAAGGACTAGTAGAGCATCCCTATTTCAATCCCTAGTACCAAAAAACAAAACAAGTTGAAGATCTGGAGGATATGCCTGAGAGGAACGTGGTGACACCTACCTAGGGTAAAACCTGTGGTGTCTCAACATCCTCCTGGCCCATGGGATTCCCTGCAGACTCCCCCAAATATGCCCAGCACTGCCCAGGACTGCAGAAGCAGGCAACTACTGAGAGGCGGCTGTCCCCAAAATCAGAACTAGGTTCCCACAGGGGAACCTCAGCTGTCCAGACACCAAGCCAAGAAAGCAAGCCAGATCAAACAACCAATGTGCTGCCGCTACTGTCAAAAGCAAATATAGAACTGGGAGGCAGGAATCCAAAGTAGGTCAAACTCAAGGAAATATCCAACAATGCTGTACCAGCTGACATGTGTTCTCTCACTCCAAGTGCAAAATTTGCACTCAATCTGCAAAAATTCCAAGCAGCTTCTGATACTTCGATGCCACATCCCTACCACAATAGAGTTTTGAAGGTCTTTAATTTCTGTCAACTATCTTCATGGTTGAACTGGATAATCAAAAGGGAATAAAACTGGGAGTTGGAAGAAACCAACTGTGAAGACAAGCTACTGCATCCCTGCAGTAGTAATGTCTGGGGCAGGGTGCAGTGGTGCACGCCTGTAATCCCAGAGGCTCTGAAGGCTGAGGCAAGAGGATCACCAGCAATTTAGTGAGGTCCTAAGCAACTTGGTGAGACCCTGTCTCAAAGAAAATATAAAAAAGAGTTAGGGATGTGGCTCAGTGGCTAAGCCACATCCCTAACTGGGTTCTATCCCCGGTACCAAAAAAAAAGAAGTAATGTCTGGGGGGCACCGCACAGCTGTAACTGGGAAACCTCAGCTTAACTCTTCATCCCAAGAAATTATAAGTTAATAGAAAATATTTCATGTTAAGGAAAAAAGTTATTTTCTAAGGTAAAACCTGGCTTCAGCACATTCATTGCTATTCAATTTCTTCCATCTTATCTATTTTCATTCCTGAAACCTCAACGCACAATCATAAGAATCCTAAAAAAAAAAAAAAAATCCCTTATGCTCTCTAGACTTACATGTGTCCAGGCAAAGGTAGATTTATGATTTCTGGCAAGTTTTGAACCAGAAATGAATCAACTAATCAAGGCTAATCATCACTTAATCACAATATCCCATTTCCTAAACATTCTCCGTATTCTAAGAGTCTCTTTGCTTTTCTGTTGTGTTCTTTTTTTTTAATAATTTATTTTTTAGTTGTAAATGAACAGAATGTCTTTATTTTGTTTTTATGTGGTGCTGAGGATCGAACCCAGTGCCTCACGCGTGCTAGGCGAGCACGCTACCACTGAGCCATAGCCTCAGCCCCTCTGTTGTGTTCTTAAAGTGCTAGGACATTAGAGTTAGAGGGCATCTTAGAGATGAACCATAAAATTAATTTCCACCTTTTATAAATGAAGAAATTGAGGCTTAGTTTACACTTTGACTAAAGTCTTTATACTCCTAATATGAACAGAAATACATAAATACAAAAGGTATTACCCACCAGTAATATTCAAATAAGTGCAATAATATCAAAGTTTGCACATCAGATTAACTAACTTCAGTTCTAAGAAATAACACCAAGTAATTCATTGTGGATTCCAGGTTGTACTCACTCTCCATGTCTCAGCCAGCCAGCCTCCTCCCATCCCCAATATATGTGGCTCTTATTTCTACCTGTTCCTACCTACTAACTCTTTATAAAATTGACAATTTGTGTTATTCTAGAAAATTTTTTTCCAAAGTTTTAAATTGAACTTAAACTTTAGATTTAGTTTTAGGCTTTGATGTTGCAGGGCTGGAGATGAAGCCTGGGACCTCAGTTACTATAAGCAAGTACACTACCACTTAATTGCACCCAGACCCTAGTTTATTCTGGGTTTCACCATTGCCAGTTCACTGAGACTAGCTCAAGTTCAGTGTATTTGAGGTTTTCTGCACTTTAGATCTATAATTTATAGGAACGAGAGTGTTTTATATATCCAAATTTCAGACTTAAGCATGTCTCAAATGATAGGATTTTATAAGCTAGTTGTAGGATTTTTTCTAGTACATGTTCATCCAAGTCCACTGCCTCTGCTCCTTCTCTAACTTGCAGATCCAAAGAACATCTTGCATGAGTTTTCAGCAGCGTTCTCAGGCATATCAGATGTGACACCCATGTAACAATGACATTCAACTAAGCCAGACCAGTCAGGCTGATTTATTGAAACTAAATCTCAACTAAATTGAATGAAAACGTATGCTCATACCAACCTGCACACAGATATTTATATATAGCAACTCTATTCATAATTGCCAAAATTTGGAAACATCCAAAATGTTCTCTTTTTTTTATACATACATGGAGTATAACTTCCCATTCTTGTGGTTGTACATGATGTGGAATTTCATTGGCAGGTATTCATATAGGAAAGTTATGTTTAATTCATTCTACTATCATTCCTATTCCCAACCCCCCTCCCTACCCTTCATTCTCCTTTCTCTAATCCAATGAACTTCTATTCTCCACACACCCCCACCCATTGTGTGTTAGTATCCGTGTATCAAAAAAGACAAAATACAAAGAACATTCAGCCTTCGGTTTTTTTGGGACTGGCTCATTTCACTTAGCATGATAGTCTCCAGTTCCATCCATTCACCAGCAAATGCCATAATTTTACTCTTCTTTATGGCTAAGTACAAGATGTTCTTCAATAGGCAAATAGGTAAATAAATGGTGGTACATCCATACAGTGGAATATTGTTCAGTGATAAGAAATGAGCTATCCTATCCATTATATTTTGGACCCAAGCCCAGTACCAGTCCTGGCCCTACATTCCTCTCACTTAGCAGAGACCTGTACCTCTACAAGGGCTCCTCTAGAAGGTAAATCACTGTCACACAGGTAAATCATGTGCTCATCATTTCATCACTATATTTCTTAGAGAGCACTCAAAAGATTTTTTTAATTTACAGAATATATGATTTTTCTACAATGCACACATTGTAGAATATGATTAACTTCCATTTATACGCTTAAAAAAAAATACAGTTGGTAAGCCGGGCGCGGTGGCTCACGCTTGTAATCCCAGCACTTAGGGAGGCTGAGACAGGAGAATCACGAGTTCAAAGCCAGCCTCAGCAACGGCGAGGTGCTAAGCAACTCAGTGAGACCCTGTCTCTACATAAAACACAAAATAGGGCTGGGGATGTGGCTCAGTGGTCGAGTGCCCTGAGTTCAATCCCCAGTACCAAAAAAAAAAAAAAATACAGTTGGTTATATTGGCACACATCTGTAATCCCAACTACTCAGGAGGCTAAGGCACAAGGATTGCAAATTTATGAGACCCTTTTTCAAAATAAAAAATAAATAAGGACTGGGCATTGGCTCAGTGGTAGAGGGCTCCTAGATACATTTCCCCAATACCCCTCCAAAACAAAAATTGCCCATCCACATCCAGAGGCAAGTATCTACTTAAAAGCCAAGGTAGTAAGGAGGAGTCTGGCTATAGGAATAAGTATTGGACTGGTCCTGTCACCAGCTGGATGGGGTGCCCTGGGCCTAAAGGGAAAGGTCTTGACCTTGGTATGAACAGGTGGCCAGGCTTCTGCCTTGCAGGCTGGTCTACTTCCAGTTGGGGTTGACACTTTTATTCTATGATCTGAACAGGTGTTCTTGTTCCATTTTTAATACTTTAAGAAAAAAGCCTTATAACTTTGTGGAGGGATGTGGCACAGGGTGCTGAGGATTGAACCCAGGACCTTGCACATACTAGGCAAGTGTTCTACCACTAAGCCACATCCTCAGCTCTAATTCTTCATTTTAAAAGCTATACTTATTTTATTGTAGAAAAATTTTAAAGCACAGATAAGCAAAAAGAAAATAATTAACATTTTTCAAATGGACTAAAATCACAGAGAAAACAATGATTAATATTTGTTTTACAACCCCTAAATATTTTCCAAATGATATCCTACTATGTCTTCATATTTTTTAAATAAAAATGAGGTCTTTTTCTTACAAACTGCTTAGTAACTTTCTTTGAGTTAAGATTATAACTATCCAGCCAGGCATGGTGGTACACGCCTGTAATCCCAGCACTTTGGGAGGCTGAGACAGGAGAATCGCGAGTTCAAAGCCAGCCTCAGCAAAGGCGAGGCACTAAGCATCTCAGTGAGACCCTGTCTCTACATAAAACACAAAATAGCGCTGGGGATGTGGCTCAGTGGTTGAGTGCCCCTGAGTTCAATCCCTGGTACCAAAAAAAAAAAAAAAGATTATAACTATTCTTCCTGGTGCTTGTTTTCAATAATAATCATTAGAGATTAAGACTAAATTTCACTTGTTCTAACAATTCCTTAAATTTTTAAGTGATTTCACTCATCAGTTTCATTATTTCAATTTTTAAATTAATTTAATTATAAAGATACTATGTTGTTGACATACTAGTGCATCACACCCACAGTGCCACCTCCTTAGCACAAGGACCACTTCACCAGGCTTGTGGATCTCACTAGCCTCACTACACAACAGGAAACTCAGACCCCAAGTGGTTGGCTGGGTGGCTTTGGGCAGGTCACACACATACTCTGAGTAGAATAGTGTGAAGACCTCAAGTGACACCTAGCCAGGACAAGGAGGGCTGTGGCTGCCCTTGCCTGGTGGTCTCTCCCTCCCCACATCCTGCTTTCTGAATCCATCACAATTCCCTGCTGAATAGCTACAGTCTTTGCACACTCACTTTCTTAGGGACTCTGGTCTTTGTAGGCTTCCAGCTTCCCTATCTGAAACCTCAGCACTAGGACTTTCCTGGCCCTTTGAGAGCAGAGAGGCTTCTGGCTTGCAGAGCCTTCTGGCCCTGGGGCCCTTCACTTCAGCTTCTACAGAAGAGGACACGTTCTCCTAGGTAGGTGCCTTGACTCTTTCGACTCATTTGCTCTCTTTGACTTAGAGTTGAGGACACAGGGGAGAGCATGAAGGTTCTTCATCCACAGATGCCACCAACACTGCCCAGGCAAGGGCAGTGCCAGCCTGTGTGAGCCAGGGAGAGACCCCAGCCAAGACAGTGGCCCTGAGGTCGGGCTGGTCAGAGTCAAATCAACTGCTCCTATGGCCAGGAATCAGATGAGAATCCTGCTTGAACAGATGGACCCTAAATACCATTGGACAGGCAGATAAGGAAGCCTGAGCAAGGGACAGACAGGCTAATTCTGTGGGCTGGACATGGCCTGGCCATCTACAAGATGGATAAAGGCCTCATATAAATGCTTTCTATTCCTCAGAGCTGAGGTCTTTTTGAACATCTAATTCAGGTCCTATAGGGTGGGATCTGATCTCCTGGGGATGTAGAAAACAATGCCTGTGTCTGATAACCAGGAATATGTCTTTGGAGCAGATTCTCAGAGGTGAAGAACAATGAAGGGACTAATACTCCTGTAAAGGTGGAAGTTCAAGTGGAAAAGGTCTGAAATTATCATGGAAAGGGAGAGTGATTTATTGGAGGAACAGGTGACAGGAACACAGCTGGGCAGTGACAAGTTCTGTCACATGTTTCCAGAAACAGATATGTAAAGAATCTCAGTTTCGAATGCCTTATATGAATAAAATGCATCACAACATTATTGATTATAGAAAAGTTTGGAAATTGCATATTTGCCAAACAGAAAGAGAATAGTTGTGTCACTTATGTTTTTAAGTAGTTGTTAGGAAAGTAGATAGCAATATTTAAAATCAAGTTATAATATTTTATTACTGCAATACAAACTAATACATATACTATGATTATATTAATACAGAGAAATATTGTGGACATTATCAAATTACTAATGATATCTTTTGAATTTTCTTAATTCTCTTTTTCTTTTTTTTTTTTGCACCAGAGATTGAACCCAAGGGCACTTTACCACTAAGCCACATCATCCTCAGCCCTTTTGTACATTTTATTTAGAGACAGGGTCTCATTGAGTTGCTTAAGTCCTCGCTAAATTGCTGAGGCTGACTTTGAACTCATGATCCTGCCTCAGCCTCCCAAGCCACTGAGATTACAGGTGTGCACCACTGTGCCCAGCTAATTTTCTTCATTTTATGTTACTATTAAAAACTATTATTTTAATGTCAGGCATAGTGGTACACACCTATAATCCCAAAGATTAAGTGTCCCTGGATTCAATCACCAGTATAAAAACAATCTATTATTTTAGAATTTCATGTTGAGAATCATCTTCTTGAATATAAAATGATCTCATTTGTTATAATTTTTTTTTCCAGTACTGGGACTCAAACACAGCATGCTAGGTAAGTGCTATACCCCTGAGCTGACCCCTAGGCTGAGAAAAAAAGTTTTTTTCTTTTTGCAGTACTAAGATTGAACCCCAGAGAATTCTATCTCTGAGCTAAATCCCCAGCCCTTTTTATTTTTTGTTTGGAGACAAGGTCTTGCTAAATTGCTAAATTGCCAAGGCTGGCCTTGAACTTGCAATCTCCCTGCCTCGGCCTCCTGAGTCACTGCAGTTATAAGCCTAAGCCACACACATACTGATATTTACTTTCAAGGGTCTGGTGAAAAAACACATACATCCAGTTAGAGAAGGAGAAATTCAGATAGCAAATGGGGTTTAATATTAAGGAAGCTGAGTGAAGGGCATTTGTGAATTTTTAATAGCCTTGGGATTTCTGTACCTTTGAAATTTTTCTAAATAAAAAGTTAAAACCAGTGGCATAATTATATAAGGAAGCAGAAATGATGATATAAAAGAGCTAAATCGTGTATGGTGGCTTACTCCTGTAATCCTAGCAACTTGGGAGTCTCAGAGCTGGAAATGTAGCTCAGTAGTAGAGCACCAGATTCAATCCCCAGTATCACAAAAGAGAGAGAGACAGAAAGAAAGAGAGAGACAGAGTGAGAGAGAGAGCGAGCGAGTGAGAAGATGATTCTCAACAAGTGAGAATGTTTCAAATTGCTTCATCAAGAAAGAGCAATATAGGGACTGGGTTATAACTCAGTTGGTAGAGTGCTTGCCTTGCCTCGCATGCACAAGGCCCTGGATTCAATCCCCAGCACCACAGGAAGGAAGGAAGGAAGGAAGGAAGGAAGGAAGGGAGGGAGGGACGCAGGGAGGGAGGGACGAAAGGAGGGAGGGACGGAGAGAGAGAAAGAGCAACAGGTACAGTGATGTGATCATGTAATCCCAGCAACTTAGGCAACTCAAGAGTATCACAAGTTTGAGGCCAGCATCAGCAATTTAGCAAGGGCTGGGGCTGGGGCTCAGTGGTAGTGTGCTTGCCTAGCACGTGTGAGGCACTAGGTTCTACCTTCAACACTGCATAAAAATAAATAAAATAAAATAAATAAAATAAAATAAAATTTTTCAGTTGTGTCCACCTACAACTGAAAAAATAATTAGAGCAACAATCTAAACATATATAAAGTAGCACATGGGGTCAACATGGAATGGCTGTTGTGATAGTGTATCTTTTCTCTCTCTCCATTTAAAAAAGCAGTTGGGGGGGGGGCAGGTTTCCACGCTGACTTACTAGTACCCTATAGAGAAAAGGGATGCCAGTCATAGCATCAGCGCCAGCTCTGGAAAGGCCCCTAAAAGGATAAGATTCCAATCTGATCAAAGGTTTGGGAGCAGAGGGACAGCCCTGAGTTGACAACAGGTTAATGAGCTAGTTTGGATGGCCCCAGGACTTCCTCAGGTAGAAAGAGGAGCCCCGCCTACTGCAGGTGCAGTTTGTAAGACAGAGACTAGGAAGCTGGAATGGACCAAGAGCCTTGGGAATCTGAAAGACTATCTAGGGACAGGTTGGACCTCGAACTCAAGTGAGACACCTGGAAATCCCCTGGGTAGGAGGACATTGCTTTAATCTTCCTTTTCTGGAGCAGGTTGTACAGTCACCTGTGTGTACTTACATTTGAAAGCCACTTGCGTGTAAGCACACCCCCATCTGAAGAGCACTGTGTCTGATCCTGCCCAAGACTAGAATTTTTTCTCCACTGTGGCCAGGCCATTCCCTGGCGCTCTGGAAACTACATCCCTGGTCATTGTCTTATTCTGATGAGAAGCCGTCAAAGTTAACAAAATAAATTACACAGCACTACTTAACCAACCAGGCACAAAGAAAGTATATACAGGGAAGAGTGGAAGAAGAGACACACTAATCTTTGCACCAATATCAGGCAAACTCAGTTGGGGCCCCCTAGTTATTTGTTTTTTGTTTGTTTTGTTTGAGGTTGGTTTTTTTCTTTTTTTCCTTTCTTTTTTTTTTGGTACCAGGGATTGAACCCAGGGTCACCCGATCACTGAGCCACATCCCTAGTCTTATTTATTTATTTATTTATTTATTTTAGAGAAAGGATCTCACTAAGTTGTTTAGGGCCTTGCTAAATTGCTAAGGCTGGCCTCGAACTTGCAATCCTCCTGCCTCAGCCTCCCAAGTCTCTGGGATTACAGGTAAGCACCACCGTACCCAGCTTTCCAATTCCAGTTTTAAAGAATACTGATTATCTCCTTTTGAAACAGAGCCACCAAAAGTTTCCATTAAATTAACATTTTCATAGTGCATTTAAATAAGATTATTTGCAAAGTACGCATGGACTTACACTTTTTCATATACTTCATTTAACCATGGGCTTCTCAACTCCTTGGAATGTTCTTCTCTTGGCCCTGCAGTGACTCTTTTCTGGTTATATCCCTTCATGCCTGCCTCTCTTTCTGTCCCCTAGCTCCCCCTCCCAAAAAACAGGCATTCACCAAAAGTGCTTATTTTTGGACTTTATCTCTTTATTCTTTCTCCTTGAGTAACTGTCCCCTACCTCCTTTAATTGTCATCTGTGCTGATGATAATGATAGCTAATAGTTACAAGGGCTTGCTCTGTAATAAGCACTGTACTAAACCCTCTGGTTTACTCCTCACAAGAGTCCTGTGGAGTACACACTATTATTGTACCCATTTTTATTCATAGAACAATGGAGGCTTGATACATTTAAGCAACCTCCCTAAGATTACCCAACTAGTAAGAGCTAGTATGTCTCAGAGCCTCTGCTGACAGCCAATGACACTCCTGCACTTCATGCTATTCCATGAATTCTCTCACCTGGATACCCTTTCCAAGAGCTATCTCCACCAGCCCCACAAATGCAGAATATCAACCAGCAAATATCAGGGGGTACACAATGCCATGTTTGTACTGGTTATTAAAATATTAGAATACTTCCAAACCCTGTTGCCTGGTACTCTGTCCTATCCCCTAGAAAGTTCCACTCCAGCAAGATCGCTCCAGAGAAGCACCCCTGGCATGGTGCTGCAGGGCAGGAATATGTACTGGTACAGAGGGAGCTTTGCACTCTCCTGGCCTTGATCTTCGCAGGTACTAAACTTGACTAAATATTGTTAATATAATTTCTGCTGACTCCTCCTCCTTCTGCCTCTGCAAACCAGTTCCTCCTCCTAACTTCCTTATTTCAGGGGCCCCCACCTCATTTTCCATTTCCTCTTCTACACAGCCTGGTCCTGCCCTCTTTTCCTCTCCATTATGGTTCACCTTCATTCTAGTCTGCAGGTTTGACCTCTTTTATCTCTGCAGTGTCACCTCGCATCTCCATCCCCTCCCTGGAGTCTCCACCCTGGAACAGATTCCTCTCCCTCTGGTCCAGTTTCCTTGGCCCCTGCTGGGCGGTCCCCAACTCCAGTCCCTTCCTCCTCCATATTGTTAAGGTCAGGTGTTCAAGGCTATAACTTCTCTCCCCACCTCACTTCCTAGGAGACATTCATCTTCAAACCAAGCTTGCTACAGGTAGTGGCTTTACCCCTACATTACAGTGTCTTATCCAGAGAAATTTGTTAAATCTAGTAAATTGATGTCCATTTATGTCCAAAGTTTTCTACCTATCCCAGTCATCACTTCTCATCCCTGAAACACAAACATTATTGCCGTCACCTCAGTGTTATCAACATCCTGCCTCCCCCATTCCCTGAGAACATGAAACCCTGGCAGGCAGCCTTTAGGTCTCCAACAGCTTCTCCCTGCCCCTTTTCTCCCAAGGAGTGGCTGACCATGTCCTATCTGTCTGATTCCTGGGTATCCATATGCTGGGGGATGAGCTGGTGGGAACACGCCTACCCTGCAGGAACTCATAGTTGGAGCTGGAGGAGAAAGACTTATGTGAAGAGTCAAAGGATGGCTCATCTCCACCCCTACATGCCCAAGAGGCCATACAGACAGCTACACCAGGACATTCTCACTCTGCACCACCCTTTTTGAGGCATTTGCTGAACAATTAGTCCACGCAGAGCTGTGAGCCACTATTTCTCATCTCTAAGGCCTTGGGAATGTTGCCTAAGCTCCCTGCCACTTAGTTTCCTGATCTGTAAAACTGGGTAGTAAGTAAGCTATCCCATAGGGTAGCTGTAAGGGGAGCATTTAGAGCACTGCTTGAGAGAGTCTGTGTGTAGTAATGATAGCAATCACTTTTCTTATCTGACATCAATGGTCACAGGAAATTAAAGATGGAAGATGCCTCTGCAAACCATCACCTGGGGTCTCAGGTAACTTCTGAAAGTAGAAGCTCAGAGAGCCTCTCCCAAAGACCCTCACCCAAACTCTTCCAACCCAGACCTCATTCTGCCCCTCCTCTGACCACTCCTCCCAAAATGCACAGGGAACAGCTGGGGGACTTGCCTTACTCTGATGGTGGTGGTGGTGGGGGCCTCTGAGGATGGAGACTTCAGGTCTCACCAAGTCACGTACTTGGTTGGATTTCAGACCCATCTGACTCATTCAAGAAATATTTGGCGAGGACCCACTGTGTGCCTGCTATGCAAGGGCCAGTGGTGTAGACAGTAAGCACAGTACCTGCTGCAAGTGCTATGTTCTGTGGACCACCAAACTTATTAGCTACTAAATGCTATAAAGGAGCAGAACATGAGTTATGTGAGTGGGGCCTGCTAGGTGCAGTCAAGAAAGGCTTCCCAGAAATGACACCTGCACTGAGACGTGAAAACTGGGTATCACACTTTGAGCGGGGAAAGGCAAGTGTGTCCTGTTTCTTTCACAGTGCCTGTCGCAAGAACCCAAAAGTTCTATATTATGCTTGAAGAATTCGCAGGCTTCCTGAGAGGGCCAGCTGTGTGGTTGTGGATCCTCTGTGAGGCTGCCACAGCCCTTCATCCTACTGGTGGGCAGTACCCAGGACCTCAAAAACTCCAACCTCACAAGACAGGTTCTAAACTTTGTCCCTGAGGACACACAGCCACCTTTCTCCACATAGCAACCCACGGTGGGGACAGGGACCTGCTAGGTAGTTGTGACGCTAGATAGGGGTCAAGTAGAGTCCCAAGCAGGGCCCCTTGGCTGCTGTGGGCCAACTCAGGTGAGGCAGCTTCCTGCTCCTGTCTTAAAGAGATGATGGTCCTTCGTCTGAATTAGGGGACATGGACCTTTAAGGATTGGTTACCTGAGGAGTGACAGGTTGGGGAAAAGGGCTCAGGCAGAAACATCGGATGCCTACGAATTGAATCAGCCCTGGCTGGGCTTAGATATCCCCACCAGCTCCTAGGTTCTTTCACGCCTTGGCCTCCCTGGGGCCCTCTAGGGGCTAGGAAGGATTTCAGAAAACAGGGCTGCCAGACAGGATGAAGTTCCAGCAAAAAACCCTCTGCGCTGTGGCTTCCTGGAAAAGGTGGCCCCTGGCAGGTGACTGCCGCGGTCAGCCTAAGGAAGCTCACATGCCCCAGCCTCAGGTCTTCCCAAACCTGCTCAGGCTCAGCGGCTAGTGGCGACTCTGCCCAGACCTGTCGCTCCTCCTTTGGGGCTCAGTTTTCATCTGTGAGGTTAGAGGTGTTATGTCCTGATTTAAGGTGTCTCTGGCTATGCCTGTCCTCTGGAGTACGCACTCATAGAGGAACAAGGTGGACCCTAGGGACTGACCCCAGGGATTTGAGGACGTGGTGGTAGAGGCCTAGGGCAGAGAGAGGACACTGACTGTTGTCCGCTCTGAGTGTGCCCCTAGAGCAGCAGGACTGGGCCCCGCCGAGTTCCCGGGACGCATCGTCACCGAGTGGCCGGAGCTGGGTGTCCGCTCGCCGCGCCCCTCGATCCTGTCCTCAGCCAAGGGCGGACCCGCTGTAGTCCCTGCCGACTTACCCAAAAGTTTGCCTTGAATAGTGAGCCTGTCATGCTGGCGCGAGTAGGTAACGCGGAGGAGAGTCGGAGCAGCAGAGGGAACACACCAGGAGACCTGCCTGTCACAGCCCTTGGTCAGGCACAACTTTGGAGTTCCACAATAGCGCAGAGAAACCGCCCCCGGGTCCTAAGCCACGCCCGATTCAGCGGGCCGGAGTCCGCACTCCGCGCTCCACCCATCCCCGCCAGCCTGCACCGTGGAATGACAGGGACCCTACGCACTTGCCCGGTGAAGGGTGCGATCTGCGCCCGGACCGGGCCAACTTAAAGCGCCTCGGCGACAAGCAATCATCAATAAGAGCCCTGAGGGGCTGAGATTGTAGCTCAGCGGTAGAGCGCTTGCCTCGCATGCGTGAGGCCCTGGGTTCGATCCTCAGCACCACATACAAAGCAATAAAATAAAGACATTGTGTTCATTTACAACTAAAAAAAATCTTTAAAAAAAAAAAGAAAAAAAAAATAAGAGCCCTGAATCCTCCCTCCTTCAGGAAGCCTTTAAGAGTTGCAAAGAACTGGTCCTGTCTCCTTCCGGAATTCGGCTCCAGTTTCTGCCCACAAGACCCCCCTCAACCGAATCCCTCGCGGAGAAATCCAGGCTCCTAGGTTCGCTGAAAGGAGCCCTGGAGCCAGCCTAATGAGAGTGGTAGGAAGGACCCTGTGTAAGCTCCCCAAAGCCTGGGATCTGGCAAGCTATCGGTCTCTTAAGAAGTAGACATTTTGGCGACTCATGTGCGCGATCCCAGGAGCGCCTGCTGCCAGTCAGGCCCTGCAGTTTTAGTTTTAGTCTAAATGTTATTGCTGCACTCTCTAGATCCCTTAGCAGGAGCTCAGACCTTCTCTAACCCCCTTGGGGTCCTCAGGACCTAAGACCCTTCTCCACCAATCCCACCTCAGTAGTAGGAGCCGAAGCTTCCTTGTCTCCCTCCACTCTGCCACCCAGAGCGCAAGTCAGATCCGTCGCTGCCTTGTAGTAATACAGAACTCTAGATGTAGTGCTGTCTGTTGCTACTTCTTAACACTGTAAGAGGCAAGACTGCTATCAGTCGACCCAGGCAAGAAGTAGGTACTCAAGGAGGGGAGGATAAAGGTCAAGGGTACAGTGACTGGCTCATACCCGGCCCGCAACCCAGTTTGGAAAGGCAAACCATTTGCCTCTTGTGCCTGCTGTAATTAGGTCCAGACGCAGTGAAAAGGCAGTTGCTGGGGTAACTTGAAAGACTAAAAGGTTCTCTACCCCCATAGCACTACCCCAAATCTATTGTAATGAAACCCCACCAATAATGTCATCCATAACTGAAAAGATGGAGCGATGGCCTCCAGCCCAGGGTCTCTCCAAGGACATGAACAGATCGGTTTGCCTAGTAGTTACTATGCTTTGAAAGAGGAAGGCAGGGAAGTCTGGCAGGATCAGCAGGGAGCACCAGAAGGATGGGCTGAACTGCAAGGGTGAAAAACAACACCTAAGAAGTTGGAGTGCCAGTTCGCCGGAGCTGCTGTCGTTCTGGGGTTAGGGCGGGGGGGGGGGGGCGGGAGGGGAGAGGAGGAGGAGGCCGCGGCGGAGGCAAGTGAAAGGAGGAAGGAAGCTGCCGCCCAGAGGGCATAGCAGCTCAGGCGGCGGCCCGGTTCCTGGGAGTGTCGGTGCGGCGCGGTGGTTGGGGCGGATCCCGCGGGGCCCGGGCGGGGTAAAGAGTCACCGGCCCGGCCATGGCGGACAACGAGAAATTAGACAACCAACGGCTTAAGAATTTCAAGAACAAAGGCCGTGACTTGGAGACTATGAGAAGACAGCGAAATGAAGTTGTGGTTGAATTAAGGAAGAATAAAAGAGATGAACATCTCTTAAAGAGAAGAAATGTACCACATGAAGATATCTGTGAAGACTCTGATATAGATGGTGATTATAGAGTGCAAAATACCTCTCTAGAAGCTATTGTTCAAAATGCTTCAAGTGATAACCAAGGAATTCAATTAAGTGCAGTACAAGCTGCTAGGAAGCTTTTGTCCAGTGATCGAAATCCACCAATTGATGACTTAATAAAATCTGGAATATTGCCTATTTTAGTCCATTGTCTTGAAAGAGATGACAATCCTTCTTTACAGTTTGAAGCTGCATGGGCTTTGACAAATATTGCATCTGGAACCTCTGAACAAACTCAAGCAGTGGTTCAGTCCAATGCTGTGCCACTTTTTCTGAGGCTTCTTCATTCACCTCATCAGAATGTCTGTGAGCAAGCAGTGTGGGCATTGGGAAATATCATAGGTGACGGGCCTCAGTGTAGAGATTATGTCATAAGTCTTGGAGTTGTGAAACCTTTACTTTCATTCATAAGTCCGTCTATTCCTATAACATTCTTAAGAAATGTTACTTGGGTTATGGTCAACTTATGTCGTCACAAAGACCCACCACCACCAATGGAAACCATTCAGGAGATTCTTCCAGCCCTTTGTGTTTTAATTCATCACACAGATGTAAATATATTGGTAGATACGGTCTGGGCCCTCTCTTACCTTACTGATGCTGGCAATGAACAGATACAGATGGTAATAGACTCTGGAATAGTTCCTCATTTGGTTCCTCTACTCAGCCACCAGGAAGTTAAAGTTCAGACAGCTGCACTTAGAGCAGTGGGCAACATTGTTACTGGAACTGATGAACAAACACAAGTAGTTTTGAACTGTGATGCCCTTTCACACTTCCCAGCACTCCTGACACATCCCAAAGAGAAAATTAATAAAGAAGCAGTGTGGTTCCTCTCTAACATCACTGCAGGAAATCAACAGCAGGTGCAGGCAGTAATTGATGCCAATCTTGTACCAATGATAATACACCTTTTGGATAAGGGGGATTTTGGCACTCAGAAAGAAGCTGCTTGGGCCATAAGTAACTTAACAATTAGTGGAAGGAAAGATCAAGTGGCCTACCTTACCCAACAAAATGTTATCCCACCTTTTTGCAACTTACTGACTGTAAAAGATGCACAGGTTGTGCAAGTAGTACTCGATGGATTAAGTAATATATTAAAAATGGCTGAAGATGAGGCAGAAACCATAGCCAATCTTATAGAAGAATGTGGAGGACTGGAGAAAATTGAACAACTTCAAAATCATGAAAATGAAGACATCTACAAATTGGCCTATGAGATCATTGATCAATTCTTCTCTTCAGATGATATTGATGAAGATCCTAGCCTTGTTCCAGAGGCAATTCAAGGTGGAACATTTGGTTTCAATTCATCAGCCAATGTACCAACAGAAGGGTTCCAGTTTTAGAAAGATGTTGTGGAAGTTAGGTACAATGCAGCACTCAGATATATATATATATAT
>CM053412.1:25128996-25164202 GCA_028644305.1 Xerus rutilus | reverse complement strand
AAAAAAAGTCAAAGGTACCAGGGTGTTGTGGCATAAGCCTCTAACTCAGCAACTTGGGAGGCTAAAGCAGGTTTCCAAGTTCAAGGACAGCATTGGTAATTTAGCAAGACTCTGATTCAAAATAATTTTTTTTGAAGCTAGAGATGTAGCTCGGTGGTAGAGTGCTTTCCTGGCATGTATGAAACTCTGGGTTTAGCCAGGCACAGTGGAGCACGCCTGTAATCCCACCAGCTTGGGAGGCTGAGGCAGGAGGATTGCAAGTTCAAAGCCAGCCTTGGCAACCTAGCAAGGCCCTGAGCAATTTAGCAAGACCCTATCACTAAATAAAATATAAAAAAGGGCTGGGGATGTGGCTCAGTGGTTAAGCCCCCCTAGGTTCAATCCCCAGTACCAAAAAATAATTAATTACAAAAAAAAAAAGAAACTCTGAGTTCATCACCAATATCAGAGTCAGGAAGGGGGAGAGTGAAGGGCAAGCCACAGACTAGAAGAGGAAATTTATGATGCATTTATCCTACTAAGGACTTATATCCTGTGTGTGTATATAAAAAGCTCATAAACCCAAAAGTGTGTTTGGTTGGGGGTGTTGTTTTAAAAATAACCACAGAAACTATTTCTAGGTCTGAGCCAAAATATACAAGATAAGTCTGGAACAGCTTGCAGTCCCAAAAAGTACACACACATACATGCAGCACACACAATTAGGAGTATAGCAAAGGGACAGAGGAGACAAATGAAAAAGTTCCCAATGGCCAAACCTGCAACAACTTAAACTGCAAAAGAAATATTGGATTATAATCCAAAATATAAAATTAATAACCTTGAGTCCACATGATAAAAAATGATTGACTATATGACAAATTTCTCATGTAGACTTCCAAACAATTATGTAGATACTTTACCACATTCAAGGAGGTGGAGCATTACTCCCCACTCCTTAAGTAGGAGCTTTGAATAGTGACTTCCAAAGAATCCAGTAAGAAGAGGATGGAGGAAAAGTAAATTTACAGTGGAAAAGGCTGATAAACACTACCCTAGGAAGGTGATCAAGACTGACATTAAAGCCGGGCGCGTTAGTGCACGCCTATAATCCCAGCACTTTGGAAGGCCAATACAGGAGAATCGAGAGTTCAAAGCCAGCCTCAGCAATGGTGAGGCACTAAGCAACTCAGTGAAACCCTGTCTCTAAATAAAACACAAAATAAGGCTGGGGATGTGGCTCAGTGGTCGAGAACCCGAGTTCAACCCCCAGTACAAAAACAAGGTACATTGACATCAACAGTGATAATTCATATCGATAATATGTGACCTTAGTATCATGGGTGAGAATGGCATGTTACCGCTGTGGTATTCCACCCAAAAGCCCATAACCTCTGTTCAACCAGAAGAAAACTATCAGAACAAAATGGAAACACTTGGCCAGTACTGCTCAAGACTCTCTAGGTCATCACAAGCAAGGAAAGTCTGAGCCTAGAGGAACCTAAGGAAATGTGACTAACATTATATAGAATTCTGGGAAAAAGCATGGAAGGTAAAAACTAGAAAATTCTGGACCTTAGTTGTTAATAATGTATAAGTACTGGTTCTTTTGTCTCAATAAATATACTAATGTTCTATCATGAAACTACCTCAGTCCAGAAAACATTCAGGTCAGCTTTAACTGACTAACCAGGGTTATGCTGTAACTGAGTTATGTCTCTTACCAGAGAAGAGGTTAACAGAATCTGTAATCTCGGTGGCTCAGGAGGCTGAGGCAAGAGGATTGGAGCTCAAAGCCAGCCTCAGCAAAAGCTAAGCACTAAGCAGCTCAGCGAGACCTTGTCTCTAAATTAAAATTTAAAAAGGGCTGGAGATAGGGCTCAGTGGTCAACTGCCCCCCCCACCCCCCGCAAAGAATAACATTAATATTGTAGGCTCAGGACTGCTATTCTGAGAAAAGCCTGCAGCAAGGTTAGCCCTGGCTGGTTTCTGAGAACTTGCCTAGTGTTAGGTTTGATATGAGTTATCCCCCCAAAATCCCCCGTATGGATTCATTAATGTAGAATATTCAGAAGTTGAAATATTTCAATTATGAGAGCTGTAACCTCATTAGTCCATCCTAGTTTGAATGGATTGATTGGGTGGTAACTGTAGATAGGTGAGGCATGGCTGGAAGAATGGGGTGATCGAAGGTGCACCCTGAATGGGTGCATCTTTCTATGGCTCCTTCCTTTCTCTCTCTGCTTCCTGACCCCACCACGAGTGAAGCAGCTTTCTTCCACTGGTCTCTTTCCCCATGACTGCCTCATCTGGGCCCAGGGAAACAGAATTAGCCATCTGCGGACTGAGACCTCTGAAACTGTAAGGCCCAAACAAACTTTTTCTCTAAATTGTTCTTAATGGTAACAGCAATGCAAAGCTGCTAAAGCACAAGGCAAACACTTCCCTACAATTAATATTCCCTAAAAGATGAGTGGATCAGTGTGCCCAAACTATTTGAACAATGTAGTTTATCCTGAATACCTGCTTTCCTTCTAAATATCTGTGAATTTGGTATGTGGTAGACAAGAGGTTGTCTACAGGACCAGTCCCAGTAAAACCTCTGAGCAACGAGCTTCCCTGTTAACACTTCACCTGTCAGTTCCTTATTATGAACTGGAGCATTTAAGTGCACTGCGACTCCACTAGGAGAGAACTCTTGAAAGCTTGCATTTGTCTTCCCTCCAGGCTACCCCATAGCATTTCTCATGACTATAGTTGCTCTGTATCCTTTCATTTTAATACATCAAACCCTGAGCACAACTAACTACATGCCGAGCCCAAGTTCTAGCAAACCACTGAATCTGGGTGTGGTCTTGGGGACCCCCAACACATAGACCTAGATATGAAAACAAAATTTTCTAGGGAAATAAAAACAAACAAGCAAAAAACCCACATGATCAAAACAGAGTACCCTAAGCTTGGGCTAGGTATTTCTTAAGCAAGACACAAAAAACTGGTCGAGTATTCATTAAAGTGAGAAATAGCACATGTTCCATATACCTTTCTGCAATTCCAATAATGTGGGCAAACTTTTCTTTCTTGGGCCAAGTGACTTCAGAAGAAGACATATTCGTGCTCCACTATTGGTTACTTTCAAGTGTCATCTCTTTTATACATCTTACCTTCCTAGGTATATTATAACACTTTGGGGGAAAAGTCAGGACACCTTCTTATTTCCTAACATGGTGGTGGACAAATAAATGTTTGAAAAAGCTGCCAAATTGAAGAAATGCCCTACCATTCATCTTGATGAACTTACAACAATGTTCCTTGCTGGAGTTGAGGAAATCACCTAAAGGAATTGGAAATGTGGAGTTTTTAAGTGAAATATTAATGTCACTTAGTGTGCATCAAAAACTGCTTGAACAGAATTTATGGGCCCTTAAGGGTCTTACATCAGATTAGAGACTGTATTTCTAGAAAGCACTGGCCCCCACAATAGAGATGATTGCCAAATTACATCTTGGTATAAACCTGGTCCATTTTCTAAAAGGACCTCCAAGAGGATACTGTTCATTACTTCAGTTCCTTTTGAGGATTGTTAGAAATTTCGGGCCCAAGTCAAATCTGCACTATGAACTGCGATAAACTATTAACTTCCACCTGGTTTTCCTTTTCTCTTGTTAACATTAACATTTCTTTTCAAAAGTCTAATTTCTAGTCTTGTACATAATACTTCAAAATAATGTCCCTCAAATCTACTTTCTCTCCTTTTGTATACTTTGACCAGAATTCTGGACTGGCTTATTTTCCTAGGTCAAAGTACAATTGCTTTTTATTTTCCTAAGGAGTAGCTCTAATCACATTTGCACCCTACTCAAATTCTTCAACATCTCCCATTACTGAGGAATCTAAATGTTGAATGGTGTTCAAAGTGCTCTCTAAAACAAAGCCCCCGCCCCCCATGTATAAATACAACCCTGGCATGCAAGCTATATGCTGCAAGCAGGTTATTATTCCCTAAATAACTTTCCTATTTTCATTTCTTTGTGTATGCCATTAAATCTACCCTTTGCCTTCATTCTCTGCTTATCAAAAATCTAACCTATTCCATATCACACTGATTTTTAAAAAATCTGTGAGTCCAAACTGGTAAGAAAGCTTTACTTTGACAGAATGGCAAGGAATAAATATATAAAGGAATTATAAAATCATCATTTTAGCTGGATGTGGTGGCACATGTCTAATTCCACCAACTCAGCAGGTGAAGGCAGGAGGATCTAAGTTCAAGGTCAGCCTCAACAACTTAGTGAGGCCCAAAGCAACTTAATGAAATACTGCCTTAAAAAAAAAAAGCTGCGGGTTATGGCTCAGCGGTAGAGCACTTCCATAGCACGTGCAAGGCACTGGGTTCAATCTTCAGCACCACACAAAAATAAATGAAATAAAGATATTATGTCCAACTACAACTAAAAAAATACTGAAAAAGAAAATCAAAAAGGGTTGGAGGATGTAGCTTGGTGTGTGGTAAAGCACCCCTGGGTTCAATTCCCAGTACCATGCAAAAAGAAAAAAACTTCCGCACAACATGGAACTTTTATTTTCAATGTGATTTCTGTACAACAGGAGTATGCGAGTAATCCTTTTAGAAATGGAACAAATGTTACTAGAAGAAATGATGACAAAACCAAACCAGTATTAGATGTGAATCCATACTTTATGCTTCAAATCCAGCCAAGAAGTTTGTTACGATCTCTTTCAGCTTTGCATCTGACTCTTCTGAGATCTTTCCATCGGCCCTGTTAGGAAATAAAAGTACATCATTAGTTCTGACCTGGACAAAAATTCACTGACTAATGAACTGATACGCAATAAGGCACTAAGACCTTGACTTCTTAAAATTTAACTGCTTACAAAAAGAAGCCACCAACTGTATTCATACCTGATGTTGCCCAAGAGGGATTGGTGTTGACTGATCACATGAGACAAGAAAGCATTCTCAAACTTTGTGATCTTGCTGGGCTCCAGTTTATCAAGATACCCCCTTACACCCGCATAGATAACAGCCACTTGTTCTTCAATAGCCATGGGAGCTAAAAAGAACCAAAGGAACAAGTGAGATGCTGAAATGTCATGTTACCAAAGTCACAGAAACTTTTTGTTCCAATTACTGACATATCCCTATATATCACTTACTCTTACATGCTCATTAACCTGTAACTCCCACTTAACACTCCTCTCCCTCCCCAATAAACATAGTAACATTCTTTTTCTTCTGTCCTAAGGATGGAACCCAGAGTACTGTATACGCTAATAAGCAAGTACTTTACCACTAAACCACATCCCAACCTACTGAGATTCCTTTAAAATCTGGGCTGGGCATATAGCTCAGCTGGTAGAGTGCTTGCCTTGCAGGCACAAGGCCCGGGGCTCAATCCTCAGCACCACCACCAAAAAAAAAATCTGCCAAATTCTATACTCGTATACCCAAGGGAACAGGGAAAACTAATAGGTCTTAATTCTTGAAAGGAAGGTATTAAATATACACATAAAAAAGGAGAACCATTGCAGGTGCAATGGCGCACACCTATAATCCCAGTGGCTTGGGAGGTTGAGGCAGAAAGATTGTCGAATTCAAAGAGAGGCTCAGCAATTTAGTGAGGCCTTCAGCAACTTAGCAAGACCATGTCTCAAAATAAAAAATAAAGGGCTGGGGATGTGGATCAATGGTTCAATCCCCAGTACCCCAAAATAAAGGAGAAATAAGTTTTCCTTCACTAAATTCATACAAAGCATTTACATTCAAATAATAAAGACTATGCTGCTGCTGCTTTTTTTTTTTGGTAGGGGGATTGAACTCAGGGATACTTCACCACTGAGCCACACTCCCAGACCTATTTTGTGTTTTATGTAGAAACAGGGTCTTACAAGTTGCTTAGCACCTCGCCGTTGCTGAGGCTGGCTTTGAACTCTTGATTCTCCTGTCTCAGCCTCCCAAAGTGCTGGGAGTACAGGCATGCACACTGCAATCGGATATAAGGACTATACTTAAGTAAAGCAGACACTCACTGAACTAAAAGGCAATTATCTTTAAAAAAAAAAAAAAAAAAAAAGGCACTATCTTTGATAAAAGATATCTTGGAAGACTCCTAATATCCAACAGTAACAACTAAATGAAAGAACAGCTCACAATATTGTCCTTGCTTCAGCAACTCAGTCAGGCGCACACCACGACTCAAGAGCTGTTGAGTGGCAGCATCAAGATCAGAACCAAATTGGGCAAAAGCAGCAACCTCACGATACTGAGCCAACTCCAGCTTCATGGTACCTGCCACCTGAAATACAGAAATTACTGGTATTAATACCAGTAATTCAACGACACAGGGTACGTACAAATACAGCCGATTTTGAAATACTTTAAGATCTTAATCTACTACCCCTCCATGCCAAAGTGATATAAAATTACCTGCTTCATTGCCCTGGTTTGGGCAGCAGATCCGACACGGGACACAGATAAACCAACATTAATAGCAGGGCGGATACCTTTATAGAACAATTCTGTTTCTAAGAAGATCTACAATGCAAAAACACATATGCAAGAAGGCTTAAAGAAAGAAATCAATTATTTTCAAATTACAGTAATTAAAATGCCAACAAATTGAAACCCAAAACTTGACAGAATGCCAAGTGATTTCTCATGGAAGAAGCCCAATCTTTTGACAATCCAAACTGGCCTATGTGACCTACTGGGAGATGTGTTTAAGATTAGGGGAAAATGGGTGGGGTTGTATCTCAATGGGGAGCACTTGCCCAGCACATGTGAGGCACTGGATTTGACCCTCAGCACCACATATAAACAAATAATGGTGTTGTGTCCATCTACAACTTAAAAAAAAATGAGAGGGGAAAAAAGCACTAACAAATTTATATTGAGATACAGACAAGGGAACTCAGCATGGCAGTATGCAATTCTAACTCCAGAAACCTGTGTGGCTGAGATGCGATGATTGCAAGTTCGAGGCCAGCCTCAATAACTTAGGAAGACCTGTCTCAAAAAGGATAGGGGATGTAGCTCAGTGGTTAAGCACCCCTGCGTTCAATCACCAGTACCAAAAAAAATAAATACATACAAGGAAAGTGTTATCATCTCTGGGATATGCTTCAAAATTATATATGAGTAGAGAATAAAGCATTCTACTACTCTTCCATGAAATAATCACTGGGTGACAAACATCTAAGCCTTCATTCTATTATTATTTTATATGCATTTAAAATTTTTCATAATAAAAAATAAAGACATTTAAAAAGTCAGTTCATAGCTATTGATCTCACACAATGCCTTGGAATTATCCAAACCTTTTTTAGTTATTTTAATCATTAAAATACCACCTGTCCACCAGTGATGGAAATGACATTTGTTGGAATGTAAGCAGATCTTACATTCTGATCTTAAACTCATTACATTTTAGTTATTTTAATCATTAAAATAATACCTGTCCATCAGTGATGGAAATGACATTTGTTGGAATGTAAGCAGACACATCACCAGCTTGTGTTTCTATGACTGGTAAAGCAGTCAAGGAGCCACCACCAAATGAATCATTCATTTTGGCTGCTCTCTCCAGCAGTCGGGAGTGTAGGTAGAACACATCACCAGGATAGGCCTCACGCCCAGGGGGTCGGCGTAGCAATAGAGACATCTGACGGTATGCAACGGCCTATGATACAGAAGAGGGTTGTGAAATTCTTCTAATAACCAGAAATTGCATTTGTCAACTTCCACTGTACTGCAAACATACAAAGAGATTTAATAGTTCCTTTGACCTGTTTGGATAAGTCATCATAGATGATCAAAGCATGTTTGCCATTATCTCTAAAATATTCTCCCATAGAACAGCCAGAGTAAGGAGCCAGGTACTGAAGTGGGGCAGCATCAGAAGCAGTGGCTGACACCACAATGGTGTACTTCATAGCATCTGAGGAGAAAAAAGTTTTACATGTTATGAGGTTATCGATACTGTGCTTTTATTTACTTATTTACTTTCTGTAGTAACAGCGACTGAACTCCTGATCTTGTCCATGCTAAAGCAAGCACTCTACCACTGTACCTTCCGCCCATTTGTGACTTTAAATTAGACGCTACTATAATAAAAATTACTAAGTGGTAAAAAAAGACTTACTATTAAGAATTCCCAGAGTCAAACAATATCCACTTTAAAAAAAACAAAACCTTTACATTTACTAGTACATTATATGTTTTTATTTGTTAATTTATATTACAAAATTCAGTTCATCAAGAAGTAAATAAAAACCAATCTTTGCTAACTAGAAGCTCTGATTAGCAGCAATAGACATCAATAGCAATGGAGCCAGGTATGGTGGTGTGTGCCTGCAATCCCAAAGACTAGGGGGACTGAGGCAGGAGAACTACCAAGTTTGAGGCCAGCCTTGACAACTTCGTAAGAACCTATCTCAAAAAAAGTAAAAAGGTAAAAAGGGCTAGGGATGTAATGTAGCTCATTGGTTCAATCATTGGTACCACAAAAAATAAAAAAAAAAATAACAGCTATGGGATTTGAACTCTTTAGTACCTGCATCTGTAAGTCTCTTCACCAACTGGGCAACAGTGGATCGCTTTTGTCCAATGGCAACATAAATACAATACAGCTTCTTCTTTTCATCAGATCCATCATTGAAACGTTTCTGGTTAATAATTGTGTCAATAGCAATTGATGTTTTCCTAAATAGACAGAAAACACAAATGTTACTAAACACTTCAAAGGATTTAACTACTACTAAAATTTTACACTACTAATCTTCATATCACATTCTACTGTCCCCAGTATAGCCAAAGCATTTATCATTCCAAAATGAAAAAATAAATCTTGGCATAAAGCAAATTTTCACTAGAACATTTAACAAGCTTAAGCCTTTACCCAGTCTGTCTGTCACCAATAATCAGCTCACGCTGACCACGTCCAATTGGCACCAAGCTATCCACAGCCTTAATGCCAGTCTGCATTGGTTCCCTCACAGAGATTCGAGGAATGATTCCAGGGGCCTTCAGGCCCACTCGCCTACGGGTCTTAGAACCAATTGGGCCCTGTAAAAAAGTAAATAAATAAGCCTGTAGTTCTAGCTACTGAAGGAGGCTGAAAAGAGAGGATCATGTGAGCCCAAAAGTTCAAGATCAGCCTGACAACACAGCAACACACAATCTCAAAAACAAACAAAATAAGATAATATTTTTTAAAATAAAAAGGAGCCCCCAGAATTATCAATTGTGATGTCTGTTAGAAGCTGCAACCAGATCTAATAAACATTAAACCCACCTTTCCATCAATGGCATTACCAAGGGCATCTACTACACGACCCAACAGCTCCTCGCCAACTGGTACATCCACAATGGCTCCTGTCCTCTTTACAATATCTCCTTCTTTAATTAGTTTATCATTTCCAAACACGACGACACCAACATTGTCTGGTTCCAAGTTGAGAGACATACCCTGCACAATTCAAAGACAAAATTGAACACCAGCGGAAGGGCTCTCCTCCCCATACACCAATAGTGTATGCAAATAGAGAAAAAAAGTAGTGTTCTACTTTTCGTTTAGTTTTGAGTATTTTTCCAACTAACAACCAACCTTCTTTGGTTAATACTTTAAAAATAGTAATGAGATCTTTTACCCTTCAAGGTAATAAAAAAAATTATTAAAAGCTACTCAATCATAACTGATCAAGAACAAATTTTTATAACATAACATCAAGTCATCTCTCATCATTACAACTGTTTCAAACTGGTTAAGACATCAGCTCCCCAAGTCATGTCTGAAGCACAAAGATTATACCAGTAACAGACTTGTTAGTAATAAAGGCCTAGGGAAGAACTTAAACTTTATCTCTTACATTTAATATAGTATCCACTAGCCACATGTGTCTAAAGTCAAAATTTTAAAACTAAAACTGTTCTTCGGTCACATTAGTTACATTTACATGCTCAACAGCAACAGAGACAAAAGACATACATTTCCCTCAGTGCAATAAAGTTCTATCGGATAGTATTGTTCTAAATACATGGATCTCAAAAGCTAAAAAAGAGGGCTAGGGATGCAGTTCAATAGTAGAGAGCTTGCCTAGCATGAACAAGCCCACAGGTACAATCCTCATGGCGGGGCGGGGGGGGGGGGGGAGGATGGACGAAGGGTGTTCATCTATTTCAATCTCATCTTTCAAAGATGTATACACTAAAGATAAGGGGTCAAAATGGTAACTGCAGCTCTATAGTCTTCTATATCAATTGGCTCTTTATCCATAATAGACCCTTACAAAAAGATAATCATCTCTTTCCTTATCTGTGTGCTTATCCCTGGTCCACCTTGGATATTATCTTCTGTTTTCCCCTAGAGAAACCACAACTTTTATTTCTCATTCCACTGGCCAATTAGGCTCAATCTAAAACAAAGATAACTTCTATCATCAGAGGTTCTGACCACTATCAATAATACAAAGTCACCAACTTTTAACTTTACACCAGACATTAATTTGGTTGAAGTTATGAAATCCTTTTACATAGATGATCTTAATTAGAAAAAAAAAAAAGGACCTGGGTTTTGATCCCCAGCCCTGTGGGGGAAAAAAAAGACCAGATTGAACTTGTTGAAATTTGGGCAAAGTTTACTGAAATTTTATATTTTGAAGCCAGTGTGACTAAATCTGTTTATAGAGTAAAAAACTTCACTTACAAAACCTTGTAAGACTATTCTCTTGCCAGGTATAGTGGAACATGCCTGTCATTACAGCTACTTGGGAGGTTAAGAAAGGAGGACCAAGAGTTTGAGGTCAGCCTGGGCAACTCAGCAAAAAATAAACAAATAACAAAAAATACACTGTCTCAAAATAAAATAAAAAGGGCTGGACATATAGCTCAGTGGTAGAGTGCTTGCCTGGTATTAACAGGCTCTCGGTCCCATCCCAGTGATGCCAAATAAAAAAAAAAAACTTTCTCATCCATGATAACGGGGGGGGGGGGGGATCTGGCAACACACGACCTGACGAGAACTGAGACTTAAAGTTTTTAAAAAAATATTACTCATCCATAAAGAATGAAATTATGGTATTTGCTGGTAAATGGATGAACTGGAGAATATAATGCCAAGTGAAATAAGCCAGTCTCAAAAAACCAAAAGGGTAAATGTTCTCTCTGATGTATGGATACCTCCCAACAAGTAGGGTAGGGAGGGGAAGTACAGGAGTTCATTGGATGAGACAAAGAGGAATGAAAGGAAGGGAGGGGAGATAGGAATGGGAAAGACAGTAGAATGAATTGGACATAATTTTCCTATGCTCATATAATTCCACATCATGTACAACCACAAGAATGGGATCCTAATTGGAATGGGTTGTGCTCCATGTATGTATAATATGTCAAAAGACACTATATTGTCATGTATATCTAAAAATAACAAATAAGAAAGTTTTAAAAAATCTTACAAAATCTCTGGAATTGAGAATAACTAGGTCCTAAAATATCTAATTTTATAACTTACCTTTAAGCCTGAAGAAAACTCTACCATTTCTTCTGCCTGAACATTCCTTAGCCCATGAACTCGGGCAATACCATCACCAATACTTAAGACACGCCCAGTTTCTTCAAGGTCAACAGAGGTATCAGCTCCAAGAATACGTTCTTCGAGAATAGAGGACATCTCAGCAGTGCCTGAAAGAGGACAATTCAATTAAAAAAAAAAAAAAAAAAAAATCTGGTCCTACATCTTCTCAAAACCCATTTCCTAACAACATAAAAACTAGTTTTGTGATTATAATAATCAAATTACAATCTAAAATGAAACACAGGATTCTACAAAAAGCTGGATATCTACCACTATGAAAATGAGAAATTCAAATGATTCAAAGCCATGTACTTCACAAGACAAATGTAAAACAGGTAGGTTACTAAACCTTACCCTTAAAGTAAATATTCTACTTCCTCCTTTGGTTTAATTTCTTTTTTTCTTTTCTTTTCTGTGGTATTGGAGATGGAACCCAAGGTCTCAAGAATGCTAAGCAAGCACTCTACCACTGAGCTACATCCCTAGAACCTTAAAAATTTTTTAAATTTTTTTTTTGGTATCGGGGATTGAACTCAGGGATACTCCACCACTGAGCCACACTCCCAGACCTATTTTGTGTTTTATGTAGACTGAGTTGCTTAGCGCCTCGTCATTGCTGAGGCTGGCTTTGAACTCACAATTCTCCTGTCTCAGCCTCCCAAAGTGCTGAGATTACAGGCATGCGCCACCGCGCCCAGCTATAAAAATTTTGAGACAGGATTTTGCCAAGTTGCCCAGGCTGGCCTCAAACTTGTGATCCTCTTTTCTTAATATCCTGAGTAGCTGGGATTATAGGAATGTGCCACCACACCTGGCCCTCTGGTTTAAAGAATCTATACCTATGCTGAAACCTGAATTTCTGGCTAAAATCCATATAAAACATGGATGGGTTTTATGGCTGTAAAGGTGGGATATAGTTCAGTGGTACTTGCCTAGAGTGTGCAAAGCTATGTATGGTTTGATTCCCAACACAAGTAATTTAAAAATAATAAAGCAGCAGCATATGTTTAAAACACAGCATTTATTCAGATGCAGTGACACTGTAACCCCAGCTACCCAGGAGGCTGAAGTAGGAGGATCACAAGTTTAAGGTCAGCCTCAAAAACTTAGCAAAATCCTATCTCAAAATAAAAAAAGAATGGGGATTTAGCTTAGTGAAAGAGTGCTTACCTAACGTGTGCAGACTAGGGTTTATCCCCAGTACAGAAACAAAAAACCCTACTGCACATGTCCAAAGAAATTCCCCAACCTACAGCATTTTCTTATACTCACCGCCCCACTTCTCTATTGCATTTGCAATTTGAAAATTCAGACTGCCAAGTATAAAGGAGCAGCTATGGCCTTTGAAAACCCCTATCAGTAAGAACTGCTCATTATTTTCTAATGCTTATTAGATGAGGAAAAAGAAATCTTTCATAGATCAGAAAGGGTGCCTGCTAAATGTACTTTATTTTTGTGCAAGAAGAATTAACAAACCAAAGAAGCTATACTAAAAAGAAATATAGGAGTTCATTTCACTAGAACAACAGAACCTATATCAAGACAAAGCTAAATGGCACATAAGTTTAAGAACCTGGGATTCTGGAGAAATAAACAATGAGAGAATAAATCAAAAAACAAAGCACAACAGTTACACAACCTTCATAACTTATATTTCATTTAATGATAAGGTAGTAAACGTGATGCAGACTTACCAATCTTTTGAAGATGGGTGTTAGAGGCATGGAGGTTCCTTGCAGCAATGAAAGATGATCCCAAAACATTTTTGGAGACCTGGGGCAAAAATATTCATTCATGAAACTGACAAGCTTCAACAAATGCAAGCATATTTGGATCAAATTATTGGTGAAAACGTAAAGCATATTTAAAGTATTCTGTTTAAGATCTGAAGAGTATTATTTACTTGGGAAAGTGCCTTTAGGTATATGTTGAATATATAACAAGATTCCTAGTACACAACGAGCACTTTATAAAGAATTCTTTAAAAATGGAGTCTTTTAAAAAGCAGCTATTAACAAAGCATATGTATTTTTCCCTTTAAAGAAATTCAGGCACTATAATTTTTTTTTTTTTTTGGTACTGGGGATTGAACTCAGGGGCACTCGACCACTGAGCCACATCCCCAGCCCTATTTTGTGTTTTTATGTAGAGACAGGGTCTCACTGAGTTGCTTAGCGCCTCGCCGTTGCTGAACTCGCGATTCTCCTGTCTCAGCCTCCCTAAGTGCTGGGATTACAAGCGTGAGCCACCGCGCCCGGCTCCAGGCACTATAATTTTGACTTTAGATTTTACTAAAAGTCAAATTTAGTTGTGGAAATTCTCAATAAAAATTCTTCCTAGCTGAGCACACAGTGGCACAGCCTATTCTCCCAGTTATTCTGGAGACCTACCTTGGCAACTCAATGAGACCATCACTCAAAAAATGTAAAAAGGGCGTTGGAATGTAGCTCAATGGTAGAGCCTCCTAAGGGACAAATCTCGGTATACTCCCAGTTTTACTTAAAGAAAATAATAAGTAAACAATGCTAGAGCTCTAATTAAAAAACTAAAAGGTAAGGCATTTGGACTTTTTTTACTGTCATGAATAAATCCTGTGACAACCTGGATTTCTCCTCTTTCCTTTAAGTTAGAATATTATGATTGCTACTGTCAACTTGTTTATTTTTTTGCAGTAATAGGGATTGAAAATGGGAATCCTCTACCACTCAACCACATCCCCAACCCAGACTTTTTTTTGATACAGAGTCCAGCTAAGTTGCTGAGGCTGGCCTCAAACTTTGGATCCTCCTGTCTCAGCCTCCCCAGTCACTGGGATAGCAAATATTCACCACCACACCTTGCAGTCACCATCAATTTTAAAGCTGCTACATTCTTTTTTTTAAAAAAAATATTTTTTTTTTTGCAGATGGACACAATACCTTTATTTTGTTTATTTTTATGTGGTGCTGAGGATCGAACCCAGTGCCCCATGTGTGCTAGGCGAGCGCTCTACCGCTGAGCCACCACCCCAGCCCCAAAGCTGCTACATTCTATAGAAAGTAGATGAAAATAGTTAAAACTGTTTTTCAGCTAACAGAAAACCAGTAAGTTACCAGGGCTGTATTTAGGTAGCAAAATGGCCAGTATATTTATTTCACCTTCAGATTCATATTATTTCTGAGACAAGGGCAAATGTGTTTACAATGGACCTAAGAGTTATACTCTATTTTTTTTTAAGATTCATACTCAGAGATTTTAAAAGGCACTCTTAGATCATTTTCCAATTTTATGTTCTATTTTATTTGAATTCTCGATCACTGTCCAACAATTCTTCAAACCACCAGGCGAACAACTCAAAGCCGAAATCTGTACACATCAAAGAATCACAAAGCAGTCTCTGGTGAAACCGAGACAATCTGGAGACTAGCTTCATTGCTATAACATATTAGCCACACAAAAATGTTGGGCTTTTTTGGGGGGTGGGGAGTGTTGGCATCTGCACGATGTGTCTGCGACCGTTTCGGTATTCAGCACTAATAAATTGCCTCTGGAATTCAAAAAACTTTTGCTTTGCTCTGAACTGACCTGCGAGTAGAGGTAAAATGCCGGGGCCTTCTGACCTTCATACAATGTCAGGCTCCCCTGACGCGCTTCAGCAAAAGCTGACAGCAGTCCTCTGACCTTCAGAGGTGCCAGATGCGGACAATCAGGCGGAACTAGCCCCAGAGCAGGCCTCTGAGCACTAGCACCCAACTCCTGACCTTCGCCCAAAGGCTCTGCTCCGGCCGCTCTCGGCCCAAGGCCAGAATCCTAAAGAGACCTCGTATCCAGGTAACATCGACGTCCCTAACTGCCTGCCACCACTCTGCATCATTTAGCACGGGTGGCGAGCAAAAGGGCCCTTCAGCTGCCCGCCCACCCGCCCAGCCGAGCAGCCACGGGAGCAAGATGGCGGCGGCCGCCACGGCCCTTCAATCTCGCTGCAGAGCTCCCGAGCCGGCGCACCGCCACCCGCTGCCGCCACACCGAGCCGCCCCGCTCCGCTGCGCTCACCAGCCCGGCCCGCCGAGGGAGGGCGCGGGCTACGGCCGCGGCGACGCGCACGGACAGCATCTTCGGTTTCTCCTCAGGTGGCTCCTCTGCAGCCGCAGCCTCCGGACTGACTGGGACAAAATGGCCGAGCGCCGAGGAAGGTCAAGGCAGCCGGCCCACCTGACCCGGAAGGACCGCCCCGCGCTTTCACCGGACGCGAATCTGCTTTTTTGGAGGGTGGGGGGCGGGTTTCTTTATTTTTTAAGTATCCTTTTTTTAACTGAAACTTCAAAATGCATGATTAGCCTGTTGCCAGCTTCGGACCTACATTAATTTTACATTTATTTTGGTATTTCCAGTCGACCTTGTGGTTGCCCTGGGCGACCACGTGAGTAGCGGAACCTGCCAAGAAGCGGTTCCCAGGCCTTCCCCGGAGCGATCGATGTGGGCGTCACCCTGTCCAGGGATGCTCTGGCTGACCCTGAGGAGGACTGGTAGTGTCTGGTGTGAAGCTGTGGCAGTGGTGAACCATCACTCCCCGGTGTTCTACACCTACGCAGTTCTAGGTGATCCGTACGCAATCAGGTTAAAGTGTTGCAGTTAGGATTCTACCTAAAAGAATCCCGTTTGAACTAGAGAACATCGTTTAGAAGTGCTAACAATTTCAAGTAGTTCGAGTAGAGCTATTGCCAAACCTAGAGAAGGTTTGAATCAGAAGTCTCACTGAACACCCACTAGAAATCAAGTATTCCTTTGCCAGCAACTGGTTTTATTACATTGGGGGCTAGTTTGGGGAGGGGTAAAATGAAGATGAGTAAAACACATGTACACATACTACTCTATAAAATTGAGGAGGGGCTTTCCCACCACAGAATGTGCATCAATTTTCATGATATTGAGGTTTTTGTGATATACCCATATTTTTTTTGTGTGTGATGCTAGATATTATGTGATTGTAGAGACGATTAAGGTTTCCTTCATTTACAACTGTTCAAGGAGGCAACTCAGTTCCATCAACCAAATTCTTGCTTACACCCAAGACCTTATGAATATGTGAGTTAAAAGGACCATATCCTAAAACATGGCTTGCAAATGGTCAGCAATTCCTTTCTCTAATATTTTACTTCTTTTCAAGGTGAGCCATAGATAAACATGGCAATCCTTCTCACAGGAATCAAGGGTAAGTAGGAATAGATGAACAAGGGGGGAGGGGACAGCAAACTTGATCTTAAGTTCAAGGCCAGACTAAGCAATTTAGAGAGACCATAAGCAATTTAACAAAACTGTCTCAAAGTAAAAAGGGCTAGGGATACAGCTCAGTGGTAAAATGCCCCTGGGTTAAATCCTTAGTACCAAAAATAAAAAATTAAAACTATACACACACACACACACACACAAACACACACACACGGCATACAGGCATGTGTGGTAGTGCATGCCTATATTCCCAGCAACTCAGGAGGCAGAGGCAGAAAGATTGCAAGTTCAAGGCCAGCCTGGGCAACTTAGCAAGATCCTGTCTTAAGAGAAAAAATAAAAAGGGCTGGGGATGGCCATCTCACTCCTTGGTCTATATCCAAAAGACTTAAAAACAGAATACTATAGTAATGCAGCCACTTCAATGTTTATAGCAGCACAATTCACAATAGCTAAACTGTGGAACCAACCTAGATGCCCTTCAATAGATGAATGGATAAAGAAACTGTGGTATATATACATAATTGAATATTACTCAGCATTAAAAGAGAATAAAATTATGGCATTTTCAGATAAATGGATGGAGTTGGAGAACATCATGCTAAGCGAAGCAAGCCAATCCCAAAAAACCAAAGGCCCAGTGTTCTCTCTGATAAGTGGATGCTGATCCATAATATGGAAGGGGGCATGGGAAGAATGGAGAAACTTTGGTTAAAGGGGAGGGAAGAGAGCAAATGGGACATGGGGGCAGGAAAGATGATAGAATGAGATGGACAACAATGCCCTAGGTTCATGTATGACTGCACATATGGTGTAACTCTATATTGTGTACAACCAGAGAAATGAGAAGTTGAGGTCCATTTGTGTACAATAAATCAAAATGCATTCTGCTGTCATGTAAACCTAATTAGAATAGATAAAAATTAAATATTTTTAAAAAAGGGCTGGGGATGTAGTGCAGTGATAGAGTGCTCCTGGGTTCAGTCCCCAGTGCCTTGGGGGAGGATGGCATGTAAAACAACAAAATTGCAGAGATATTTTGTAAAAATAAAAAATGGACAAAGAGCATAAAGGTTTTCTCCATACATAGTGCTTTCACCAACTTACCTGAAATTTAGTTTACTGAGCAGAGTTGTATTTGAAACAAAATAAAGAAGTCATAAAATAAGGTATTGGCTAGCTAGTAAGATTCCTTTGAAAAGAAAGAATCATTTAAAATAGGCATATAATCAATCTAGGAGATATTTAATGATAAGTCTGATCCACAATTTCACATTAAATCAAGTATCACAGAAAGTTGAGTACACAGTCCTTTGAGCTCTCTGCTCTTGGCAGTAACACAGTACCCGCTATTGTGGAGATTCAAACTCCTAATTGCAGCCAGAACACTTTGCTCAGGTTCTAACACCACTACCTAATCTTGGTTGTCATTTAATCCACGTGTTGGTGACTTAACGTGAAAATGAATAAAATAATTTGTGTCCACCTATTTTACAGGGTTCCTGTAAATGAAACAAAAAATATAAAAATGTATAGAAAATTAAACATCGCTATATAAAGAACCTCTCATAGTGTTAAATACGGTGTGACGGATTATACCTGGAGAATAGCCCACAGGGGCAGAGAGAGCAGGTAGGTGGCAAGGAGGAGACGCTGCAGAGGTGGAACCTTCTTCACCAGCCTTGTTGAAGGACTCTGCGGCCTCAAGTCGGAATAAAAACCACAACTCCCAGAAATACCCGCTCCGGCGAGGGGCGGGGCCAACGGCGTTTGGGCGGGGCCCTCGGAGGAAGCGTTTCTCCAGCGAGGGGTGGCGCGTGAAGTGGCGGGAGCCGCAGTGATGGAGGCGCAGGAGGAAAAAGAAGCGCAGGTGATGGGGCGGGAGCGGGATTTTGCGGTTTCCTGGAAACTTCATCTTTGACATATCCACACCACCGACGGATGTCCTGTGCACGCCAACCTTACCTTTTCTCTCCCAAACTCTAAACCGCCTTCCCAATCTGCCAGCGCTCTTCTGTTAAGACCACTTGAAAAGGGCGTTTCCTTTCTCCGGCCTTCCCTTGCTGGGACCCAGCCACTGTCGCAAGCCCCTTCCGGGAAGACTGGAGTGGGACTTCTGAACCCAAATCCAGCCAAGGCTTGATGTTCTTTGCCGCTTCCTACTAGAGTTTTTCCACCAGAGCAGTATCTCGACCCTTCGTCCTCCTGACTCTGCGGGGTTTATGGTGTGTGGGAAAACTGTCTTTTTCAGACCATGCGTGTATATACATACATGCGTTTGCATCCGCGTACTAAGCTATACGGTTTTCCAAATAAGGCAGATTTTTAGCCTATACTACTTTTGCAGCTTTGGGAAGGAATGAGTTTTTATCTGGTCCTTTTTTTTTTTTTTTTTGTACTGGAGATTGAACTCAGGGGCACTTGACCACAGAACCACATCCCCGGCTCTATTTTGTGTTTTATTTAGAGACAGGGTCTCACTGAATTGCTTAGCGCCTTACAGTTGCTGAGTCTGGCTTTGAACTTGCGATTCTCCTGTCTCAGCCTCCCTAAGTGCTGGGATTACAGGCGTGCGCCACGGTGCCCAGCTTTGTCTGGCCATTTTGACTCTCCCCCTACCGCCACTGGGGATTGAACCCAGGGGCGTTTTACCCTGAACTACATCCTGAGAACTTTTTATTTTTATTTTGAGGCAGAGCCTCGCTAAATTGTTGAGGCTGAACTCAAAGTGGTGATGCACCTGCCCCAGCCTCCCGAGTCGCAATGTTTAGACATGCGCCACCTCACCAGTCTCAGTTTGACTTTTGTACCATTTTTCACTGTGCTTGCTTGCTTTTTATATCCTGCCATCTAGTATATTCCCAAAGACAAATTAGGATGTGAAGTAGGATGCCAGAATAGTCTTAGCATTTAGTTTGCTTTTGAGCACTTATTTGTCATAGTCACATCGTGCCATTACAACAAGCAAGGCTTTTAATATTTGCCTTCCTTTTAATGGTTAGGTTGCTGCGTGGTTGAAAAAAATATTTGGAGATCATCCCATTCCACAGTATGAGGTGAACCCACGGACCACAGAGATTTTATATCACCTTTCAGAACGCAACAGGGTCCGGGACAGGGACGTCCACCTGGTAATAGAGGACTTGAAACAGAAAGCAAGCGAATATGAATCTGAAGGTGAGATTAAGTCTAGAATTATGAATGAGATAATAGAAGTAACTAAATTTTATAACACCAAACTATTCAAGATTAGTGTATACTTCTTGTTTTGCTTTTTTTTTAAAAAAATTGTTGTAGATGGACACAATACCTTTATTTATTTTTATGTGGTGCTGAGGATCAAACCCAGTGCCTGACACTTGCAAGGCAAGAGCTCTACCACTGAGCTACAACCCCAACCCACTTCTTTATTTTATATAGATTTGTCTTCCACTGTTGCAATGTTATGCTACTAACTTTCCAAATCACAAATTTCATTGTAGTAAATGTTTTATTGGTACTCTGATAGGAAAATAGTGAGCCCTAAAAAATAAGAGTCTAAAAGTATTAGCCTTACATACATGATGCCTTGTGATTTTTTTCCTTACATATTTGTTTAGTTTGTTTCCAGCCCCCATGCCTTAGTCATAAGGAGCTTTCAGGACACCTGAGGTGGCAGCCATGAAGTGGGAGACAGACAAATCACCTTATGGCTATGTATCAGGGAATTGCATTAGAATTTTCTGTTGGATGTGTTATATGAGAAAGTATAGCCAGGGCACCCTGGAGCATGCTTATAATCCCAGCCTCTGAGGAGGCTGAGGCAGGAAGATCACAAATTCAAAGCCAGCCTCACCAAAAGCAGCACTAAGCAACTCAGTGAGACCCTGTCTCTAAATAAAATACAAAATAGGGCTAGGGATGTGGCTCAGTGGTAGAGTGCCCTTGAGTTCAATCCCCAGACCCTGCCCTCCCAAAAAATAATAAAAAATAAATGAAAAAATATATTCAAGATACTCATGGTTTCATAATGCAAACCACTAAGCTAAAGATTCACAAAGTCTTTAGATATGGAAATATACCAAAGAGAAATGAAGTGAAACTTATATTAACCCTATATTTAAACAAGTAGATGGCACTGTTATATATATGTTTTGAACATAGTGCAATTTATATTTAATTCTATTGCACATGTACTTTTTTCCAATTTTTTTACTAAAATTAACATAGAGTTAATTTTGTAATTCTAGGGACTGAGGTAGGAGGATCACAGTTTCCAGGCCAGCCTCAGCAATTTTCAAGACCCTAAGCATTTTAGGGAGATGCTGTCTTAAAAAATAAAAAAGGCTGGGGATTTAGCTCAATGGTAAAGTACCCCTGGATTCGATCCCCAGTACCAAAAATATAAAATAAAATTAACATTTAGTGAAATTGAGTCTTTGTTTTGGTGTACTGTTTTAACACTCAGAGAGTCGGGAACCACAATCAGGATGCAGAACAATTCCATCGCTCCATGTACTGCTCCTTTGTAATCAGATTCTCCTGTACATATTCTAAAATTGTTCTATTTTTAAATAATTATTTCTGTACTTGTTAAAATACAACATAGAAAAGAGGGCTTTGACTCCAGAATAATCTCATTGTAGGAGATTTCTTTTTGTCTATATTCTTTTTTTTGGGGGGGTTACTGGGGATGGAACTCAGGGGCACTCGACTACTGAGCCACATCCCCAGCCCTATTTTGTGTTTTATGTAGAGACAGGGTCTCACTGAGTTGCTTAGCACCTCACTGTTGCTGAGGCTAGCTTTGAACTCGCGATTCTCCTGTCTCAGCCTCCCTAAGTGCTGGGATTACAGGCTTGAACCACCGCGCCCGGCTTCTTTTTGTCTATACTCTAAGGATTTTCAAAGTAGGGTTATTTTTCTGACCTTAAGCCTTTCAGAGTGACACTTTTTTGGGAGGGAGGGGTAACCAGGGATTGAACTCTGGGGCACTCAACTACTGAGCCACATCCCCAGCTCCCAGCCTTATTTTGTATTTTATTTAGAAACATGGTCTCACTGAGTTGCTTAATGCCTCGCTCTTGCTGAGGCTGGATTTGAACTGGCAATCCTCCTGCCTCAGCTTTCTGAAGCACTGGGATTATAGATGTGCACCACCGTACCCGGTCAGAGTGACACTTTTTTTGTGGTGCTAGAGATTGAAACCAGAGCTTTACACTAAGCAATTGCTCTACTACTGAGATACACCCCCAGCTCTTCCCTTCATTGTCAAAAAGAAATTTTGCTAGATGTAGGGTACTTGTTTGATAGTTTTTATCTTTGAGCACTTTGCATATGTTATCCTATATATGATCTTTATTGTTGGCTGTTAGTCTTTTATAAGGTTTTCTTGTAAGTAACAAGTAGCTTTTCTTTTGCTTCTTTTAAGATTTTTCTGCTTGTCTGTTATAGCAACATTTTTATTCTAATATCTGTTTGTGAATCTCTTTGCATTTATCCTACTTGGATTTGTTGGGCTTCCTGATTGTGTTATTCTTTTTTAGTAAATGTGATAAATTTTTAGGTATTATTTCTTGTTTTGTTTTTTCCACTTTCTTTTTTTTTTTTTTCACAGTCATGGGGATTGAGCCCAGGAACAATCTACCACTGAGGTATATATCCAACCCTTTTTATTTATTTTTAATGTTTTTGAGGTAGGGTCTCGCTAATTTGTCCAGGCTGGACTTGAATTTGTGATCCTCCTGCCTAAGCCTGAATCTCTCAGATTACAGGCATGTACCTGGCAAATTCATTTATTCTTTCTTCTGCCCTTTTCAACCCAATGTTAATCCTCTCTGGTGATTTATTTTAAAATTTCTTGGCATTGTTGGGGATCAGACCAGGACCTCACACATGCTGGGCAATCACTTCACCACTGACCTACATGCCCAGCCCTCTAGTGAATTTTTTGATTCAATTATTATATGCCTTAATTTCAAGTTTTTATTTAGTTCTCTTTTTTTTAAACCTTTATTTTATTTTTATGTGGTGCTGAGGATCGAAGCCAGTTCCTCACATGTGCTAGGCAAGTACTCTACCACTGAGCTACAACCCCAGCCTGTAGTTCTTTTTAAAAAAAAATTAGCTCTTACTGATGTTCTCTATTTGATGCAACATTGTCACCTGACCTTTCATTACTTTTTAAATTGGTGTCCTTTAGTTCTGTACACATGCATGTTTTGGAGATGTTAAGATCTTTTGATAAGTCTAACAGACTCCCAGGTAGTTTCTGTTGCTTGCTTTTTTTTTTTTTTTCCTTGTACAGGGGATTGAATGCAGAGGCACTTTACCACTGAGCCACATCCCTATCCCTTTTTATTTTTTTTGATTTTGAGACAGAGTCTCAGTAAGTTGCTTAGGGCCTGAACTTGCAATTCTCCTGTGTCAGCCTCCCAAGTCACTGGAATTACATGCATGTGCCACCATGCCTGGCTGTTGCTTCTTTTTTTTTTTTCTTTCTTCAGTTTATGGGTCATATGTTCATGTTTTTTCTATCCCTCATTGTATTTTTTTGTTTGTTTCCAGTGCTGGGGTTTGAACTCAGGGGCTCACACTTGCTAGGCAAAGACTCTACTATTGAGCTACATCCCCATCTTCCAACATCATAGTTTTTGTTGAAAACTAGACATTTTAGATAATATATTATAACAATGTTGGGTTCTATTTTTCCTTTCCCTTCCTGTTATTGTTATTTGCTTTTTTTTTTTTTTGGTACTGAAGATTGAACTCAGAGGCACTCAACCACTGAGCCACATCCCTAGCCCTATTTTGTATTTTATGTAGAGACAGGGTCTCACTGAGTTGCTTAGCGCCTCGCCCTTGCTGAGGCTGGCTTTGAACTCGCGATCCTCCTGTCTCAGCCTCCCTAAGTGCTGGTATTACAGGCTTGCGCCACCGCGCCTGGCTTGTTATTTGCTTTTTTATTTTTTATTTGTTTAGTGGCTGGTTAGATTGTTTTAGTGAAATCTTGTTACCTTCAACAGTATTAAGCTTCTGATGATGCTCCTCAGGGAGACATGTGCTTCAATATGCCCAGTCACCCTTGGATGATGGTAGTTTTAGTGGGGCTCTGTTCTTTTCTCTCACTGACTATCCGCTGTAAAATTCCACTAACTGATAGCTGACAGTGTTTTAAACAATGCCCTGATACATAAATTGCTTTACAAACTAATCAAATTCTGACTCCCTTAAAGGAGTAATAGGGGTTTTTGTTTGTTTGTTTTGCAAATAGCTATAAATATTTCTTTATTTTAATTATTTGGAATGGTTCTATATGTCTGATGCTGCTGGGAGTACATACTTTAAAAAGAGTCAACATTACCTTCCACAAGAAGTACAAAAAAAATGTAGATAAATGCCAGTTATCCTAAAACATGAAATATTCTGTAACATGGGGACATCACAAAGGGATAAAAGGAATATATCTGTCAGTTTGTCACATGAGAGATTTCACAACAGAGGAAATGCACATAACACAATCTATAAAATATTCAGGAGGTAGAACCACGAGGATAATTTATAGATGTTGACATCTACAATCAGCTGCCTGTATATATAGGAGTTACACTCTTTACTTTGGTTGGGCCTCATCCAGTCAGTGGAAGACCTTAAGAGCAAAACCAGAATTCCCTGAGGAAGACATTCTGCCTTTGTATTACACCATCAGAAGCCTGCTGCTGGCTTTCCTACATATTTTCAAATTGCCAGCCTGCACCATCATATAAGGCAGATATAGCTGTGTATCCTAGTAAAGCCTAATAATTCTGTTTCTCTGGAGAAATTTTACTGGTACATCACCACTACAAAATACTTGGCATATATTAAAGGAATAGTTTTTGAGGTCCATTGAATAGTTGTTCTAACTCCAGAATGGCTCCTAGATATCTTATTCCCTGGTTCTTTTCTACAAACTCACTGGCCTGACTGTGCTTCCAATTACCTTTTATCACAGTTTCTACCATTTTTGAGAGTGCACTTAGGCTTGAACTTCTCCATGCTCTGTTGCAAATGAAGTTAGTTCTTTTAGGAAGAGATGGTGAGCTGTCCATTTTATGACTTGCTTCTCCCCACCATCCAGGCAAAACCTCTGAGCCTGGGCTCTGGGTTTGGGAATAGGGAGTAGGTGCCACTTCTCTCTGAGTGGCACCTCCACTGTGGATGCTGAGTGGTGGAGAAGTGTAGGAGTCTTAGGTCACCTTGGCTTGCCTCTCCTGAAATGGAATCTCTGCTTCATTAGCTGCTGCAGGAGCCACTGGGGCCCTCATATTCTCATTATACCACATCCAAAGTTGAACTAGTATGCCAAAAGCAGTGACAGGTCATCAGCAACTTGGTCTCAGCAACAAATGGCTATAGCAGGATCTAAAATATTGTAGTTCTGCTCCTACCAGCGAGAAAGCCCTAAAGCTAGGAGGTAGGAGGAGGGGGAGCCCTGTGCTCCTGACTGCAGCAGTCTTTAATGGAGCCTCCACCTCATTAAGCTAGAAGGCAGGAGAGAGGGAGTAGTCTTGACCTTCCTTACTGAATTTGCACAGCTCTTTTCTTGAGTGGATGCTTCTTCATTTGCTATTTGCCTTTAGGACTATTTCCAGAGACTTTAAATGGTTATTTATTTGGTTTTTATAATTTTCACTGGAAAATCGGCCAGCAACAGGTCATAATTCAGATGGAAATGATCTCTTGGTCAACTGATTTTTTTTTTTTTTGGTACTGGAGATTGAACTCAGGGCCACTCGACCACTGAGCCACATCCCCAGCCCTATTTTGTGTTTTATGTAGAGACAGGGTCTCACTGAGTTGCTTAGCACTTTGCCATTGCTGAGGCTGGCTTTGAACTCGCGATTCTCCTGTCTCAGCCTCCCTAAGTGCTGGGATTACAGGCTTGCGCCACCGCGCCCGGCTGGTCAACTGATTTTTGATAAGGATAACAATATAATTTAATAAAGGAAAGAATGGTCTTTTCCACAAATGGTGCTGGGACAACTGGATGTCCACACATACAAGAATTAAGTTGGAGGGCTGGGATTGTGGCTCAGTGGTAGAGCGCCTGCCTCGCATGCGAGAGGCACTGGGTTCGATCCTCGGCACCATGTAAAAATAAATAAAATAAAGTTATGTCCATCTACAACTAAAAAAAAAAATTAAAAAAAAAAAAAAAAAGAATTAAGTTGGATCCTACCTCACACCATTCATAAGGATTAACTCAAGCTGGGCAAAGGGCGCAGGCCTGTAATCCCAGTGACTGAAGCAGGAGAATTGTAAATTCAAGGCCAGCATTAGCAACTGAGATCCTGTCTCAAAATAAAATAAAAAAGGGCTGGTATAGCACCCCTGAGTTAAATCACCCCCCACCAAAAGGGAGAGAGAGAATGAAAAAAAGGTAGTTGACGGAATGGGAAAAAATATTTGTAAATCATATATCTGATAAGGGACTTACACCTATAACATGTAAACAGCTTTTCTTTTTTTTTCTTTTTTGGTACTGGGGATTGAACTCAGGGGCACTCGAACACTGAGCCACATCCCCAGTCCTATTTTTTGTGTTTTATTTAGAGACAGGGTCTCACTGAGTTGCTTAGTGCCTCGCCATTGCTGAGGCTGGCTTTGAACTTGCAATTCTCCTGTCTCAGCCTCTTTAAGTGCTGGGATTACAGGCTTGCGCCACCATGCCCAGCTCTAAACAACTTTTCTGAATTAATAATAAGACAAGTCACCCATTTTTAAAATGGAAAAGGAATATGAATAGACATTTCTTCCAAGAAGATTTACACATGGCTAATAAACAGCATCATTAACCATTGAGGAAATGCAAGTCAAAACTACAGTGCTGCCTAGTACCCAATAGGACAACTGTAATCAAAAAGGTACAATAACGTTAGGGGAAGAAGTGGAGAGTTTGGAAACCTCATTCATTTCTAGTGAGAATGTAAAAGCATAGTCATTTTTTTAAAATTTTTTTTGTAGTTGTAGATGGACAGAATGCCTTTATTTTTATTTGTTTATTTTTATATGGTGCTGAGGACCGAACCCAGTGCCTCACACATGCTAGGAAAGCACTCTGCCACTGAGTTACAGCCCCAGCCCCAAAGCATAATCATTTGGGAATACATTCCAGCAGTTCCTCGGATGGTAAAATATAGAATTACTTTATGACCAGCCATTTAACTCCAAGGTATATACCAAGAGGTATGAAAATGTATGTTCATATCAAAACATATACATAAGTGTTTATAGCAGAATTTTTCATTTTTCAGATGTTCATGAATGGATGAACAAAATGAGGTGTATCCATACAACAGAATATTCTCTCTGTACACCCGAACATTATTCAGCCAAAAAGGGGAATGAACATGCTGATACATGCTGCAGCATGAATGAACGTTGAAACCATTATGCTAAGTCACAAAGACCACATATTATATGATACCATTTATATGAAATGTCCAGAATAGACAGGTGAATAGAAACATAAAGTGGCTGCTCAGGCTTTGTGAATTAGGAGATTGAAAAGTTATGACTAAGGGATATGTGGATTATTTTAGAGGGAGTGATGAAAATGTTCTAGAATTTGTTGATAAGTATACAATTCAATATACTAAAATCCATCAAATTGTATACTTTAGGTGGGTAGATTGTATGGTATGAGTTGTACTTCAATAAAGATGTTAAAAGTTTAAGAAGGTGGTGCACGCCTGTAATCCCAGCACTTTGGGAGGCTGAGAGGAGAATCACGAGGTCAAAGTTAGCCTCAGCAACAGCAAGGTGCTAAGTAACTCAGTGAAACCCTGTCTGTAAATAAAATACAAAATAGGGCTGGCGATGTGGCTCAGTGATCGAGTACCCCTGAGTTCAATCCCTGATACCAAAAATAAAAAAAAGTTTAAGAAAACAAAAAAGAGAACATCTTAGTCATCATGAAATTATCTTTTCAGCCAAGCATCTTCAAGACCTTCTCATGGAGAGTGTGAATTTTTCCCCTGCCAATCTATCTAGCACTGGTTCCAGGTATCTAAATGCTTTGGTTGACAGTGCAGTAGCCCTTGAAACAAAGGACACCTCACTAGCAAGGTAATTGTGACAATTTTAATTTCTGTAGTCGTATATGTTATAAGGTCTTGACCTATAGACTTTTTGGTTTTCAAGCTAATTATGTACAGAAAATTAACAATAAATACAAAAGCCATTTTAATTAACTCCTTATTTTTGCTAGTAAGATTAGTTCAGATGAATTTGGTACTGGTTTATTTTTGGTGTTTTCTTCTTTTAGGATTACATTGTGAAGGTTGGTTTGCATGTATATTTGGAGAAGGAATAGGTATCACTTACATTGCTTTCTATACAATAAGAAAAGCCGTTGGCTAACTGATCTGGTCAGGCATGGTAAATTTTGTTTTATCTTGTGCAGCACTGGGGATTGAACCCAAGGCCTTGCATATACTATGCAAGCGCTTTACCACTGAGCTATATCCCCAGCCTGAGCATGGTAAACCTTGGTCATGTACCTACTGCTGTATTGAGTAGAGTAGAGACCTTCATTCTTTGTGACTGTTGCCTATGCATGTATACCTATACATGATTCTTCAACAACCCTAAGGGGAAACTGAGGCTCAGGAGGGATGAGCTAATAGTTTCTCCAAACTAGTAAACAGCAAATTGGGATCCTAACCCAGTCTCCAAAGTTTATCTGTCACTGGTGGTCATTTATTAGCTAGAACTACCATTATAACTTATTATAATCAGATAACTACATAATTATTCTGCTTAATTATCAATATAAAGGTTTGGAATTTACATATATGCTTAGAGCAGTATTTTAGGTATAAGAACATGTAGGCTAAACAGCAGAGTCTTGAAAGACAAATTGAACTTTGCCAGCTGAAGGAGGTCATTCCAGACAATGGAAACAATGAAAACAGCTTGCAAAAATGCATAAAGAACTTCATTAATGTATGATGTGTCAAAATGCATTCTTTTGTCATGTATAACTAATTAGAAAAAATCAAATGCATAATAATATGAAACAGTATAGAGATAAGATCATTTTTAATGATACTTATCATTATTATCCTCAACTCATGTATGTAACCAGACTCTTTTTTTAGTTTTATCCCTGCAGTGAATGATTTGACCTCTGATCTTTTTCGTACCAAATCCAAAAATGAAGAGATAAAGCTTGAATTGGGAAAACTTGAAAAAAATCTAACTGCAACTTTAGTATTAGAAAAATGTCTACAAGAGTAAGTAACTGAGTTGAATGTGTTGACAATTTTGATTATAAAGACTGGAACAAGCCGGGCGTGGTGGCTCAAGCTTGTAATCCCAGCACTTAGGGAGGCTGAGACAGGAGAATCGCGAGTTCAAAGCCAGCCTCAGCAATGGCGAGGCGCTAAGCAACTCAGTGAGACCCTGTCTCTACATAAAACACAAAATAGGGCTGGGGATGTGTCTCAGTGGTCGAGTGCCCCTGAGTTCAATCCCCAGTACCTAAAAAATTAAAAAATAAAGACTGGAACAGGCTGAGTGCAGTGGCTCATGCCTGTAATCCCAGCAGTTTAGGAGGCTGAGGCAGGAAGATGGTGAGTTCAAAGCCAGCTTTAGCAATTTAACAAGGCACTAAGCAACTCAGTGAGACTCCATCTCTAAATAAAATAAAAAATAGGTCTAAGAATGTGACTCAGTGGTAAAGTACTTCTTCTCCAGGACCAAAAAAAATCTACATGAGAAAATGGGATCCATAAAACATTTTTTTTTAGTAGAAAATGACTTTAATGGAGGTGGTGAATGGTAGAGTATAAATTATTACCTTTTACTTTATACAATTTATTACCTTTGGTTTTGTTTTACAAATAGTGTAGGTTTTATGATTTTCAAAATGTACTTTATATTTATTTATTTATTTTGGTGCTGCATATTGAACCCTGGGGTGCTCTATCACTGAGCTATATCCCCAGCCCATTTTTTTTTTTTTTGGTACTGGGGATTGAACTCAGGGGTACTCAACCACTGAGCCACACCCCCAGCCCTATTTTGTGTTTTATATAGAGACAGGGTCTCACTGAGTTGCTGAGTGCCTCGTCTTTGCTAAGGCTGGCTTTGACTCCCAATTCTTCTGTCTCAGCTTCCCAAAGTGCTGGGATTACAGGCGTGTGCCACTGCACCTGGCTTCCCCAGCCCTTTTTTAAAAATTATTTATTTTGAGACAGACTCTTACTAAGTTGCCCAGGCTGTCATTGAACTTTCGATCTTCCTGCCTCAGCCTCCTAAATCACTGGGATTACAGGCTATGCCAACACACCCATCTGTATGTGATTTTTTTTTAATTTACAAATTTAATTTACCATGCAATTTGAAGTCATATTATATTTTGCTGAACTTTTTTACTATAGCACAGATATACCTCTTTGGTGCTATGGTCCTTCCTTAGGTCCTTGTTGCCCCAGAGATTTGGGCCTGTAAATAAAGATTATATAAACAAACAAGTAATTGGTATGTAAAAATGCTCAAATATTGACAATGTTCATGCAAGGCACTGTGTCATTGTCACATTTAGTGTAAAGGCCTTTAGAACCTTGTGTTTCAAATGGGCTTTAGGGATAGGTATATGTTTGTACTTTTTTTTTAATGATCCCCTGACCTTGGTCTAACTAATAGTTAAAATATTGAGTGATGGCTCAGGGGCAGAGAAGGGGGTGCCCTGGCCCCAATAAGCTTGGCACCTAGGGTTAGCTTCCTTGTCAGGGCTCTTAGTTTGGGAATCTACATTTCTAATTTCTGGATGGCAGTTTCCTGGATTCAAGAGAACATTTGGTAAGCACTTGTCATAACTGTCCAGTATTAACTGTAAACAGACTTTTGCTGTCAAGATTAAGCAACAAGATTAAAGGAGTAGAAATGGAAATATAATAGAATATAATAGAAGAGCAAGTGAACAGGAGTCAGTTCATTTGATTCTAAGAATTTTGACCCCTCTCCCCACAAAAAAAGTCTGTCAAAAACCCAGAACTGTCTAGTAGTTGTGCATGAAACACCATACCAGCTATTTTAGTCATTTTTTTGAGTAGCAGATTTACTGTCTCCAAGAATAATTAGCATAAGTTAATCTTAAAATTATTTTGTATTCCCTGCAAAAAATCTCAGATGGCAGCATGGTGAGGAAAGTGACCTGAAAGAATGTATGGTAGTGGGGGATATAAGATTTGTGGTAGAGAATCCAGCAAGTAGGCTAAGCCAGGTTGAATCCAGAAAGTTTCTGTTTGTTTTAATAATTATTTCATTAAGAGTGAGGAAGAAAAAATGCTTTTAATTTTGCTTTTTAAAGGGATCTCAAGAAGGCAGAACTGCATCTGTCTACTGAAAGGGCCAAAGTTGACAATCGTCTTCAGAACATGGACTTTCTAAAAGCCAAGTCAGAGGAGTTCAGATTTGGAATTAAAGCTGCAGAGGTTTGTGTGAAGAACCAGATATAGCTACCTCTCTTTGACCTTCATCCTTACAACTAGGCAGTATTATTAGTCAGTTTTTAGGGATGAGAGAACTATAAAGAAGATAGGTAACTTGCCCAAGGATTCAAAGTCAGGCATTCAGATGCTGAAGCTCACAGACGTTTAAACCCTATATCCATCTCATCACAGTTATGAGTGTGGAAAGGCTTCACATACAACATAGAAGGCTTTGATGCATGTGTAATTGTTCATTTGTGATGTGTAACTTCTCTTCATTGTATTATGTATTAAAAATACTTCATGATGGTCACTTTCAAAAAAATTTTCTTACCAAATCCCTTCTTTTGTAACTGTAGGAACAACTTTCAGCTAGGGGCATGGATGCTTCTCTGTCTCATCAGTCACTGCTAGCACTATCAGAGGTGAGCTTATTGTCTTAGTCTGTTTTCCGCTGCTGTAACAATGCCACAGACTGGGTAATTTATAAATAATAGAAACTTATTTGGGGGCTGAGAAGTGCAAGATCAGAGAGGGCAACTTCTGGTGAGGGCCTTCTGTTATGTCATAAGATGACAGAAGAGCAAGTGAACAGGAGTCAGAGAAGGAAATCAGCTGAGCTCATCCTTTTCATCAGGAACCCACTCCCGCCATAATGACTTTGTATCCTCACTTGTGAGCATGACCTAATCATTTCTGAAGTTTCTACCTCTCAGTATCTTTATAATGGCAGTTAGATTTCAACATAAGTTTTGGGGGGACCATTCAAGCCACAGCATTTATTGATTTATTTCATCTTAGTTAATTGCTTATTTTTAAGACAGGTCTTGCCATGTTGCCCAGGCCAATCTTGTACTGCTGGAGTCCATCAGTCCTCCTACCTCAACCTTCTAAGTAGCTGGGATAATAGATGTGTGTTACCAGGCCCAGCTCATAGCATTTTATGTGTGTATGTGGTGCTAAGGATTGAACCCCAGGGCTTCCACATTTGTGGCAAATATTCTACCACTGAGCTCCACTCCTAGCTCTTCTTAAAATTTTTTAAAATTTTGAGTTAGGCTTTTTCTAAGTTGTTCAGATGATCTTTATATTTGTGAACCTCTTACCTTAGCCTCCTGAGGAGCTGGGATTCCAGGCCTGTGGTCCCATGCCCAATTCCTTGGAATCTAAAGTTGACAACTCATAAATATGTATTTGAGACTGTAGTTGTTCCTTTATATTGTGATTCCTCTTAATTATATTCTTTTGTGTTTCTAGGCAGCATAGTAAAATCCTATTCTTAATAAATGGGAGTAGAGTAGAACTTTTCTATATTAAGCATCTTGTAAGTATTGTTTCCATTGGAAATGAGTTTATTTCAAGCTCTTTGATAACTTTATTGAAAATATCCTTAGACTGAGGGTATGGCTCAGTTATAGAGCACTTGCTTAGCATGTACAAGGTCCTGGGTTTGATGTCCATCACCACAAAATAAATGAATAGAATATCCCAATGTTAATGCTTTCTTGTGTTTTATTTCAGAAAAGGGCAATTTTGCCAGGAGTAGTGGCACAGACCTAATAATCTCAGGTACTTAGGAGGCTGAGACGGAGGATGACAAGTCTCCTCAGCAATTTAGCAAGACCCTGTCTCTATATGAAAAAGAAAAAAAAAAACTGGGGGTGTAGTTCAGTGGTAGAGCACCATGTGTTCAATCCTCAGTACCAAATAAATAAATAAATAGAAAGAGGCAGTATTTATTTGCAGTATGAATACCTGTGTTACACTATGACTCTGTTATTTCATTCCCAGAAACTGGCAGAACTAAAACGACAGACTGTACCTTTGAAGAAAAAGTTGGATTCTTATTTAGATTTAATGCCGGTAATTATTCATGTGTGTGTGTGTGTGTGTGTGTGTGTGTGTGTATGTAAGTGATTTTCTTTAACCTTCTTCAAAGGCACTGAATGGGGAGTTTTGCTTCTGACATTACCATGAGTGGCTCCTGCAGAAGACCCATGTTGTAAGCAAAAAGGGAGAGATGAGGGTCCTGAGGCCTGGCCAGGGGCCAGACCATGGACCAGTTAGAAACAGTGGAGGAAAGACACAGGGAGAGTAGAAAGGGGTATATTCTTCTGAGTTCAGATTGGCCAGAGTCATAGAGTAGTGCCCTAGCTGTGTGGAGGGTCCCAGTGTTGGGGAAGGAGCTGGAAGAGGGTTTCCACTTGGGTCCTAGAACAGAGGGACCACAAAAAGTATGCAGAAGACTATGACTGTAGCGATGAGCACAATGAGAAGGGTGCGTGGAGGGGTGTTAGAGGGGAGAAAATGATCCAGAGAAACCACAGCAGCAAGGACTGCGTGGAAGGTCACAGAGGTAAGGTGCTAGTGGATAGAAACTCTTAAGGACCCCTGAGGTAGGGAAGCCTTTATAAAGGGACACAGATGTGAAAGGGTCATGTAGATAGGCAGAGATGTGAAGTGGCAATGTAAAAAGGCTGAGGGAGATTCAGGGGGATGTTTATGACACAGTGAATTCTGTGGAGTGCTCCCTAGGGTTTGCCCTAATGAAGGTACCTAAACTGCCATTTAAGGCTTTTCAAGTAGTGACTTCCTACTCCACTAGAAATGTGGCTGTTCCTCCAGGGTGCATACCCCCTCTGGATCTTGCTGCCTTTTCGTGGGGAGTCATGGGTCAGAGGGGTCTGCCTGGAAGTTTGGTCCCAAGCTTTCCTCATTACAGGTATAGGAAGAAAGGTCTCCCGATCTTGGAGGTACCAATGTTGCCTGTAACTATAACCAAAATCCAGCAGTATTTGTGGGCACATGGAATCCCCTTCCAGGATGGCTAAAGTTGCATTGGAGCACCGAGCTCCTTTGTGGGGTCCTCAGAGTTCAAGGATCAGATTGGCACTGTCACTTCCTTCAATCTCTTCATTAACAAGACCAGAGGCTGTCTTCTCTGCATGACTGGAGCCTCGCAGAGAGGAGCTGGGAAGACTTCCAGGCCAGCGTGGAGGGACGAGAGGATGGGGGCCCTCGCTTAATTGGGGCCCAGAAGCTAAGGATAGTAAGGAAGTCTGGAGGCTCCGGGACCAAGCAATACTCCTCTGGGAGCTGCCTGACCCAGAGGAAGCCCAGTTGGCTATTGTGATGCTTGGCCTTACCAAAGTGACAGATGATGCACTCAGGTGTCTCAGTGTTCAATATCTTTGACCTGCTCGTAGCCTGGTCTTCCCTTGGTGGTCCCCTCAGGATTTAAGATTAGGAGGCCTAAAGCTTCTGGGGGCTGAAGGCCAGGGAGATGGAGTGCACTACATGAAGACCACTGTTCCCTGGCCTGGTGCCTTCCACCACCTATTTGGATTACCACCAGTCAGCTGTCAAGATGTGAGGTGGTCCTGACCAGTCATAAGCTAGACAGCTTGGCCTTGAACCAGTCTGCAGGGCTGCCCGCCCTTACCCTCCCCTGAGGAACTGTCTTCTTACCCACTGCTTTGCTCCCTTACCTTGAATAGTTTCAGCGGTTCCTCTTCTGGCTAGGGGATGACTTTTAGTCCTGGGAAGCTGCCAAGTTGTTTGCCTGAAAACTGAACCCAAGTGTTGTTCCTTGGTGTGTCCTGGAGACCAACAGCCCTATCCCTTAAGACCATGAACCGAGGCTTAAATCTTTCTCATATTCTTCATACTGCCCTGCCTCCGTGGTATAAATCTATCATGGACAGCCTCAGGAAGAGATACTAGAACTGTCATGTGGAGCAAGCGGACCTAGAACTGTCATGTGGAGCAAGCAGCTGGTGTCCGCTGAAATTGCTTCCTAGACCTCAGTCATCTCTTGAAGGGGCACTGGAAGGGCGAGTTGAGAGTCTTCACAGGGCCAACAGGCAGTGGAAAGATGACATTCATCAGTGAGTATGCCCTAGATTTGTGTACCCAGGTGGTGAACACACTATGGGGTAGCTTTTATTTTTTTTTTTTTTTTTTTTTTTT
>CM053412.1:25106932-25121726 GCA_028644305.1 Xerus rutilus | reverse complement strand
CTCTTCCTGTACCCAAGCCCTCCCCTTCCTGACCGGGTGTTCTTGAAATTCTCTGTGCACAAAAGATCCAGTGCCATTTCTCCCGACCTGCTCTGATGGACGGGGAGATGGTCCGAGGGCTCGCCTTCCAATAAAGCATGGCCGAGTGGCTTAATTAAAAAAAAAAAAAAAAAAAGAGTGGGCATGGTGGTGCATGTCTGTAACCCCAAAGACTTGGGAGACTAAGGTAGAAGGATTGCAAATTTGAGGCCAACCTCAGCAACATAGTGAGACCCTGTCTTAAAAAAAAAAAATTATCGAAATGACATTAAAATTATCCCTCCTCCTTTGCTTTCAGCCAAAAAAAGACATTTTAATATCCTTTTGGAAACTGTCCATATTCTTTGGTCAAATATGTATTAGCTGCTGAGTTTGTTTTGTTTTGTTCTTTTTCGTTTTCAATCTAGAGACTTGAACCCAGGGCTTACACATGTTAGGCAAGTGGTACACTGTACTACATCTCCAGCCCCTTTTTTTCCTGAGACAAGGTCTCACTAAGTCACTGAGACTGGCCTTGAACTTGGTACTGGGGATTGAATCACAGAGTACTTTACCACTGAACGACATCACCAGCTCTTTTTATTATTTTGGTCTCACTAAGTTGCTTACAGTTTCATTAAGTTGCTGAATCTAGCTTCAAATCTGCAATCCTCTTGCCTTAGCCTCTAGAGTCACTGGAATTACAGGAGTATGCCACCAGGATAGGCTGGACTTGAACTTTTGATCCTTCTTCTTCAGCCTCCTGATTACCTGGAATTACAACTGTCCTGTGCCACTGTACTGGGCTGGCTTTTGGTCTTTTTTTGCTTTGTCTCTTATTTTGTTTTTGTGTTTTGTTTACTGGTGATTGATTCTAGGGCCTGGTGCATGAGTGCTCTACCCAGTGAATCATACCCCCAACACTTTTATCTTTTTTTTTTTTTTTGGTACTAGAGATTGAACCCAGGGGCACTCAATCAGTGAGTCACATCCCCAACCTCATTTTTTTCCCATATTTTATTTAGAGATAGGTTCTCACTGAGTTGCTTAAAGCCTTGCTGAGTTGCTGAGGCTGCTTTGAACTTGCAATCCTCCTGCCTCAGCCTCCTGAGTTGCTGGGATTACAGGTGTGCTCCACTGCACCCAGCTATCTATTTATTTTTTGAGGTAGGATTTCACTAACTTGCCCAGGTTGGCCTCAAACTTGGAATCCTCCTGCCTTGGCCTCCTAAGTAGTTCTGATTACAGGCACGCACCTCCTGGGTAGTTGGGATTACTGTGCTTGGCAAGCTTCTGGCCTTTTTCTTAAAATTTGTAGGAACTCCTTATGTATTAGATAAATTCATCCCTTGTGATTTGATTTACAAATACTTTTCCAGGTTTTTTTCATTTGACTTGATTGCTATGCTTTTGGTAAAGTAAGGCAATTGGGTAGATTCATTATGAAAATGACCCTGTGACTTGTTTGGCTAGTGACACCATAGCAATGTGACAAAAGCAAAAGAATAAAAGGTTTGTGCATTGGTTCTGAGCCCACCATATAAAGAAGCCTAGACCAACTCTGTGTGACTAAGATCTTCTTAGGCTGGGGTTGTGGCTCAATGGTGGAGCGCTTGCCTAGCATGCGTGAGGCACTGGGTTTGATTCTCAGCACCACATATAAAAAAATAAAGGTCAATTGACTATATATATATATATATAGTCTAAGACCTTCTTAGACTATCTAGACCCGATTGATCCACCAGGGGACTTTACAGATCAACCAATCTGGCCCAAGCCCGAAGCTGAACTGATTTGGAATGTTCATTTCATTTGCAACATCGCTCCTACAGCAGCAATAGACTAGTGCATGGCTGAGTAACTGCAGAAAGGTATGTATATGCTACAAAGTGTACCTGCCACCCCATGCCTCACTCCCAACTGTAACCCCAGGCACCTGTAACCTCAGCTCCTTGGAAGGCTAAGCATGAAAATCTTAAGACCCTGTCTCAAAATAAAATAAAAAACAAGGGCTAGGTAGTAAGCCCAGTGGTAGAAATGGTAGAGTGTTTGCCTAGCATGCATGAGGCCCCAGGTTCAATCCCTAATACCCCCCCCCCAAAAAAAACAAATGAAATAAAGACATCAGACAAACAAAAATGGATATGGATATGGAGACAGTTCATTGTCAGCAGACTTACACCAATGGAAATTCTAAAAACAAAACAAAAAAAAAAAACAAGGAAAATGATTTCAGATGAAAAGCTCAGAGCACAATAGATTTAAGAGCAAAGAACATAGCAAATGTGGTAAATGTAATGCATAATGACCAAGCAAACACAAAAATATGACTTAAGGAAATTTTAAAAAATAAAGGAGCATTCACAAAAAATGCATAAGTGGAAATGGAAGTGGAAATACATTGGTCTGGAAGGAGAGTGAGTATATTTTGAAGCCAGGGGTGTTGGCGCACACCTCTAATCTCAGCTACTCAGGAGACTGAGGCAGGAGGATTGCAAGTTGGAAGCCAGCATGCGCAACTTAGCAAGAGCCTGTCTCAAAATAAAATATAAAAGGGGGTGGGGATGAGCTTAGTGCTATGGTACATGCCTATTATCCCAGAGACTCAGGAGGCTGAGGCAGGAGGATCACAAGTTCAAAGCCAGCCCTAGCAATTTAGGGAGGCCCTAAACAACTTAGCAAGACCCTATCTCAAAATCAAAAATAAAATGGCTGGGGATGTGATTCAGTGGTTAAGCGCTCCTAGATTCAATTCCTGGTACCAAAGAATAGGGGGGAGGTGAGAGTGGGGAATGTAGCTCTGTGGTAAAGCACCCTTAGGTTTAATTCCCAGTACTGAAAAAATATATATTTGATAACTTAGGTATATGTCATAGTTTTCAGTTGCATGTAATATGTATGTATACAATTATAAGCTCATAAAAGGAGAGAATGAGATGCCAAAATTATTTAGACAGCCAGGTACTGTGATGTGTGCCTAAAATTCTAGTGACTTGGGAGGCTGAGTCAGGAGGATCACAAGTTGGAGGCCAGCCTCAGCAATTTAGCAAGGCCCTAAGCAACTTAGTGGGACCTTGTCTCTAAGTGCCCCTGGGTTCAATCCCCAGTACAAAAAAAATAAAAACAAAACCCAATAAATTCAAAAGAATAGACATAATACAAAGTATTAGTCCCTGCTATAAACTGAATTGTGTACCCGCCCCTCCAAAAAATGTTTTTGTATGTATGGGGGAGAAGTAGCATTGGAGGGAGCTTCTGGGGATTTTGTTTGTTTTGTTGTTGTTTTTGCTTCCACTCCTACATCTTAGTCTGCATATCTGACTGTGAAGAACCATCACTTGACTTCTAAATACTCCCTGATCGATCTCCTAACAGAGGCATTTGTAATTAAGCACAGTAAAATAAAATTCAGGAATCTAACATTGAGGAAATATTACTACCTAATATATAATCTATACTAAATTTCTCCAATTGTCTTGATAGTGCATTTTACAACTGTTTCTCCAGTCCACTAGCATATATTGTGGATAGTTGCATCTATCTTGAGTCAGCTTTGAATGCTTGGCTTTGACCATTTCACTTTTAACTGGTTCATTTGATCCCTACAGCTAGGTCTATGAAATTTGCCCAGATTCAGCTGTGTAAACTAGTCAGACCGAGCAGCACAAACCTAGGAAACATTGCATATTGAAGTGCCCCTGAGAGAGGCAGTACTATCAATAAATTTGCCTTTGGTTGGGCATGGTGACACACGCCTATAATTCTAAGAGCTCAGGAGTCTGAGGCAGGAGGATCTTAAGTTCAAAGACAGCCTCAGCAACTTAGTGAGGCCCTAAACAATTCAGTGAGAACTTGTCTCTAAATAAAATTTAAAAAAAAAAAAAAAAAAGGGCTGGGGATGTGGCTCAGTAGTTAAGTGCCTTGGGTTCAATCCTTGATACCAAATAAATAAATAAATTTGCCTTTGCCTAGAGTAAATTAAGAACGCTGACCTAGGCAGGGGCTTGAGTTACCAGCAGAATGGAACTAGCCGACAGCTTGTGCTGCTTGGGAAGCAAGTGAAGCTGGATATTGGGTAAGACATGCAGCATGAATGAGAAGATGTTCCACGTGAAAATGTGTCTGACGCTATTTTAAGAGTAGACGGAGGATTGTATGTGGATGTCCTTGGAGCCTGTTTGGTTGCCAGGGAAATTTTTCTTGTGGGTTGTCACAGTAGCACGTGACAGATGGCTCACCCCAGGCTAACTATGGCCCTGTGCCTGGACTGCTGATGTTGTGGGTTGGATGGGACACCACCCAGAGAGGCCAATCTGCCGGCTTTATTTGGGATCATCACGCACACACGTCCCTCTGATCTCAGCACAGCTTCCTCTCACATTGTGCAGGTGTGTATTTTTAGGCTTATCTTGCAGTGCCCAGCTCCCACATTTACAGTTTTCTTTAAATTCTGCAGCAGCAGTTGTAGGCTGACAGCTGCCTCCACAGTGTTGGGAGGGAGAACTGCTCTCGCTACCTCTTTAGAATCCAGATTTTCTGCAGCATGTTCAGACACTGAGCATGGAAGCCAGCCCTAATGCTACCAAGCAATGTGACCTTAAAGATATCATGTAAACCGCCAGGTGTCAAATGGATAGCTTAGCTGCCCCACCTTCCTCACCCCTCACTCACTCCTGCCTTAACATTATTGGACACTATATGTTAAGTAGTGGGGTCATAAAGATAAATGAGAATTTCCCCTCAGTCTCAGAGAGGCACTTTATAAATTCACAGACTACTGGATCGGAAGGGACTGTTCAGTGCAGAATTTAATGTTATGCAGGAGGAAAATGACTGCCTAGACATCACACCCCCACCTAGATTGCTTATTTCCCAGCCCAAAGATCTTCCTCTGTATTACCTGCTTTTGACTAACCTGTAATGTCTCAGTCACCCTAGTTAGCCTTTAACTACTTTAGAAATCTAGACCAGGCACCTTGGGCCACACCTGTAATCCCAGTGGCTCGAGAGGCTGAGGCAGGAGAATAGCGAGTTCAGAGCCAGCCTCAGCAACTTAGTGAGGCCCTAAGCAACTCAGCAATATCCTGTCTCTAAATAAAATGTAAAAAGGGGCTAAGGATGTGGCTCAGTGGTAAAGCAACCGGGGTTGTCCAAGCTCTTCAAATGTAAAAACAGTCAAACAAATAACACTTCCTTAAAAAAAAAAAAAATAGCAGTGGAGTTGGGGGTATAGCTCAGTGGAAGAGTACTTGCTTGGCATGTGTGAGTACCTGGGTTCAATCCCCAGCAGCCAAAAAAATTAAATACATAAACTTTGAACTACTCTTTTTTCCCCTATAGTCCTGGAGATTGAACCCAGGGCAACTCAGGGACTCACAGAAAGGTAGGCAAATACTCTACCACTGAGCTACACCTCCACCTCTTCTGTTTTTTTTTTCTGAGACGGAGACTTGCTGAGTTACCTAGTCTAGTCTTACATTTGCCGTCTGTTATGGTTTACATATTAGGTGTTCCCCAAAAGCTCATGTGTTAGTGCAAGAAAGTTTAGAGGTAAAATGATTAGGTTATGAAAGCCTTAACCTAATCAGTGCTTTGATCTAGTTGAATGGATTAACTGGGTAGTAACTATAGGCACATAGGGTGTGGCTTGAGGAGGTAGGTCACTGGAGGTGTGCCTTTGGGGAATGTATTTTGTCCCCGGTGGGTGGAGCAGTCTCTCTGCTTCTTTGGTGGCCATGTCCTGACCTGCTTTCCTCTATTGCACTTTTCTGCCAAGTGCCCTGCCTCAGAGCAATGGAGTCGGCCATTTATGCATTGAGACCTTTGAAACCGTGAGCCCCAAAATACACTTTTCCTCCTCTAAATTGTTCTGTCAGGTCTTTTGGTCACAGTGGTAAGAAAGCTGATTAGAGCACCATCCTCATTGGGTGCAGTGGCGCTCACCTGTAATCCCAGCAGCTGAGGAGGCTCAGGCAGAAGGATCACAAATTCAAAGCCAGCCTCAGCAATGTTGAGGCACTAAGCAACTCAGTGAGACTTTGTCTCTAAATAAAATACAAACTAAAGCTGGGAATGTGGCTCAGTGGTTGAGTGCCTCTGAGTTCAATCCCTGGTACCAAAAAAAACAAAAAAACAAACAACAACAAAACCACCATCCTCCTGCCTTAACCTTCTGAGTGACTGAGATCATAGGCTTGTACTATTTGGGGTTTCCCCCCCACACATTTTTTTTATTGGTGCATGAAGGATATGGAAAATGACAACCCCCAAGACAGTGTGACCCAGAATGAGAGAGGGAAGAAGAAGGCAAAAAATATTGATCCTTCCCCAATAAATCCTTTCCCAGTGACAAGACAATCCCTGGGAAGGAGACAAACATCAATCTTAAAATGGCAGTCCCTGGGAAGAAAGCGAATGCTTTCCCAGTAAATTCTTTCCCTGTGACAATGAAGCCATACATTAATCCTGTCCCAGTGACAATATGATGACACCCAGAGGAAAAAGATAAGCACTGAGCTTTGGACCCTCTATCCTTTCCCAACAAAAACAAGTTTCAAATTTTAACAACCTTTTCCCTGAATGCTCAAACAGACGTGTTCTGTCGAAGTCTCCAATGATTAAGTCACTTCTCAGTGTAACCTATAAAAACACAAACCCCCTCCTGTGACCAGTGGCCATTTTCTACCCAGAAAGTGAGCCCCTCCAATGCTTGACTGATTGACTCGGCAGCTGAGTAAATAGCATCGCAGATGTGTGAGGTCTGCTCTTGTCTCATTCATTTGCGCTTACAGTGTTTTATAGTTGTACGTAATTATATACATATAATTTTTTTTTTGGTACCATGGATTGAACCCAAGGGCACTTAACCACTGAGCCACATCCCCAGCCCTTTTTTATATTTTATTTAGAGACAAGTCTTGCTGAGTTTCTTAGGGCCTCACTAAGTTGTTGAGGTTGGCTTTGAACTGGCAATTCTCCTGACTCAGTCTTTTAAGCTACTAGGAGTACAGATGTGCACCACCATGCCCAGTTATTATTTTTATTCTTGATGACTGCCATTCTGATGATGTGAGATGAAATCTGTGTAGTTTGTCTTTCTTTCTTTCTTTCTTTCTTTCTTTCTTTCTTTTTTTCTTTTTGCTACTGGGGATTGAACTCAGGGGCACTCAACCACTGAGCCACATTCCCAGCCCTATTTTGTGTTTTATGTACAGACAGGGTCTCACTGAGTTGTTTAGCACCTCTCCGTTGCTGAGGCTGGCTTTGAACTCAGGATTCTCCTGTCTCAGCCTCCCTAAGTGCTGGGATTACAGGCGTGCGCCACTGCTCCTGGCTCAGTGTACTTTTGATTTGCATTTCCCTAATTGCTAATGATGTTGAACATTTTTTCATATATTTATTGGCTATTTAAATTTCTTCTTTTGAGAATGTCTATTTAATTCTTTCCCCATTAATTGGGTTATTTGATTTTTTGGCGTACAGTTTTTTGAGTTTTGTTTTGTTTTTTGTTTTTGTTTTTTTGGTACCGGGGATTGAATCAGGGGCACTCCCCAGCCCTATTTTGGGTTTTATGTAGAGACAGGGTCTCACTGAGTTGCTTAGCGCCTCGCCATTGCTGAAGCTGGCTTTGAACTCGCGAGTCTCCTGTCTCAGCCTCCCTAAGTGCTGGGATTACAGGCTTGTGCCACCGCGCCCAGCTTGAGTTTTTAATATATTCTAGATATTAATCTTATCAGAAAAGTAGCTAGCAAAGATTTTCTCCCATTCTGTAGGTTTTCTCTTCAGATTTTTCATTGTTTCCTTTGATATGCAGGAGCTTTTTAATTTGAGGCCATCTCATTTCTTAACTCTTGGCATTATTTCCTGACCTTTAGATGTCTTGTTGAGAAAGTTGTTTCCTGTGCCTATATATTTGAGTGTTGACCCTACTTTTCTTCTAAAAGTTCCGTAGTTTCTGGTCTAATCCCTAGGTATTTGATCCATTTTCAGTTGATTTTTGTGCAGTGTGAGAAATAATGGTCTAGTTTCATTCTTCTGGAAAATCAGATAACCAGTTTTCTCAGCATTATGTGTTTAAAAATCTGCCATTTCTCCAATATGTTTTTTTTAAATTTGAGGTTCCTATGAATAAGGCTGCCATGTACAGTATGTCCATATTACCCATACACACACTCTCACACACTTTAAATCATCTCGAGTCCTTATAAAACCCAATACAATGTAAGCGCAATGTAAATAGCTGTTATACTATATTGTGTGCAGAATAATGACAAAGGAAAAAAGAGTGTACATGTCCAATACAAATACAACTTCTTTTCCCAAATATTTTCGATCTGCGATTGGTTGAATCTGCAGATGTGGACCTGCAGATATGGAGCAGCAGCTGTACTTTTTTTTTTCCTTTTGGCAGTGCTGGTTGATGGACCCCCCAGGGCCTTGCACAGGCTAGACATAATTTTATTGAGTTAAAAAAAATTAAGCACACAACCAGATGTCGTGGAGCATGCCTGTAATCCCAGTGACTTAGAAGACTGAGGCAAGAGGATCACAAGTTCAAAGCCAGCCTCAACAAGTTAGCAAGGTCCTAAGCAACTTAGTGAAATCCTATCTCAAAATAAAAAATAAAAAGGGCTGGGAATGTAACTCAGTGGTAAAGCATCCCTGGGTTCAATCCCCAGTACTGCTACTACTACTATTAAGTATACAGTAATATTTTTTTCAAATGTCTTTTAAGCATGTATGAAAGATATGTAAAGAGACAGCAAAATAAGGTAAAAATAAATGAATGGGGTCCCCTTTGAGGAAGTAATTAATTAATTAATTCGTTCTTTTTTTTTGTACCAGAGATTCAACCAAGTTCCTCCCATGTGCTAGGCAACCTCTCTACCATTGTGCTACATCCCCAGCCCTTTTTTGAATTATTTTATTTTGAGACAGGATCTCAGTAAATTGCTGAGGCTTGCCTTGGACTTGCAATCCTCCTGCCTCAGCCTCCCGAACCCTGGGATTACAGGTGTGTGCCATCACAATTGGCTTAATACAAGTTTTGCCACTCACTTTGTCACCTTGGATCCCAAATAACTCAATAACCTACCCTAGCAAGTCTCTCCCTCAGAAGATGATCACTTCTCCAGATGGTTTGAAAGGTAGGAGCAACGACGTATATCATTTTAGCCACCAGAGGGCAGTCACATCTTTAAAATACTTTCGAAGGTGGTTTGGGGAGGACAAACCCAGTGCCTGAGGATCTGGAACCAAAGTCAAATCAGTGAGGAGACTCACTACCAGAGGGACACAAGCCCAATATCCAAACCGCTCTACTCAGGCCTGGGACTGTACCAACTTGTCATGAGGCTCTGGTCCCTAACAAAATAGAGGATGGGGCTGGAGTTGTGGCTCAGTGGTAGAGCACTTGCCTAGCATATGTGAGGCCCTGGGTTCAATTCTCAGCACCACATGTAAATAAATGAATAAAATAAAGGTCCATCAACATCTAAAATATATTTTTTAAAAAGTGGAGGATGATGTAATGAAACATGATATGGGCCATGAGGAACTGGATCAGAGGGTCTCCCAAACCAAACACTTCCAAGGAAGTTAACTGCACGGGAACCACTGGAGGGGGCTGAGGGGGCCCACTGACCCACCACCTGTCAATTACACACTCAAGTGTCAGTCAGGAAGCATTTACTGAGCAATATCTACTCTATTCAACAACCAGCTCTGCCCTTGGGCTGGAGAGAAATAGATTTGTTCTGGCTACAAAGAGAAGACTGCTCGCAGAACATTATGACAAAGCAACAAGGAGGGCCTGAGCCTGTAGCATCCAACCAGGATGTCCCTTCCCTCCATTCCAGTGGAAGCAAGCCCAGCGACCTCCGAGACCCCAGCCTATCCAGACCCCGCACACAGCCCTTGCCCTTGGGGTCCTGCCAGCTGAGGAAAGCCTCCCTCTCCTTCCACTTCTTTGCCTGGTATGGAGGATCTACTTTCAGTCTTTGTGTGGTTGGTTAAATGGTTGGTTGATTGGTGTTTCCTTGTCCAAAGTGTTTTGTCAGCCAGGCACGGTGGAACACATGGGTAATTCCACTGACTCAGGAGGCTGAGGCATGAGGATCATCAGTTGGAGGCCAGCCTAGGCAACTGGGGAGACCCTGTCTTAAAAGGGGGAGGGGTGGGGATGGAGATGAGTGCTGGAGGTCTTGGTTATAATCAAAAAGAAAGAGAGAGAGAGAGAGAGAGAGAGACTCTGAGAGAAACAGTGTTTTATTAAAGTCCCACATTCTCTCTGCAATCTGGGACATCAGCAGCTTTGAGAAAGCAGAGCCTGACTGTGCTCGTCTCTAATCCTAGCATTCAGGAGGCTGAGGAAGGAGGATCACTTGAGCTCAGGAGTTCAAGAACTGCCTGCACAAAATAGCAAGAGCCCATCTCAAAAAAAAAAAAGTAGGAGACACTGGCTCTATCTGGCCTCCTCCCACCTCTATGTCAACAGTGCAGAGCCTACTTAAATGAGAGTAAGGGAGGGGGAGGAGATACAAGGAGGAAAGTGGTTCATATGTCCGAAATCTTATCCCCCATAGGGCCGTGAGAACACAGTTCCTTGGCCCAGTTCTAGCACATGAATTCTATGAACATCAGTTATTGCAGGCTCAATGTTCCTTACTGGAATTTCCAAAGCTCTAAAAACACAAAGTGTTTTTTTGTTTTTTGTTTTTTTCATAATTTATTTAGCCAAATCTGATCTGACCTAAATTCCTTTGGAAACAAAACCTTACCTGAGCCACCATTTGGTCAACTCCAGAATCTAAAGCATGTGAGGGGAACTGGTGCCATCCCAAATGCCTTGGGGGGTTATGAGTTTATAGTATAATCACCTGCTTTCTAGAATCTGGCCTGGGGACTTGCTTCTATAGGAAATCTGAGTTCTCTGTCTTATCTCTGCTCTTAGCTGTGTGATGCTAGACATGGACAGATTCCAGAGTGTCCACAAGTCCAGGTCTCTGCTGCTCATGCCAGTATAACGCTGCCCTTTGAGTGTGGGTGGGTCCTTGTGGTGGTTCATTTTAGGAGTCAATTGGACTAGATGAAAGGGCACTTAGAGAACTAGTAGAGCTTTGTTTCTGGTTATGTCTGTGAGGACGGTCTCCAGGGAAGACAGGCATGTGAGGTAGGGGCCTGAGTGGGGAAGATTGGCCCTCGCTGTGAGTAGCTACCATTCAATCCACCAAGGATCCAGATAGAACAAAAGAATTAGAAAAAGCAACTCTGCCCCCTTCCTCTTCTTTCTCCTCCCCTTCCCTCGAGCCAGGGCACTCTTGTCCTCCTGCCCTTGCAGGATTCTAGGCTGTCTTACACCAAGGTCGTCAGACCTTCAGACTTGAGCTCAGAGTTTTATCATCGGCTACCCTGGTTCAGAGACCTTCCAACTTGGACAAAGTTACTGGGATCTCTGGGTCTGTTGTGGGACTTCTCAGCTTCCATAATCACTTGGGCCAATTCTCCTAATAAATCCCCTCATCTAGCTGGGGATGGTGGCACACGCCCATAAACCTATAATCCCAGCTACTCAGGAGGCTGAAATAGCAGGATTGCTGGTTCAAGGACAGCATCCGCAACTTTAGGAGACCCTGTCTCAAAATAAGAAAAGGAGTGAGAATGTAATTCAATAAGAGCACTTGCCTAGCATGCATAAGGCCCTGGGTTTGATTCCTTAACATTGCCAAAAAAAAAAAAAAAAAAAAAGTTCTTGGTGGGCCTGACTTTAAAAGCCTTTAAAAGAAGGACTAGGCCTTCTCTGGGTCAGAGACTCTTAGTTGTTGACTGTAAAGAAATTGCCATGCTGTGGAAGACTCATGGAGGGGCCACTTGGCAAGGAACTGTGGGCAACCTTTAACTGTGACTGCACTCAGCTGAGCACTGGCAAGGAAACAGTCCTAGAACTGCAAGAAGATGAATTCTGCCAACAGTCTGAGGGAGCTTGGGAGGAGATGTTCTCCCACTTCAGCCTCTGGGGAGCCTGTAGCCCCAGCTGACACTTGGATTGCAGTCTGGTGAAACTGGGAGCAAAGTCAGCCACCACTCCAGGCTCCCCATTCACAATACCAAGCTAAGCATGTATTGGTTTTATGTGTTGATTTTATTTTTTTGTTTGTTCTGCAGTGCTGAGGATGGAGCCCAGGGCTTTGTGCATGCTAGCCATGTGTGTTGTTTTTATCTGCTAGATGGTGATAATTGTTAACAACATGGAACACTAGTACTTTGGAGATGTCCCTTCACCTCCCTGGGCCCCATGTGCTCCCCTGTACATGAGGATGTGGTTGGACTAGGTCATATGTAGGAATCGTCAGGCTTTAGCTTTTTCAGACTGCATGGAGATGGCAGATGCTGACTGCTGTAGGGTTAGGGAGGGAGAGCAGACAGGCCTGGGCACTGTAGGTGCCAAGGAGGTGCGCTGTTGATATGGCTGGTGCAGAGACAGGAAAATAGAGGCAGCTGAGGACTCACTGAGTCCCCAGTGACCCATTTGCCAGGCTGGACACTGATCACAGCTGGCACCAGTCCTGGCTGCAGAGGCGATCAGCTTTCAAGAGCAGGAAAAACAAACATTCTTTTTTCCCAGCTTGTAAGGCAAGCTCCACCAGGCTGGACATCTGCGCTTGTCTCTGTGAGTGCAGGAGGGGGAAGAGTCCCCTCTAGGCGATCTTCGTCTTGAGGCATCTGAAGCTCTTGGGTTTGTGACCTCTAGAACCTGGGGACCTTGCGGGAGCTGAGTCAGGGAGGGCGTCAGGTTTCCTTCTGGCTCTTGGCAAATTTGGAAACCAAGTGAGGTTGCGCTGCTGCTTTTTCCCACCCAGTCAATCCGCCAAGGCTCCTCGCTTCCCAGTCTCCTGCCATTTGTCCCAGGGGTCTCAGACCCCCATGGCACCCCAAGGTAGAGCATCCATGTTTTGCCCTCCCTCCCCCAAATCCTCCCTCACTTACAGCTGCTGCTCTCATCTGACTGTCTAAAGGAATTGTCCCTTATTAAATTCCTTGGGGGATGATCTCATTAAGCCTTGTTATGGGTCACTTCTATTTCAGGGAGAATAAATGTGCTGCAATCTATGGGCAGCTAGTTAATTGAAACCTGAGGAAAGGGTTGGGGGGAGGGGAGGCCCCAGTGAGGTGGCAGAGAAAGCCTGAAAGTGTGGGGAGTGTGTGGCCCAGTGAGGAGCTGGGTGCTGGCTGGAAGGAGGAGGCTGGGGGTATCTGTGAGAGGAGCTGATAAGGAAAAAGACCCAGGCCTTGGAGGGGGAGGGGTCAAACCCAGTGTCAGCTGCAGCCTGATCCACTGAGATAGCCTCACAGCCACCTCCAGACCTCTGTGCTTACCCCTGCCCAGACACATGAGTCCAGACCAGAGCCAAGTGATAAGGGCCTAGGCCAGGATGTGGCCACAGTGATGGAAAAGAAGGAGATATGAGAGAACTTGGAAACAAATTTGATATGGGGATGATGGAGAGGAAAGAGCCCAAGATGACCTGTAAAGATCCCTGGAGAACGAAGATTGGTGCCACAATACAAGCCCAGCAGATCAATGCCAAGTTTACTGCTCAGTTTCAAGAATTCCTCTTCACTAATTTTAAAAAAACACAAAAAACAATTTCCCTTGGCCATCTTCCAGCTCTTTCATGATTCATTTATTCATGCGTACATTCAACCCAAAGAAACTGAGACCTATGGTAGGTAAGACCCGATGCTAAACACTGGCAAATATTAACAAATACATTTCTAGGGCCAAACACCTTGGCTCATTCAGAGTAGTTAGATGCTCTCAGCATCTCTTACTTGTCTTCTGGAACTACTGAAAATCACAAGGTCATATGACTTAAAGGCCCCCAACCTAAAGCTTTATTCATCTTTGTATTCTTTTCTCTACATCAGCCCCCCTGAAGATTAGCACAACTGCTTGAAGAGAGGGTATTGAACCCAGGGCCTCAGTCATGCTAGGCAAGTGCTACATCCTCAGCATTTTTAAATTTTTTTTATTTTCAGACAGGTTCTCACTAAGTTGCCCAGCTGGTCCTCAAACTTGCAATCCTTCTGTCTGCCTCAGCCTCCTGAGTAGCTGAGATTACAGGTCTGCACCACCACACCTGGCTACCTTTTCTTTCTATGCTCTTATTTTAAGGATGTGAAAGTGCCTTATAAAGTTTGTTTTGAGGAAGCCGGGTGTGGTGGTACATGCCTGTAATCCCAGTGATGTGGGAGGTTGAGGCAAGAGGATTGCAAATTCAAAGGGAATCTCAGCAACTTAGTGAGGTCCTAAACTTAGTGAGGCCCTAAGCTGCTTAGTGAGACCCTATCTCAAAAAATTGAAGGTCTGGGAATGTGGCTTTGTGGTTAAGCGTCCCTGGAGTCAATCCTCATTACCAAAAAATTAAAAGTAAATAAATAAAGAAAGTATGGTTTCAGTTTGAGGATGGCAGTTCAGTGGTAGTACTTAGCATGCACCAAAACCTGGGTTCAAGCACCAGCAAAAAAGAAGTTTCATTTCTATTTCTATTTTTATTTTTTATTTTTTGTACTGGAAATTGAACTCAGGGGCATTGGACCACTGAGCCACATCCCCAGCCCTATTTTGTGTTTTATGTAGAGGCGGGTTTCACTGAGTTGCTCAGCGCCTCACCATTGCTGAGGCTGGCTTCGAACTGGAGATTCTTCTGTCTCAGCCTCCCTAAATGCTGGGATTACAGGCTTGTGCCAACGCGCCCAGCTTAAAAAGTTTCATTTC
>CM053412.1:25000947-25106832 GCA_028644305.1 Xerus rutilus | reverse complement strand
TTTGGTACTGGGGATTGAACTCAGGGGCACTCGACCACTGAGCCACATCCCCAGCCCCATTTTGTGTTTTATGTAGAGACAGGGTCTCACTGAGTTGCTTAGTGCCTCGCCATTGCTGAGGCTGGCTTTGAACTCGCGATTCTCCTGTCTCAGCCTCCCTAAGTGCTGGGATTACAAGCGTGAGCCACCGCGCCCGGCTAAAAAGTTTCATTTCTAAGTAAATGTGAGGTAACACATTGTTCCTAACGCAGGAAACAATAAACTTATGAGTTCCCACAGAGTGCATGTGGGTTGTGACATGGAACCTCCTTGTATTTTCCTATAGAGAGGTCTCTGTTTGAGTCCCATTCCTGAAATCTCTCTGGACTGTCTCTCTTGGGAAGAATGATTCTCTTGATTGGAGAGTTGCCAGGAAGGAACTGTGCTCACTTAGCTAAACTTTGCTGGGTATTCTCTTTAGGGCTTGCTTGTCTACAAAGAGGGCATGTTCTCACTGTGCAAAACACCTGCCCTTTGTGGAGGGCCGATATTGTTCAGCACCCCTTGCACCTGAGTACATGTCTGTCTGCTTTAACAATGACAGAATACAAAGTCCCTGGGGACTGTACATCGACACTGTGTCCTCCAGTGGAAATGTATCTGCCATAAAGTTGACATTTAAATGTCTACCTGGGTGGTGCACACCTGTAATGCCAGCAGCTGGGAAGGCTGAGGCAGGAGGATTGAGAGTTCAAAGGCAGCCTCAACAACTTAGTGAGGCCCTAAGCAACTTAGTAAGAACTGTCTCTAAAGGAAATACTTTGAAAAGGGCAGGGGATGTGGCTCAGAGGCTAAGCGCCCCTGGGTTCAATCCCCAGTACCAATAAATAAATAAATAAGTAAAAATTTTTTTAAAAAGAGTCCACCTATTTCTTATGTCTTATTTCTCAGTTGGTTGCAAAGTTGAGGAGAGGAAAAGAGAGGGTTATTTATTACACACCCTTCCAGCAAGGAGAAAAGAAGTGCAACCCATTATAGTCCATGTTGCCAACGAGCCTTCCTTGGGGATTTCATTGTTTTTTCGAAACTCCTCTCAGGTGCTCCAGCCACTCCCAAATGAGCAACTACCTCCAGGCACACTCATTTCCAGAATGGCCTGACTCTTTGATTCCGTGAGAATCTTTCTAGTCCCCCCTCCTCTGTGCTGCCAAATTCTCTTCATTCTTGGAGTCCTGGCTCAGAGCTCTCCTCCAGGAGAGTCCTCCCTGAAAGGCATAGGCTGCATTGGCAGCTTCCTTGTCTCAATTGCTAAGATTCTGGGTGCATATTTCTATTATGGTGTCATACAGTCCTAATGTTAGGTGACTTCATGCCTGTCGTCCTCACTAGGGCAGACCAGATTGAGGGCTGCACTGGAAGGACTTCCTCTGGTCACATCTAGCATGGTGCTTGGCTCCAAAGCAGGTGCCCTGAAGTCCCTGCTTCATTGAATGAGTTATGGGATGACATTTTTGACATATTAAATTATATTTTTTCTTTTTCTTTATATATATATTTTTTAGTTGTGGATAGACACAATACCTTTATTTTGTTTGTTTTTATGTGGTGCTGAGAATCGAACCCAGTGCCTCACACATACAAGGAAAGCACTTTACCAATGAGCCACAACCCCAGCCCATATTTTTTCTCATAGCATTCTGCCCTATCCCTTCTATTTCAATCATACTGCCAAGCAGGTAATTCTTCATGTCAGGGATTTGGGCTTGGTATAACACAGAAGGAACCCAAGGCCAGTGATTCTTCTTGTTGAAGGAAGGAAGGAAGGAAGGAGGGCAGGAAGGAAGGGAGAGAGGAAGGGAGAAAAGAAACAACTAGGGCTGAGCATGGTGGCACACGCCTATAATTCCAGAGACCTGGGAGACTGAGGCAGAAGGATAGCAAGTTCAAAGTCAGCCTCAGCAGTTTAGCTAGGCCCAAAACTTAGCAAGACCCTATTTCAAAATAAAAAAATAAAAATGGTTGGGGATGTGGCTCAGTGGTTAAATGCCCCTGGGTTCAATCCCTGGTACAAAAAAAAAAAAAAAAAAAAACCACAACAAAACAAAACTCGGCCTGAGGAGGTGTCTCAGTGGGGAGCACTGGCCTGGCATGCACAAGGCCCTGGGTTTGATACCCAGCATCACAAATAAATAAATAAATGGGAAAAAATCCTCAACAGGGCTCCATGCCTTGGCAAAGATTTCTGTTCCCCACACATGGTATGAAAGCAGAGCCCAGCTACAGGGCACCACTGGGCTTTGGAAAATGAGGAATCTGCATGAACAGAGGGAGAGCTAGAGCCCTGGTGACTTTCTGGGCACCTGGATTCTGGGGGTACCTGGCAGGCCTCAGAACTGAACATGATGGACTCTTCTGGCAAGTGGGAATTTTGGAGAAGTTCAATTGATTTGGTTGGGGATGTGGCTCAGTGGCAGAGTACTCACCTAGTATGTGGGAGGCTCTGGGTTTGATCCCCAGCACTGCAAAATAAATAAATAGAAATAGATTTATAGCAAATAAAGTGCTGTTTCTTGCATACTTGAGTTAGAGGACTAGATTATTATTCACTACAAATGAATTCCGAATCCTTTGTTTAGTTCCTGAAATACTGCTCTTACTCCCCCTCTACTCCAATTTTGCCAAAAATTGAACCCAGGGGCACTGTACCACTGAGCCACATCCCCAGCCCCTTTTTAAAAAAACTTTATTTTGAGACAGGGTCTCACTAAGTTGCTTAGGGCCTTGCTTAGTTGCTGAGGCTGCTTTGAACTTGGAATCCTCATGCCTCAGCCTCCAGAGTCACTGGGATTACTGGTGTGCTCCGCCACTGCTGGATAAATTTTGCCAAGTCTCGAACCGGTCCAGAATTAATTAATTAATTTTGGTACTGGGGATTGAACTCAGGGGTATTCAACCACTGAGTCACATCCCCAGCCTTATTTTGTGTTTTATTTAGAGACAGGGTCTCACTGAGTTGTTTAGCGTCTCACCGTTGCTGAGGCTGGCTTTGAACTTGTGATTCTCCTGTCTCAGCCTCCCCAAATGCTGGGATTACAGGTGTACGCCACACCACCTGGCCAGAATTTCTTATTCTCTCACCTGTTGACTGGAATGTGGTCATTTGGGGAGTATTTTTTTTCATTCTGGAGATGTGTCCTCATAGCAGCCTGGGACAAGCCTGGCATGGGGTGGGGGGGTACCTTTCAGTGGATGGATACTTCCTCCTATAGATAGGAAGGTCCCAGGAAAGAAAGTTCTACCTTCCCTCAGTGAAGATAGAGAATGGAGGTGCTGCTTAAGGTCAAGTTCTATCCCTGGGAGACTGAGAAGAAGTCTCACACAGAAATAAGCCCAAGTGGGGCTCTGTAGAGAAAGAAGGATTCCTCCAGCCTGCAAGCCATTAGCTGGGTGTGGTGGCACATGCTTATAATCCCAGCTACTTGAGAAGCTGAGGCAGGAGGATCCCAAGTTCAAGGCCAGCCTGAGCAATTTAACAACACCCTTTCTCAAAATTTTAAAAGGGCGGGGATGTAGCTCAGTGGCAAAGGGTCCTTGGGTTCAATTCCCAGTACTAAAAAAAAAAAAAAAAAAAAAAAAAAGATTATTCTACCAACCTACCTCCAGGGAACATGGTGGAGTGGGGGCTGCCAGGATACATCAGGTCAATATCTTGCTGAGGCTTAACGAATTACCTTTCTCCCAGGGAAGGTTTAGAAATGACAAGTATCCCCTTTTCTTTTCTCTTTAGCCTCACTCTGTCCCTAGTGCCCTCGAGGTTGAGACCAAAGCTCCCAGGGAACCACGTGGGGAGGGAACCTTCCTCTTTTTCCCATGCAGTCTGCTGAGCAATGCACAGTCTGTCTCCAAGCAGACCAAGGAGAAGAACTACACTGAGAAGAGATCAGAGCCGCAAAGAGCGAGAAGCAGAGTGGAAACCAGGGTCAAAAGGAGAGAAGGAGGAGAGCTGCCAGTTTGGTCCCTCAGAAGCAGAACTGAGATAAGAGCTTGCCAACTGGCTGGGGCAAGTCCTTTGTCACAGTGACTTTCCTGCCACTCTGGCACACTCGCAGGCAGGGATGGTTAACCTTGGCAGTGACTGCACAGCCCCACACCCTTAGAGCTGGCCGGCAGTCTCTTTGAGGCCTCCTGGGAAGACAGCTGTTTCCTTGGCATTTCTGGCTCTTCCAGTTCAACAAAACCACTGGAGTTTTTCTGACTGAGGACACACCTCTCAAAAGGGACAGATGTGAAGACACATCACAACAGAAAAGGATCAGGACAGCAGCAGTTTTCTGCAGTTCTGTGGCAAAGGGCCCTCCCAACAGTCCTCATCCTTGGGTGGATTTGGGATAGGTTCTTAAAGGCCTTTGGGGGGCTGGGATTGTGGCTTAGTGGTAGAACGCTTGCCTCGCATGCGTGAGGCCCTGGGTTCGATCCTCAGCACCACATACAAAGCAATAAAATAAAGACATCATGTCCATCTACAACTAAAAAAATATTTAAAAAAAAAAAAAGGCCTTTGGGGAAAGTAAGCATTCCAGGGAAACTTTTTCAGTACTTTTTGAAAAGGCCTGAACATTCTATATTTGGATTTTAGCTATACTTTATTGTTATTTTATTTAATTTTAGCAAAACTAGAGATTGAACACAGGGCATTCTACCACTGAGCCACAACCTCAGCCCTTTTAATTTTTTTTTGAGACAGGGTCTCACTAATTTTCTGAGGCTGACCTCAAAACTTGCAATCCTCCTGCCTTAGCCTCCCAAGTACCTGTGATTATAGGTAGTGCCACCATGCCCAGTGCAGCTACACTTTAAACCTCGTCTTATCCCTTCATAGAGGGAAACTTTCCCCTCACAACAGCAATCATATCCTTCTCTAAATTATTATGACATCAATAATTTATAGCACAGATTTAGCTCTGTTTTTTTTTTTTAATTTTTAAGTTATTCTTCTTAGATTGTGAGTTCTAGAGCTTCTCGTTATTTCCCAGGTTTGGAAGAGTTGTGGTTGAGGATTGATATGCATTCACAGATGACCATGTGTTAAACTGGCCTTTCTATGCCAGCATGTTATGATTTGAGGATTCTTTTTTTGGCGGGGGCTACTGGGGATTGAACCCAGGGTGCTCAACCGCTGAGCCACGTCCTCAGCCCTTTTTTGTATTTTTATTTAGAGACAATATCTCACTAAGTTACTTAGGGCCTTGCTAAATTGCTGAGGCTGGCTTTGAACTCCTGATCCTCCTGCCTTAGCCTCCTGAGCCACTGGGATTACAGGCATGTGCCACAATGCCTGGCCTATGATTTAAGGATTCTGTAAAACCTGGCTCGAGAAAAATATCTACCTCTCCCTAGCTGGCCTGTCTCGTTATGTGAAATTCCTACCTGCCTTGTTATGTCACTCTTTTACAGATTTCAGAGATATATTTGTATTAGTTGGAGAAAAGTATTCCCTCATAGGAGGGGTAATATATTAGACAACTATTACTCTAGTAAGAATTAGTTTCCATAATGAATTGTTAAAATATGACAACTGGAAGGCTTAGAGATTGAGTCCTAGGCTAGGAAGGTTTGGTTACTGAAAGAAGGAACAACAAGGAGGATTGAAGTTTTAGGGCCTTAAATGATGAGAGAAGGTACTGGCTGAGTTAAGTAGGGTCCTGAGTAGAGTGAAGAAACATACACCAAATAAAAACTTTGATTTCATAGTTTTGCCTTGGATAAGGATTCCTCAAGTGAAGGTAATTCATTCAGGAGACAGTGTTCTATTTCATTGACAAAGTCTTAGTTCTCTGGGGCCAAGGACTAGCTCTTATACATCTTCAATGTCCCTCAATGTAACCTAAAATTTTCACGAGTGATGAGTGTATTTTCTTTCCTTCTTTCTTTCTTTCTTTCCTTTTTTCGGTACTGGAGATTGAACTCAAGGGCATTCAACCACTAATCCACATCCCGAGCTCTATTTTGTATTTTATTTAGAGGCAAGGTCTCACTTAGCGCCTCACCATTGCTGAGGCTGGCTTTGAACTCACAATTCTCCTGTCTCAGCCTCCCAAGCTGCTGGGATTACAGGCTTGTGCCACCGTGCCAGGCTGAGTCCATTTTCTTTCTAGTTGCAGGTCCAGCTATGGAGCTCACCCACCAGCTTTTCATGCATCCTGGACTTATGGTGAGCCTGGCTTTTCTTGATGAGACCTCCCTGTTAGCTCAGGGATGAATTTTGAGATGTCCCCTTTTTGAAATGACCTTTTGCCCTTCTGGTGACTTGAAAAAATAATGGGAGAAACCGCAAGCAGAGTTAAAAGGCAAGAGCAGCTGCACTAAGCACTTCAGGAACACATTTCTCCAGAAAGAGAAGTTAGTAAAACGCTATCGTTACTTGGTCTTGCTGTTCTCTTTGGCAAAATAAGAGAGTGATCTCCAAGGTCCACTTCTAGGTCTCATGGTTACTGAGGGTCACTAGGGAACGAGAGGTACTCCAGAATTTGGCAGGCCTCTCAAAGTAGCCTGGTGTCCTGTGGTCCTGGAGGCCTGCCCAACTAGCTGGGGGCCCCACCACACCCACCCTGCTGCCTCCCCTAGTTCTGTAAATCTTTGTTTCGTTTTTCTCATAGAGAGCCCATCCCGGTTCCCCCAGGCCTGACGCCTTTGCACCAACTCTTCAGGAAAGGGCTCACATGAAATACTTGCTTTTTAATTTTAGGTCATTGTTGCTGTTTTCAGTGTATTAAAGTACTTCAATGAATGCTTGAATTGTTTTCATGCCAGGAATTTTTTCAAATGATCAACATATTATAAAACATAATAAAGAGTCTAATTCCCAACCTCAAAATACACATACACACACCATGGCATTGCTAAAACACACACACACACACACACACACACACACACGTGTGTGTATATTTTAGTACCAGAGATTGAACCCAGGGTGCTTAACCACTGAGCCACATCCCCAGCCCTTTTTTTTTTTTTTTTTTTTTTGTGGTGAGGGGAGTACCAGGAATTGAACTCAGGGGCATTCAATCACTGAGCCACATCCCCAGAACTATTTTGTATTTTATTTAGAGACAGGTCTCGCTGAATTGCTTAGCACCTCATTTTTGCTGAGACTGGTTTTGAACTCGCAATCCTCCTGTCTCAGCCTCCGGAGTTGCTGGGATTATAGGCCTGTGCCACCACACCTGGCTACCCCCAGATATATTCTGTAGCAGAAAAAATTTGGAATTTGGAGGCATAAGAACAAACCTAGCTTTCCTATTTGGTGCTGGTGGCCCTGGACAAATCACCCATTCACTCACTTGAGGCAGGATAGAAGAAATGAAAACAGGTAAAAAGAAAGAAAAAGGAGCCAGGTGCAGTGGTGCACACGTGTAATCCCAGCACTTTGGGAGGCTGAGACAGGAGAATCGGGAGTTCAAAACCAGTCTCAGCAAAACCAAGGTGCTAAGCAACTCAGCGAGACCCTGTCTCTAAACAAAACACAAAATAGGGCTGGGGATGTGGCTTAGTGGTTGAGTGCCCCTGAGTTCAATCCCCATACCCCCCCTCCCAAAAGAAAACAAACAAAAAACCCTCAAGACCCCCAAAGTGCTTCATGCTCCTGAAGGGGCCTGCAATCTTCTCTGAGAATTCAAATGCATGCCTTTCATTTTCTAATAAAGCTCTTCCTCTTCGCTAAAACCTGATGCATGCTTAAATTTTTTCTTTTTCTTCCCATATTTTTACGGGTGCATTATAATTAAACATAAGAGTGGGATTCACTGTTACATATTCGAACATGCACAAGATACAACAATTTGGCCAATGTCATTCCCCAGTGTTTCCCCTTTCCCTGCCCACCTTCTTCCCCCTGGTCTCTTTCCTCTACTGATCTCCCTTCCATTTTATGACCTCCTCCCTGGCTTTCTTTTCCTTTTTCCTGTCTCACTCTCACATAGAGAAGAAAATATACAATCCTTGACCTTCTGAGTTTGGCTTATTTTGCTTAACATAATGTTCTTAAGATTCATCCATTTTTCTGCAAATGACATTTCATTCTTCTTTATAGATTAATAAAATTCCATTGTGTATGTATACCAAATTTCCTTTATTCATCATCCATTGATGGACACCTATGCTGGTTCCATAATTGGCCTATTGTGAATCTTAAATTCTTTTCTTTGATGAGCAAGAGTCTGGAATTGCTAGGTGGGCACGGTGGTACACGCTGGTAATCCCAGCAGTTTGGAAGGCTGAGACAGGAGGACCTCAAGTTCAAAGCCAGCCCCAGCAATGGTGAGATGCTAATCAACTCAGGGAGACCCTGTCTCTAAATAAAATACAAAAAATAGGGCTGGGGGTGTGGATTAGTGGTGGAGTGCCCCTGAGTTCAATCCCTAGTGCCAATAAATAAATAAATAAAATAAATAAATAAATAAATAAATAATGGCTTGGGATGTGGCTCAGTGGTAAAATTCCCCTGGATTAAATCCCTGGTATCAAAAAAAAAAATCATTCAAAAGACTGCCCCCACTTCCACACCTGCCATAGGCAGGGTCCCCAGATTACAGTTATGTCCAGCTGCCTGCAAATTTAGGGATTCCCATGATTGCCTTCTCAAATCTGATAATTTAACCACTTTTTTTCCCTCAGCACTGGGACTAGAACTCAGGACCTTGCCCACACTAAATTTAATAATTCTCTAGAATGACTCACAGACCTCAGGGAAGCACTTTACTTATTACCACCCATTTATTATACTTTTATTTATATACTTATTTTTTTGCAGTGCTGAAGATCAATGCCAGGGCTTCATGCATGCTTGTCAAGTGCTTCATCACTGGGTCACGTCCTTAGCCCTGTCAGTTTATTATAAAGGACACCACTCAGGAACCCACACTGACAAGATCAAAGAGGCAAGGGGAGCCAGTCACGTGGCTCACGCCTGTAATCCCAGCACTTAGGGAGGCTGAGACAGGAGAATCGTGAGTTCAAAGCCAGCCTCAGCAATGGTGAGGCACTAAGCAACTCAGTGAGACTCTGTCTCTACATAAAACAAAGAATAGGGCTGGGGATATGGCTCAGTGGTTGAGTACCCCTGAGTCAATCCCTGGTACCAAAAAAGAAAAGAAAAGAAAGAGGCAAGGAGGGTGGCGGTCAGTGTGGGGCATTCGTGTCCACTCCACCTGTAAGGAAAGAAGCGAAGGAAGGAAATAAAGAGAGGAGAGGCCATCCATCAATAACACAGGTTTATTCAGGACAAAGTTGCAGAGGGGGCCCAGGGGAGACTGAGACCTGTCATCTGCTAACTAGCTATAGGGGAGTGGCACAGGGCAGGTTGTGGTTAGGCCATTGCTAGTGGGTTGTCAGAAAAGGGTTCTTGTGGTGTCACCTTCATAAGGAACTAGGTGATTTTCAGGATTTAGTTCCAGATAACAGTTTCCTTTTGTAAGGAGCATATGTTGGTACATGCTGGGACTCACTGCGTTGCCGGCCATAAGGAACAGCAGCCATTGACATGCTTAGTCATGCCTGCTTGCGATCAATAAGGAGCTGTAAGGGGCACTAGCCAGAGGCATGCTTAGCAATGACTGGTTACAACTGATAGGGAGCACAGCTCCATGAACATGCGCAAAGAATACGTCCAGTTACAATTACATCATTTCACTAGACATAACCAATGGACATTGACTTTCACTGGGTGTAACCAATCACCAGTATACACCACCAACTTGGAACTGTATTTAAACTGCTTGTCCTGCCACATTGGGGGTTTTTTGCTCCAAGGATGTCAGTGAGACTGGCCACCATGCTGTCCATCCCTGGATCGACTCCACCATTCCCTGATGTCCAGCCTTCGGCTAGAGAGAACCACTGGACAAAGACAATGTCTACTCTTTGGCTAAGAGAAGTTGCATGGCATCGGAGGTATTTTGGGGCTTTTGGTTGCCCTAGGATTGTGTGAATTGCTTGTAGTGTTTAATTAGTGCGCACTGAATGCTAGTTGGGGAGCTCCAGCACACCCAACCATTTTGCATTAATTGTTTATATTTGATGATTGGTGTGATCAAATATATGCTTGCATTTAAAGACAATCCACCTCTGAGTAATCATTGATGGCACCGCTCAGGACACCTTTGTTACAATGATGACATGTTTGGGGTTTCTTTGCCTGATGATGGAACATTATCTGGGGTTTAGGTCAGGTCGAGTCTGAGTGACCACAAGGTGACTCTTGTTCTAAGACAGAGGATGTATTTCAAAATGGCGTTGCCTATGTGAAGTTCTACCTAACATTATACACACCACCCTCCCAGCTCTTCACCATGTTCACCAGCAGGAAATTCCCCAATTCCCATCCTTTTCGGGGGTTTACTCCAGGTTTCATTACACAGGCATGACTGGTCGAATCATTCATTGACCTTTGGTCTTTGGATTCAATCTCCAGCCCCTCTCTCTGGTTTGGGGGCTGGAGATAGCAGGGCGAAGAGTGGGGCTGAAAATTCCAACCCCTCTCTGGTGACCATCCCCTCTCCAGAACTCTGTGGGAACCCTCTAAGAATCACCTCATTAGCATCAACTCTGTTTTTGTTGTTGTTGTTGTTTTTTTTTTTTTGGTACCAGGGATTGAACTCAGGGGCACTCACCCACTATTTTACTTAGAGACAGGGTCTCACCGAGTTGCTTAGTGCTTTACTTTTGCTGAGGCTGGCTTTGAACTCAAGATCCTCCTGCCTCAGCCTCCAAAGCCATTGGGATAGCATCAACTCTGAAGTGGTTAAAAGGGGCTTTTTATGAGTAACAAAAGACTCCTCTTAGGAAATTCCTAGGGTATGAGAAGCACATGCCAACAACTGGGATAAAGTTCACTTGTAAATATTTTTAAAATTCTACCACAGATCCTTTGAATTCTTTTTATTTATTTATTTAAAAATTGTTTTCAGTTGTTGATTGACCTTTATTTATTCATTTATTTATATGCAGTGCTGAGGATCAAATGCCAGGCAAGTGCCTACATGCCAGGCAAGTGCTCTGCCACTGAGCCACATTCCCAACCCTAACTTCTTATTTAAATACCATTGTGGCTCCAGCCTGTAATCCCAGCACCTAGGGAGGCTGAGACAGGAGAATCGCGAGTTCAAAGCCAGCCTCAGCAATGGTGAGGCACTAAGCAACTCAGTGAGACTCTGTCTCTACATAAAACACAAAATAGGGCTGAGATGTGGCTCAGTGGTCGAGTGCCCCTGAGTTCAATCTCCAATACCAAAAATTAAAAAATAAATAAATAAATAAATACCATTGTTGTCAGAAATGGAGAGGGAAGGTGGAGACCAGGCTGTTTCAAGGGCTTTAAAGCTAATTGGAGCCAAAGCTTGAACTTGGTGTCTCCTGCTCCTACTCATGTGGAAGCCTTCCAGGGCGGGAGGCGATCCCTTCCTTCCTTCCCAGTGTTTTCCTTTCTTTCTTCTTCTTCCTCCTCAGTCCTCAGTTTCATCCTTTTCTTCTCCCACTGGCCTCCTGGAGGCGGTCAGCATGCAGTCCTTTTCTCCTTTCTCTCCAAGCTGTCAGTGGGTTGGAGGAGGACCTCTTTTTCTACTGGTCTTGACCTTGACAGGTGGAAGTTTAGGTAAGGTGAAGTGCCCATGGTACACACTTGTAATCCCACATACCTAGGAGGCTGAGGCAGGAGCATCACAAGTTTGAGGCCAACCTCAGCAACTTAGCAAGACTGTCTCAAAATAAAAATTAAAAAGTATGGCTCAGTAGTAGAGCACTCCTGGGTTCAATCCCCAGCAGAGGAAGAAGCCTAGGTAAAAGTATCACCACTAGTGCTTAAATAAGAGACCCCAGGGACCTGGGGGATGTGGCTCAGTGGTAGACGGCTTATCTCATGTGCTACAAGGGCCTGGGTTCAGTCCCCAGTCCAGCCCTGGAAAACAAGAAAACCCTGGGGGCTGTAGGGATTGCTTCTGTGGTACAAGTCTTGCTTAGCATGTGCAAGGCCTTGGCACAACCCTCAGCATCAAAAATAATATAAAGCTGAGCCCACAAATCTTCATCATGTTGGCTTAGGACCTGACTTCCTGAACAAGACTCCTAAAGCACAAGAAGTAAAATCAAGAATCAATAAATGGGATGGAATCAAACTAAAAAGCTTCTTCTCAGCAAAGGAAACAATCAATAATGTGATGAGAGAGCCTAGAGAATGGGAAAAAATCTTTACCACTTGCACCTCAGACAGAGAACTAATCTCCAGGATATATAAAGAACTCAAAAAACTTAACACAACCCCCCCCCAAACCCAATCTATGAATGGGCTAAGGAGCTGAATAGACACTTCACAGAAGAAGAAATACAATCAATCAACAAACATAGGAAAAAATGTTCATCATCTCTAGTAATTAGAGAAATGCGTATCAAAACTATTCTAAGATTTCATCTCAAAATGACAATTATCAAGAATACAAGCAACAATAAGTGTTGGCGAGGATGTGGGGGAAAAAGTACACTCATACATTGTTGGTGGAACTGCAAACTGGTGCCACCTCTATGGAAAGCAGTATGGAGATATCTCAAAAAACTTGGAATGGATCCACCATTTGACCCAGCTATCCCACTCCTTGGTTTATACCCAAAGGACTTAAAATCAGCATACTACAGTGACACAGCTATATCAATGTTTATAGCAGTTCGATTTACAATAGTTAAACTATGGAACCAATCTACATGCCCTTCAACAGAGGAATGGATAAAGAAAATGTGGTACATATACACAATGGAATATTACTCAGCCTTAAAGAAGACTGAAACTATGGCATTTGAAGATAAATGGATGGAACCAGAAAATATCATGCTAAGTAAAATAACCCAACCCCAAAAGACTGAAAGCCGACTGTTTTCTCTGGTAAGTGGATCCTGATCCATAGTGGGGAATGGGGAGAGGAAAGAATGAAGGAATTTTGGTTTGTGTAGAGGGGAGTCAGGAGTGGGCTGGGGTTGTGAGGATGGGAAGGATGGTAGAAAGAGACAGACGTTATTGTAAAGACTAGATGACCAAAAGAGACAAATTAAAGCCTCTGGGCAAGACTTTATTGGAAATACATGCTCTTGGGCTGAACTCTCCCATCCATCAGAGTGTGTACGGGAGAATGGCACCCGCGTTTGGGCGTACAGACAATTTCAAAAGGCCCGGTCAGGAAGGGGAGGGCGTGGGGGCAGGAAGAGAAAGCCAGAGTCCTTCCTGGATAGGTCAGGAAAAACTTGCTGATTGACAGGAGGCCCGTCTACTGGTGACGTCAGCGTCTGGCTGGCCACTCCGTTCTGCAGCTGCCCTGACCGCAGCTGCCCTGACCGGTCCCCCTAAGTGGACATCCTGGGCCCTGAACTGACCTAACATCCCAGCCTTTTTGATGATATAGGACAGCAGATTCGGTCTGGCTACTTCTTGTGGGATTAGGGGCACCGGAGAGGGGGAGATGGCTCGGGTGTTGGTCAGGCAGGGAGGCAGACGCAGGGGTGTGGGAGCCTCTGGTTGTCAGTCATGTTGCTTGAATGTAGAAGCATCACCTGTGGGTAGGAACAGAGGCTTGGGAGAGATTACTGATTAGCAGAAAAAGAAGGGTCTGCCGAGAAATTTTGAGTTTGGTTTGAGTCCAGCGCTCGTCAGTTCTGTAATGAAGTTTGTTCAAGTTTCTGAGTAGCAGTTACTGCATAATCAAGTCCTCCTGCCCCAGCCCAGAGGCAGCAAATGGGGGCCAAGGAGAGCCCTTTTGCCCTAGAAAGGGAGGTGGTAACAAGTCATGGTAATTCAGCCTCGCTGTACAGTTAATTGAAGAACATCAATGGGAATTACAATTATGACTCAAATCTACACAGAGGAAACAGTATGAAATGTAGGAAGTATAAGGATTGAGAATTTGTCCCCATAACAAAGCTGGAAAGGACAAGGCATAGTATCTAGTTTTTAATGTCATCGATGTCTATCAATTGGACATCCTGGGCCCTGAACTGACCTAACAATTATTACCCTATATATATGTATGATTACACTAGTGGAGTGATTCTGAATCACGTACAGCCAGAGGAATGAGAAGTTGTGCTCTATTTTTGTACTATATGTCAAAAAGTATTCTACTGTGAAATTAATAATAATAATAACAATAAAAAAGCTAGGCCCAGTGGCACACACCTGTAATCCCAGTGGCTAGGGCGCCTGAGGCAAGGAGGATCACCAGTTCAAAGCCAGCCTTAGCAACTTAGTAAGGCCCTAGGCAACTCAGGGAGACCTTGTCTCAAAATAAAATGTAAAAAAGGGTTGGACATGTGGCTCAGAGGTTAAGAGTTCAATCTCTGGTACAAAAAAAAAATAAACAAATCAAATGAAATAAAAATTAATTAAATAAAGAAAACCCAGGCTTCTTATGCTCACATTCAGACTCCAGGCTTCCCTTCTAACCTCCTCTTTCCTCTTGCTAGGGGACAGGCAGTTATGAATGGAGGGAACACGAGATAAAAAGAGTATTCTATAAAATGGGCCCATTGTACTGATCCCCACATGCTTTATTTTCCAGGAAGCAATTTAACTGCTGCCCTGTCTTGCTTAAGTGGACAGGATATATCACATTCCTCAGCAAACTGCCTGTTATCTGCAGGAGAAATGCAGACCGGAAATAATAAAGCAGAACCCAAGCTACCCTGAGAGGGGGGAGACTTTTGTGACCTTTCACAGACCAGATTCCAAAACTCAGGGAGATAAGGATGATTCCTTCTAACCACAAAATCTGTAAGAATTCATGGTTCCAATTAGAAAGGGTCAGCATGAGCCAAAGTGACCTAAAGTTGTCATGGTAGTGGATATTTGAGTCTGATGTCATCTTTCTGTCAGTCAAAAGTCAAGAGGTGGACATGGGTAGGACTCTCCGGAAACTTCTCCAGGATCTCCAATAAAACTGGAATGCGGCTGGGTGTGGTGGCATGCACCTGCAATCCCAGCACTCAGGAGGCTGAGACAGGAGGATCGTGAGTTTCAAAGCCAGCCTCAGCAACTCAGTGAGGCAGTTAGTAACTCAGCAAGACCCTGTCTCTAAATAAAATATATTTAAAAAGGGAGGTGGGGGAGCTGGGGAATGTGGCTCAGTGGTTAAGCGTCCCTGTATTAAAAAAACAAAAACAAAAACAAAAAACAAAAACAAAACAAACCTGGAGTGCAAGAGAGGCATGATGTCCCTTTCCTCTGAGAGGACCTATTCTCTCCCTTGAGAGTGTTCCTTTTCCCTTTTCCTGTCCCTTCAATAAACTCAATCCTGTTTCTCTGAGCAACATGTCTAAAACCTTCCTGACTTGATCTCAATAATTGAGATTTGAAGGGGGAGTCTTCCCTCTGCCTCAGTTTCTCCGAAATGCCCCAGCTCTGTAACACTGGTTTCTCTACTTAACCGTGGGGAGTCTGGCCCTTGGGTCATTGTCCTCCAGATATCCCAGGGGCTCTCGCTCCCTCCTAAAGACATCAGCTGCTCTGCACATTCGTTCCTCCATCACGAGCTGAGTGTATCCTTTCTGCCAGGTCCTGTGCTGGACAGCAAGAGGCTGAAGAGGGGTGAGCGGCTCTCTGCCCTCAAGACGCTGCCTCCTTCCTCCTTTTTAACCACATTTAGTCAGGTGGGTCTACCAACACCCCCCCTCCCCCCAGCTTCTCATCCACTTGCCACCTGGCACTGTCTCCTTGTTTTGACATCCTTGTAGTTTCTTCCTTCCTTCCTTTTTTTTTTTGCAGCACCAGAGATACATACCAGGCAAGTGCTGAACCACTGGACTACATCCCCTGCCCTTTCCATTTTTTTTTTTTGAGACAGGGTTTCGCTAAGTTGCTTAGGCTGGCCTAGAACTTGCAATCCTTCTGCCTCGGTCCATTGGATCTCCAGGACAACAGAAATGTGCCTGGCTCATCCTTGCAGGTTTATGAATCTCAGATATATTTCCTCCACTCACCATATGTGCACCCAGTGTTCCTGGGGTTATGCTATAAAGGCCCAAGCAGGACAATGAGGTCTGTCCTGTGGTTGTCAGAAGCATAAGGAAGAATATGCCCCCTGGGAACACACGAGGGGGAATGTTAGGAGGTAAATACACAGGTACTGTGATAGATAGTCTGGTGCTAGTTTGGATGGGATGTCAGTAGTCAGGCACCATATCATACAGATCACAAGGTCAGGGCCAGGTACCATAACATACAGGGTGATTCTATATCATGTACAACCAGAGAAATGAAAAGTTGTGCTCCATCTCTGTACAATGAATCAAAATGCTGTCTGCTATAATGTATACCTAAGTAGAATAAATAAATTTTAAAAAAAGAATATTAGGAAATGAATGTACATTTGTGTGTTTTAGGTTAAAATAAAATATTTAACATATTAAAAAAATGAGAGGAAGCCAGGTATGGTGTCTATGCCTATAATCAAAGCTCCTCAGGAGTCTGAGGTAGGAGGATCTTATTTGAGGGCACTTTGGGCAATTTAGTGAGACCCTATCTCAAAAAAAAAAAAAAAAAAAAAAAGGTATGTGGGGGACCGGCAGTGAGCTCAGTTGGTAGAGTGCTTGCCTAGCATGTACAGGTACTGGCTTCAATCCTCAGTACTGCCCCGCCCCCACAAAAGATGCAAAGATAAAAGAGAGGTGAATTCATACTTGATTAATTTATAACTGTCCTTTATATTTATTTCTACTTTTTTTTCCCCTAGAGATTACAGACTTTTGCCAGGAGGGGCAAAACTATGCCTTTAATTCCAACTCCAGGGGCTGGGCAGAAGAATTGCAAGTTCAAGGCCAGCTTTAGCAATTTAGTGAGGCCTTAAGCAACTTAGTGAGATCCTGTCTCAAAATTAAAAAATAAGAATGGTTGGGGATATAGCTCTGTGGCAAAGTGTCCCTGAGTTTAATCCCCAGTACATACGTGTACACATACACACACATAAAGTTAAAGACTTTCTATATGTACCAGGTTTTAGGGAGATCATCTGATTGGAAAGAAGACATTGGAGCTGGGTCCCTGAGTACTTTACCCAAGACAGCAGAGCCTCCATCATCCATCCCAGAGGACAGGAGAAGCCCAGGGAGATGCCCTTCCTAGCCACTTGTGACCACCTTCTAGCTCCATTTTCATGACCTTTCTTTGCACTATTCCATTCCAGTTCTGGTTCTAAGGAATTTTTTGCTCTGGAAAAACGAGCCTGTAACTTGGCGCAATGGTGCATACCTAATAATCCTAGCGGCTCGGGAGGCTGAGGTAGGAGGACTACCAGTTCAAAGCCAGTCTCGGCAACTTAGTCGGGCCCTAAACAACTTCGAGAGACCCTGTCTCTGAACAAAATATAAAAAAGGGCTGGGGATTTGGTCCAGTTGTTATTTTCTTTTCTCTTTTTCTCCTGAAAGAGCCTGGGCCTTTGCCACTCTCCCACAACTTCTCAAATTCCTTGAGAACTAAGGTAGCAGACAATGAATGAATAAGTTCATGAAATAACACATAGATAAAATATTTATCTGGCATACATTGGCACATAATACGTTCTCAGTGAATCTCAATAAGGCAGTTCATGGTTGTGGTTTAAAAAATGGGCTGTGGAGTTGGACTGTGTTGGAATCCAATTCTGCCACCTACCAATGTGTCATCTTGGGCAGGTCATTCAGAACTTCAGTTTCCATCTTTGCAAACTGGGATTAGTAATAGCTTCAAACTCATAGGGTTGTTATGAGGATTAAATTAATGAATCCATTTTTTAAAAATTGTTGTGGTGTTGTTGGGCAAGCACTGATAGGCAAGCACTGTACCACTTAGTTTCATCCCCAACTAAGATGGATGTAACTTCTAATGTTTTGTAGCACAGAAGTACAACTATGAGTGACAATTAGTTGAATATTTCAAAATAGGTAGTAGAAGGCAGTGAGCAGGCATGCAGGTAATCCCAGAAACTGGGGAGGCAAAGGTAGGAGGATCAAAAGTTGGAGGGCAGGCTGGGCATGGTGGTGCACACCTGTAATCCCAGAAGCTCTGGAGGCTGAGACAGGAAGATAGCAAGTTCACAGCCAGTCTCACCAATGTAGAGAGCTTCTAAGCAACTTAGTAGAATTCTGTCTCAAAATCAAAAATAAAAACGGCTGGGGGACTGGGGCTCTAGCTCAGTGGTACAGCACTTGCCTCACATGCGTGAGGCACTGGGTTCGATCCTCAGCACCACATAAAAAAATAAAGATGTTTGTGTCCATCTACAACTAACTAACTAAATAAATAAATAAAAGGGCTGGGGATATGGCTCAGTGGTTAAGTGCCCCTGGGTTCAGTCCTTGGTACCAAAGGGGAAAAAAAGTTGGAGTCAGCCTGGGTAACTGGGGTAGGGGGAGGAGGCTGGAGCCCTGGATTCAGTACACAGAGGTGATGGTGGTAGTGAAGGATCTCAAAATAGCTAGTAGTGAAGATTTTGAATAAGTATCTAAAATGATGGATATATGATTTATCTGACCTGACCATGACACACTGTTTTGAAATGTACCCCATAAATAATACTATTATATGTTAATAAAAATATATTTAACTAAAATATATTTAAATACAGCTCACTGGGGTGAGATATGGGGTTCTGAAGGGCCAGGTCTAAAGAGGAGACTGTTAAGGGAGCTGTGGTACCAGTGTTGTGGGATTTTCAAAATTTCTTTCCGGGAGTCTCCTCTAAGATTCCAACACAACACACTAACACCCCTCCCACTCTATCACTGAGTGACATCCCTAGCCCTTTTTATTTTTTCTTTTAAGGCGGGTCTCACAAAATTGCTCAGGCTGGACTTAAACTTGCAATCTTCTTGCCTTAGCTTCCCAGGTAACTGGGATTACAGGCATGGGCCATCGCAGGAGAATCCAGCATAGCTATTTAAAAGGGAAAGATATGAATGTCACAAGGAATTCCACTACCATGCATAATTATAATGCACTAACAAAAACAAAAATATCCAGGTAGGAATAATAAATGTAACAGAAAAATATAAATTATTAAAAAAGGTAAAGACCCTTGATATTTTCTCCTACAGTCTTTTTTATTTTGTCCCCCTTTCGGAACTCTGTATTGATCGTAGGGAGCCAGATTTTGAGTTGCGGGGTTGTGCTCCGCATCTCCTTTTCCTCCTTCGGAAGCCCTCTACGCTCCATATGGCTTGAGCTCGCTTCACCTTTCTCCAGGTCCCATATCTCGAACGAATTCCTCTCACGCTCCATCTCCAGAACGGGCCTGGAAAACTCATACATAGTGCCGTTGCGTCACTCTTCCCAGGGCGAGCTGCAAATCCGCGGAGTGACTCTGCAGAGGTGGAATTTGGGACATTTGAAACGCGCGTAGGGGCGGAGCGGGGTCTCCCGGGCGGATCCCGTCCTACCAGCAGGTGGCGCACTCTCTGAAAGGCTTGCAAGGTTCCTGTGCATAAACTTGAACGGGATGTTGGTGCCTCGGCACCAGAGGAGCACAGCCCAGTCTCCCCAAGGCGAGGTGATGACTTCCAAGGAAAAGAGGGTAGAGAAAGGAGCGGGCTCCCTGCTGGAGTGATTCAAGGATTCAGACTTCGCGAGCATCGGGAAACCTTCGGGAGGGGTGAGTACTGGGCAGCGCACGGGAAGGAAAGCTTCATCCTTGGCTTGCACTGATTGGCTTTTCTAACCCTTCGGAAAGATATTTCTGGAAGGGAGCTGCGTGTACAGAACCAGGGCACGTGGGAAAGAAGCCCGCGAAGCCGGCGCCAACGCGCCGGCACTCCGCAGCGGGAGGAGCGCGAGTTCCCTCCCGCCAGATGGCGCTGCCGGGCTTTCCTCTGGCCTCCTGCTCCAGTCTTCAGGGGCCCCAGCCGCAGCGGCCGCTCTAGCCGGCCTGCGCGGCTCTGTGGTTCCGGGCGGAAGTGAGGCGCAGAGCGGAACGGCCTCTGGTGACATTTTCTTGGGGCGGCGCGGACGACTGAAGGGAATTGGTGGTGGAGGCTGCGGAGGCGGCGAGATTCCTTTGGCCCCGGCGGGGGCGCTGACTGCGACCCTCTGCTGGTTGCTGGGGTTCGTGCCTAGGAGGAGAAGGCGGCGGTGGCCGACGCGTCTCTAGTCACCGCGACCGGGAGAGTCCCGGCCGGGGGTCCGTGCGTGCCCCGACGGGGCGCGCGGAACGGGTGAGAAGGTACGGCGCAGCAGCGGAGCGCAGGTGAGGCGGGAAGGGGCGCAGGGCCGCGGCCTGGCTCCTTGTCGAGCCGCGGCGCTCGGGCTGCGTCCCAGGGAGGGGTCGGTGCGAGGCGGAGGGTTGCGGGCCGCGGGTGAGGGCTCTGCGGTGTCCCGGCGTGAGGTCGTGACGGGCCCGGCAGGGGGGCGTCGGAGGCTAGCTCTGGGACTTGGTGGGAAGCATGACCCGTACAGCTTCGACTCGGAGGCTGCCCGCTGCTAGTGACCCTCGTGTCCTCCCGGCCTCGCTGAGTTGCCCTCGGCGGCCGCCGGGGCTGAGCGCAGGCGGGAGGGGCCGCAGCCCCCAGGCCGCGTGGGGAGGCGACTTCGTCGCTGGAGTTGTCTTCACTTAACTTTTCGGCGCTCGGCGGGTAGGGGAAGCGAAGTCTCAGCTCCGCCAACTCGGCGAGCCGGAGTCTGGCGCCGACACCTGCCGCTGCCGCGGAGAGTCCCGGCGGCCTCCCCAGCGCCACGCTGCCGTGGCCTTGGAGGAACGAGAAAAGGGTTGTCATAGGATTGGTGCTGCCTGCCTCTGGGCGCTTCCACGACTGTCGGACGGCAGATGCCGGTGATCAGTGGGAGAGAGAAATCAGACTCCAAAATTGTCTTTTTCCTGGGAGTTTGTCGACTTTCTTTAAAAGCCAGCTAGGATGTAAACTGACGATCCCCGGTTTAAAAACTTCTTGTCTTGCTTGATTTCCCAGTGTTCTGTACCTTTCCACGGTAGCATTTCATACTTTTTCTTATCGTCTTCATCTGCGTATTGTACCGATTATCCAGCAGCCCCTATTGGAACCGTACGTCATTCTTTCTTTCTTTTAAATTGCTTTGTCCTGGTCACAAAAGAGATGCTTCTCAGGTTGAAGGAAAAGAGAGCTTTACTGGTCCTCTCAGATCCTTCACTGCTTGGGCAGTTTATGCTTAAATATGATTTTCGATTTTTTGCCTGAGCTTTTGCTTTCAGAATTCTTCCACCCAGTTGAATGAAAATCCCACTGATGATGCTTTATCAAGGTTGGACTTCTTAATTACAAATGCATCTGGCAGTTTTGCTTAGATTATTATTGTGCAGTATCGCTAGGCACATGCTAACAAACAGTTTTATCGCTTCCTTCTCTTGGGATATTTTAAGGATGGAGGCTATTAACTTTCTAATGTAGTTTTGCTGATCATGACAAGCTGGATTTCTCCAGTAATCAGAACATTGCCTTTTGGTTTAACAAGCATTTTTACAGAGCAGTAGGATAATTGTTACCTGATGACCTGAGGAATCACGATGATAACTTTATTTTTTTAGTAGAAAGTATAATATTTTGGCTGAGTAATATGCCCAATACAATGTCTAGTTGAGTGCTTTGTGTACAGTAAATATACAGGTATCAATTATATTTGATTCCAGGGAACCAAGATGGAATTCACTGCAGAGAGCTGTATGCTGCTTTAAAAAGAACCTTAAAGTTTTTAGGCAGATTCATTAGATGAAAATTAAAAACACTTTTAAAATTCATGAATCAGTCCCCCCACCCCCAGCCCCACTAGTACTGGGGATTAAACACAGGCTTCTTGCTTGCTAGAAGCTACATCCCCAACTTTTGCTTTTTTTTGATGGTACTAGGGATTGAACGCAGGGGTACTTTACCACTGAGCTACATCCTCACCTCTTTTTGTTTTGAGACAGAATTTTCCTGAATTGCTGAGATTGGCCTGGAACTTGTGATCCTCCTGCTTCAGCCTCCTAAATAGTAGGATGACAGGCATGTACCAGTATGCTTGGCTTAAATCGGGTTCCTCTAGGGCGCTTTTCATTAACATTGTATTCTTAAGCTTCAAACCATATGCTTTTTATAATGTTAACATATAGTTGTAGAGATCAGGATGGGTGTATAGTGTCTGAAAGGCAAGGAGGAACTTCAAGGTACTTACACATAAAGGACCAAGTAAATCCTTTTTTTTTTTTTGTACCAGGGATTGAACCCAGAGGTGCTTAACCACCAAGCTACCTTCCTACCTTGTTTTATTTTTTTATTTTGAGACAGGGTCTGGCTAAGTTGCTTAGGGTCTTACTAAGTTGCTGCTGAGGCTGTCTTTGAACTTGCTTCAGCCTCCGAGCTGCTGGGATTACAGGCATGGGTGGATGCATCTGGCCTCAATCAGATTTTTAATGGGGATTTTTTTTCCCCCCTGAGCCTTTTTGTAGAAAATGGGGTAGACTGGATTTTGGAACTGGAACCTTACCTCCCCATTGTTGGCTTCATATTAAGCTCATATTGTACTTGTTTGTTATGTTACTCACCAATTCAGTTTATATTACTCTTTCATCCATTTATGTGAGAGTTACTGTCATAAAATTGTTTTATAGTTTTTATGATTTATTCAAGACCCATGTATTGCTGGCACAGTGGTGAGAAGGATTTGCAAGATTGAGGCCAGCCTGGGCAGGATAGCAAACCTGTCTGAAAACCAAGATGCTTAAGGGCATGGTGGTGCACATCTTTAATCCCAGCAGCTCAGGAGCCTGAGGCAGGAGTATTGTAAATTCAAGGCCGGCCTTGAAGATATGGAGACCCTATCTCAAAAAATAAAACAGGTCAGGCGTGGTGGTGCACGCCTGTAATCCCAGCACTTTGGGAAGCTGAGACAGGAGAATTGCCAGTTCAAAGCCAGCCTCAGCAATGGCAAGGCGCTAAGCAACTCTGTGAGACCCTGTCTCTAAGTTAAACACAAAATAGGGCTGAGGATGTGGCTCAGTGGTCGAGTACCCCTGAGTTCAATCCCTGGTGCCATAAATAAATGAATAAATAAATAAATAAATAAATGAAATAAAAATAAATAAATAAAATAAAACAGGCTGGACATGTGGCTCAGTGGTTAAGCACCCCTGGGTTCAATACCTGGTACCACAAACAAAACAAAACAAAAATCAAGGGGCTGGGCTGGGATTGTAGCTCAGCGGTAGAGCGCTTGCCTCGCATGCGTGAGGCCCTGGGTTCGATCCTCAGCACCACATACAGAGCAATAAAATAAAGACATTGTGTTCATCTACAACTAAAAAAATTAAAAAAAAAAAAAAAAAAATCAAGGGGCTAGGGGTTTTCTTGGTGATACAGCACCTCAGGGTTCAGTCCCTAGTACCCTGTCCCCATGACCCTCCCCCTACCAAAAGATCCATATGTTAAAGTTAAATTCTGTTTAGGCTCTAATTTAATGCAGTTCTGCTAGAACTGTATGCTAATGTATTTTTGTCAAAGGTTGTTTGCTTTTAATATTTATATTGACATTGACATTAGTACTTTAAAATCTCTTGACTATATGACTAGTAACTTCTTTGTGATCCCCAATGTTATGGTATTTTTCTTTTTTTTTTGGTAGTGGGATTTAACCCAGGTGTGCTTAACTGCTAAACCACATCCCCAGCCCTTTTTTATTATTTTGAGACAAGATCTCGGTGAGTTGGGTAGGGCCTTGCTAAATTGCTGAGGCTGACCTGAACTTGTGATCCTCTTGCTGCAGCTTCCACAGTTGCTGGTATGAAGGCGTGTGCCACCTTGCCCAGCAAGTATTTTTTATTCTTTGTTCTGGGAATTGAATCTATAGTCTTGAGCTTTGAGCTTGCTAGGCAGATGTTTTACCATAGAACCATATTCCTAGTCCTTTCCCTGTTTTTTAAAGTTTGGAACTGGTACATATTAGGGACCCAAAACTTACATATGGTAACTTTGGTAAATTATCTTAGACTGTCCTCATTTTCTTGCATGTAACTAGGGACATGAAAATAACATTATGTTGTGTTTCCTGAATTGACAATGCTTGAAGACACCTACAACAGTAAAAATGTACTGTTAATATGTGTTCTTTTGAAGTATACTGATTTCAGTATATTATTTTAAGGAGGATTTTGGGCTCCTCTAAGTTCCTTGATTAGCTATAATTGTGTAGTAAAAATGAAATAGAAATAAAGTAACTTGAGTAAAAGGTTGTGAGACTATAGAAGGGGTAATAGCTATTGAGAAAGCACAGAGGACAAAATATTCATGTAGAACCTCTTATTTTCACAGCACTAATTTATTGTTTCCCTATTGTGTGCCAGCAGTGCTGTAGTTGCAAAAGCTATGGAGGAAATTAAGACCAACAAGGTCCTGGTGCTCCAGAAACTTCAACATTGAAACCTGAGGTTTGGGATGGGTTTCTGGATGAACTTTCCAGGCTATTGAACAGCCTAGGCAAAGTCATGAATATCAAACTTTTGAGTGAATCTTGTTGGGCCAGCGCCTTGAATTTTCAGAGGGGTAGATAGGGTAGATAGAGGTAGGGCCAAGTTGTTAAGGTACCTCAGTCTGCTAACAAGTTTGTATTTTCTTCTTTTTTTTTTTAAATATATTTTTTTAGTTGTAGGTGGACAGAATATCTTTATTTTACTTTTATGTGGTGCTGAGGATCGAATCCAGTGCCTCACGCGTGCTAGGCGAGCATGCTACCACTGCGCCATAACCCCAGCCCCTGTATTTTCTTCTTTTAGGAAGAAAAACTCAGGTGGTATATGAAGGATGAGATAGGTCCCCCCCTCCACTGGCTGTTGAACCCAGGGGCACTTAACAACTGAGCCACACTCCCAGCCTTTTAAAATATTTTATTTAGATACAGGGTCTTGCTGAGTTTCTTAGGGGCTCTCTAAGTTGCTGAGGCTGGCTTTGAACTTGGAATCTTCCTGTTGCCTCAGCCTCCCGAGCACTGGGATTATAGGCACGTGCCACAGTGCCCAGTGAGATAGGCATTTTTAAAAGATTTTTCTTTATTCATTCTTGTTTAAATTCAATTAGTAGAAATTGTACGGGTCCTATTTATATGTAGGGAGTGTGTATGTGTATATACCTTTTTTTTTTTGGTGGTGGTTGTTGCTAGGGATTGAACCCAAGACTATGCACATGCAAGGCAACTTCTCTTATCATTGAAGAATACCCAAGCCCAGATCTTGTTTACTTATTTTGGTTTGATTCTTTTACTGGGAATTGAACCCAGGGGTGCTTAACCACTGAGACACATCCCCAACTCTTTATTTTTTATTTTGAGACAGTCTCACTTAGTTTTTCAGGCCCTCACTAACTTACTGAGGCTGGCTTTGAATTTGCAATCCTCCTGCCTCAGCCTCCCAAACCCACTGGGATTATACATGCATCACCATGCCCAGTTTAGTTGGATTCATGTTCACCAGATTAAAAAAACTTGATACTCTCCCACCCGCCACTACACAATAGTTTGAACCCAGAGGCTTTCTGTCACTAAACTATATCTCCAGTCCCTTTCCCCCCTGCTTTTTAAAAGACAGGCTAGCTAAACTGGGGAGGCTGGCTTTGAATTTGTGATCCTCCTGCTTCAGCATCCCCAGTAGCTGGGATTAGTCATGTTCCACTGCGTCCAGCTATCCTTTATCTTTAATCCTACCCACTTTCCTTACTCTTTAAAAACTTTCATTGAGTCTGAGGGAAAGAAGTAAATGTTTTCTGCTCCTGTGTGGGCAGCTTCTCTCATAAGAAGTGGGATTGATGTTTAGTCAGTCAGTTTTCACTCTCAGCCTACGGGGCCTTGTAAAAGGAAGGAGCAGGGTGAAACCAAAAGGTGTTTTGCTTGTTTTTAATCTATTCCTGAACTGTTAGGAGTGGAAACATTTTGTGTATACTACAAACACTTATCAGAACATATTAGTAACAGCTGAGAATAGTAAAAGTGATTTTAAAATACTTCATTTTTTTGTGGTGCTGGGAATTGAACCCCAGGACTTTGTATATGCTAGGTGAGTACTCTACCACTGAGTTATATCCTCAGTCCTAAAAATATTTTAAAATAGCCAATAGCCAATGACTCATATTTGATTGGTTTTCTTATTTAGAATTTGTGCTTTTAATTTACAGTTTTTATTGTAAATTTTGTCTTCATGTCTTTATTCAAAATAAGGAACCTCATTTCTGTTTGCTGAGACTGTCACTTAAAATAGTGAGTAAATAGTGCAGATCCCTAAGTTATTACATGAACTTTCTTATTAGTGCACTTTAATGATATAGATAATGGATTTCATGGTGGCATAGTCATATGTGCAAATAACATAACTTTGATCATATCTATCCTTCAAAAAGGAATACTTTAAAAAAGTTTTTTTTGTCAGTAGTGGATATTCTGTCCCTGAGCTATGTCCTCGGTGCCCCCTCTTTTAAAAATTTTTTTCTTTCAGCTGGGTGTGGTGGCGCACGCCTGTAATCTTAGCACTGATGATGAGACTGAGACGAGAATAGCGAGTTCAAAGCTAGCCTCAGCAAGGGTGAGGCGCTAAGCAACTCAGTGAGGCCCTCTCTCTAAATAAAACACAAAATAGTGCTGAAGATGTGGCTCAGTGGTTGAGTACCCCTGAGTTCAATCCTTGGTACCAAAAAAAAATTTCTTTTTTCCTTTTTTGTCAGGCATGGTGGCACACCTCTGTAATCCCAGTATCTTGGGAGGCTGAGGCAGGAGGATTGTGAGTTCAGAGCTAGCCTCAGCAACTTAGTGAGGCCCTAAAGCAATTTAGAAAGACCCTGTGTCTAAATACAGTATAAAAGGCTGGGAATGTGGCTCAGTGGTTAAGTGTCCCTGGTTTCAATCTCTGGTACCAAAAAAAAATTTTTTTCTTTTTGAAGTAGGGTCTTGTTGAATTACCTAGGCTGGCCTTGAGCTTGTGATCCTTCTGCCTCAGCTTCCCAGATCACTGGGATTATAGAATTGGGCCATTCTTACCTACAACATTTTTCTTTTTTTCTTTTTTTTGGTGTGTGTGGTACTGGGATGGAACACAGGACCTGTGCATGTAAAGCAAGCACTCTACCAACTGAGCTATATCCCCAGCCCCAACATTTTTCTTAAATGGATCTTTTTTGTTTGTTTATTTGTTTTTTGGTACCAGGGATTGAACTCAGGGGTCCTCGACCACTGAGCCACATGTCCAGCCCTGTTTGGGTTTTATTTAGAGACAGGGTCTCACTGAGTTGCTTAGCGCCTTGCCATTGCTGAGGCTGGCTTTGAACTCACGATTCTCCTGTCTCAGCCTTCCTAAGTTTACAGGCGTGCGCTGCCGTGCCCTGCTGGGTCTCTAAGCTTAAAAGAAAAAGACTGGAGACTTGGATGTGAATGTTCTTTTTTACTGCCCATTAATTTCCAAACTACTTTTTTGTTTGTTTGGTTTTTTTTCTTTTTTATGGCACCAAGATTGAACTCAGGGATGTTTTACCACTGATCTATATCCCCAGACCTCTTTACCTGTTATTTTGAGACAGGGTCTCCCCCAAATGGCTGAGTCTGGCCTCAAACTTGAGTTGCTGGTTATTACAGCCATGTCTAATGCACCAGCTCCAAAAGGCTTTTTTTCCTGCCTGAAAATCAAGTCTACTTATTAATTAGTTCTGAATGTTTAAAGAGCAATAAAATTAAATCTGTTAAAATTTATATATTGGGAACTGGGCACAGTGCTGCATACCTACTACTCAGGAGCCTGAGGCAGGAGAATTGCAAATTTGAGGTGAATCTGGGCAGTTTATCAAGATTCTTTTTCAAAGTAAAATTTAAAAATGAGTTGGGAATGTAGCTCAGTGGTAGGGCACCTTTGGGTTCAAATTTACTTAGAGCAGTTATTCCTAAGAAAGTATATAAACTAGAATTATCCTTAGGTAATCTAGATATTAAATTTTTATTAGTATGGTTAACATTTGAGACAAAGCTACTGACCAAAGGAAGCAAAAGTTATCTTTTTACTGTGTTGTGTGGTTTAAAAAAATAACTTTCCTGATGTCTAGAGTCACTATTTTGTTAAGTTCCTTATAATTAGAGAAGAGTATTGTTGGGGATAGGGAAGTTGGGTGTGGACTAAAACTCTAGGAAAACAGGATTGTTTTCCTTTCTGTATTAAGAACAAAAACCTCATGCAGTCAAGTTTTAAGCAGTATCCTGTCTGTCTAGCATAGAAACAGGCTTTTGTTTTCATCCCGTGCTGAGGGATTGAACTCAGGGCCTCCATATGCTAGGCAAGAGAAACAAGCTCTATTTGTTTTTTGTTTTTGTTTTTTTTTTGGTAGTACTGGGGATCGAACCTAGGGGCACTCTATCACTGAGCTATATCCCTAGCTCTTTCTATTTTGTTCTGAGGCAATCTTGCCAAATTACCCAGGCTTCTTGGGCTCTGTGGCGCATGCTTGTAATCCCAGTGGCTCAGTAGTCTGAGGCAGGAGGATCACAATTTCAAAAGCCAGCCTTAGCAATTTAGTGAGGCCCTAAGCAACTCAGGGAGACCCTGTCTCAAGAAGGGCTGGGATTCACTCAGTGGTTAAGTGTTCCTGGGCTCAATCCCAGTACCAAAAACAACAAGCAAAACAAAACAAAAACATATATATTGCCCAGGCTGGCCATAAGCTTGAATTCCTCTTGCTTCAGCCTTTCCAGTAACTAATTACAGGTGTGTGCCACTCTACCCAGCTGAGAAGCATGTTCTTAAGCCAGCATTTTATTGTTTTCCATTGTTTTTTCCTCGGCAATCCACTAAGCAGTTTCTTGTGTATGTATAGTAGATAGATTTTTGGCAACATTGTCTTGAGGACTTCAGATTCCAATATTTGGTGACCCTTCTTTATGTGAATTGTCTTCTGAGGGAGATAGAAAATGACCAGAGCAGAAATCTTAGAGAAATTTTTAGACCCTGTGTCTTAAATTATTCTTTGATTTACACTAATGTTTTTGAGTAATGGTTTTTAGAGGGTTGGTCATTTAGCCGCAGTACGCTTTTTTTTTTTGCATTTAGTAACTTACTTGGGTTCTTACTTGATGTTAGTTTATTCACAGTCCCAGCACTGGGCCAGTACATGCCACAAGTGGTAGTATCTGCAGTATGGAGTGATTTGAGCAGTCATTATCACTTTTGGCCTATTTATAGAGCTTATATCAGTGGAGAAAAGGTTGTCTGGCAAGCAAGCAAAGCTGCTCTCTTCTCATAGTTGCAGTCTCACAATTTATGTTTCAAGTTCTTGGTTAGCCTAATCTTGCATATACACCACTAAGGACAGATGCATTGATATTTATTTATTTTAGCATTTCTTTTTTTTTTTTTTTTGGTACTGGAGATTGAACGAACTCAGGGCCACTCGCCACTCGATCACTGAACCACATCCCCAGCCCTGTTTTGTGTTTTATGTAGAGACAGGGTCTCACTGAGTTGCTTAGCGCCTTGCCGTTGCTGAGGCTGGCTTTGAACTCACAATTCTCCTGTCTCAGCCTCCCAAAGTGCAGGGATTACAGGCTTGTGCCACTGTGCCCGGCTTTAGCATTTCTTTATGTTGCCAACTTATTGTTATATTGTGTGCATATATGACTATGTAATAACAAATTCCACTATTATGTACAACGATATACACCAGTGAAAAAATGGAGAAAAAAGGGAAAAAATATAAATTTTTTAGCATTTTCATTATGTAGTCTAACCCTTTAAATCTCTTCTCAGTCACCTTCATTCCTGTTTCCTCTGCCCCCTTTGGTACTAGGAATTAAACCCAGAACCTCATGCATGAGTTCTCTACCATTGAACTATGCTCTCAGACCTTTTAATTTTGCAACAGGGTCTCACTTTATGCACAGGGTGGCTTCCAACTTGTGACATGTGGTCCTTCTGCCTCAGCTTTCTGAGTAGCTGGGATTTCAAACCTGTGTCATTGGGCTGGGCTCATTTTCACTTTGTTTTCCAGTACTGGAGATTGAACCCAGAATCACACCACCACAGAGCTATACCCTCAGCCCTTTTATTTTTCATTTTGAGACAGGATCTTAATAAGTTGTAGAGGCTGCCTTGAACTTGGAATTCTCTGCCTCATCTACCAAGTAGCTGGGATTGGCCACTGTGCCCAACACAAAATTGTTTTAAAGTATTGGTGTTTATATAAAGTACTAGTTGCCCCAGAGGCTAGAGGTGTAGCTCAGTGGTAGTGTTTTGCCTAGGATGTGTGAGACCCTGGGTTCAATCCCCAGCACTGGGAGAAAAAAAAGTACTACTGGTCAGTTAAGTAAGTTCATGTTTATATATAAATATTAGAAAAGAGACCTCCCCACCCTCAATATTTCAAAAGATTCAGAAACTTGGAGTTATGGTGGCCAGCCTCATCAACTTAGTGAGGCCGTAAAAAATTTAGCCCTAAGCCACTTAGCAAGATCCTGTCTCAAAATAAAAAATAAAAGGGCCTGGTGAGGTGATTCTAGCGGCTTGGATGGCTGAGGCAGGAGGATAGCCAGTTCAGAGCCAGCCTCAGCAATTTAGTGAGGCACTAAGCAACTCAGCGAGACCCTGTCTCTAAATAAAATATGAAAAAGGCCTGGAGATAGGGCTCAGTGGTTAAGTGCCCCTGGGTTCAATCCCTGATACAAACAAACAAACAACTCAGTTTGCTTAATAACACTATTCACTTGTGTAGAACAATAATAGAATAGAATCAGTATGATTTTTCGTAAATTCTTTGATTTTATCTTTCTACAGAAAACATAAGAAGTGACATGGAGGAAAACTGTTTCCTTATAACTAGAATACTGCAAATAAGTGACTGCATATTTATGCATAAAGCAGCAAAATCAGATACCACAAAACTAAATATCTTAAGCCACATGCCACAAGAATAGGGTTAAAAGTAGTTAAATATCAAAATGAAGTCCCCTCCTCTCAGGTTCTAGGGAGAGAATCCATTATATCTGTAACTGATGTTCCTGAATCTTTTTGTTTTTTTTGGTACTGGGGGTTAAATCCAGTAACCTCTGAACCACATCCCTAGCTTTTTTATTTTTTTTATTTTGAGATAGGGTCTCTGGGTTGCTTAGGGCTTCACTAAGTTGCTAAGGCTGGCTTCGAATTGATTATCCGTTTGCCTCTCAGTTTCCCTAGTCGCTGGGATTATAGGTGTGTGCCACTGTGTCTGGCTGCAAAGAATTTTATTTCATTAGTGGCCCTAGTGTTTTTTTTCTTTTTGTGTGTGTGTTTGGTGATACAGGGAATTGAAACCAGGGACACTCTACCTCTGAGATACATTTCCAGCCCTTTTTAGTTTATATTTGAGATAAGATCTCTCTAAATTACTGAGGCTAGCCTTGAACTTGTGACGCACCTGTGTGAGTCTCCAGTGTGTGCCATTTAGCCCAACTGGTCTTGGTAAATTTTAAATGACATTCATTTCATCAATTTAATAGATACTAAGTATTACATATTAGGAACTGTGAATGAACTGAAAATTAACATGATCCTTGTTTTTATGGGAGATAATAATGTAATGGGGCTGAGAAAAACATTTATACAAATAATTTGTTTCTTTTTAAATGCTTTTATCATAATGGGCTGTTTAATTTCCTCCTCCCCCATGTATAAAGTTAATCTTTTTTCCCCTTATTGTGGTACTGGGGATTGAATCCAAGGACACTTTAACACTGTGTTATATCCTGAGTTCCCCTGCCCCTCCTCTTAAATTTTGAGATAGAATGTCACCAAATTGCCCAAGCTGGTCTCAAATTTCTCCCGCCTCAGTCCTTGGGCTTTGCCAGGTGTGGTAGCACATGCTTGTAATGCCACCTACCTGGGGGGCAGACACTGTGGGATAGCAAGTTTGAGGCCGGGCTAGATAATTTAGAGAGACTGTCTCAAAATAAAAAGGGGCAGGGTTGTGGCTTAGAACTAATGCCTAACAATTTGAAGCCCTGGGTTTAATCCCCAGTACTACAAAAATAAAATACCATAAAATAATAAAATAAAATCCTTGGTTTTAAATATACTCAGTGTTTGTGCGTTTGTGTTTAATCTTTCAAGCTTTTATTTAATTACATTGACCCAGGGTGGATTTTAGATCTTCCATGAAAGCAACCATGCCTAGGGATTGTCCTTAGTCCTCTGCAGCAGTGATGTGCTCCTCTAGCATATATGTTCCAACTTTTATCATGTTCCATTGCACACTGTATTTGAAGTTTTTGTTGTTTTTTTTTTTTCCATATTTTTATTGGTGGGGTTTTGTAGTTGTACATAGTGGAGTGATTTGTTGTTATCTATTAGTACATGCACACTATATGACAGTTAATTTGGCCAATATAATTCCCCTGTATTTCCTCTTTCCTGCTGTTCTCCCTGCCCCTGGTCTGTTTACTGATCTCCCTTTGATTGTATTTGAGGCTTTAAATTTCATATCCCATCAGAACTAGTTTTAGGAGTCCCAAACCAAGCTGTCTGCTTGAATGCTTCTGACACACTCCTAATTTTTGCCTTATCTGTCTCATAATCCCAAGGTTTCACATCTAGTGAGAGGGAAGACTTGGCAAGAAGTATAGGGTTTTTTGGCTTACTTTGACTCATACTGTATAAGGCATTCTTCTTTAGCTTCCTGCTTCTTTGCTCCTCCTCAGATCCGAAGAGACCAGTATCTTCATCATCTCTATTGTCAGTAACTCCACATCTTGTGTCATCCATATTGGCAGAGCCATACTTGCCTAAAGCTTTCTTTCCTTTTCACAAGACTTGATGTGCTTATACCGATGTAGGCCATGAAAGAAGTCAGCAGGTGATGGGCTGGAAACTGCTTCAAATACTTCCACATCTGCTTATAATGTCACATACCCCTCCATGTAGCTCTGGTCTGAATTGTTGAGTAACTGGAGGCTGGCAAGCTTTTCATGTCTCCAAAACCACTGGTCTTGGCTGTATCTGGGAGCTGGGTAGCAGTGGAGGGAAACTGTGTAAGAAAGCAGTGACCAGCTCTAAGAACAAAAAGGTTCTCGTTTTTGTTTGCTTTAAAGATCACCTTGATGGGCATGATGGCACATACCTGTAAATTTAGCAGTTTGGGAGGCTGAGATAGGTGGATGGCAAGTTTGAGGCCATCCTGGGCATCTTAGTGAAATTGCCTCAAAATATAAAAAGGACTGGGGATGTAACTCAGTGGTAGAGTACCCCTGGGTTCAAATAAAGAAAACAAAACTAATACATTTGTACAGTAGGCAGTGAAATATATTTGTGTGTGCTGGTCAGAAGAATCAAGTAATAATATGTGTTAATTTTCTTGGGTGGTTATTAGTATTGTGATTCTCCCCTACCATTATATTTTGCTGTACTCTTCTGATAGCTAGCTTATCTAATGCTGTGAAATAACAGTAACTTTAAAACTTTTCAAGACAGTTGGCTAAAACCAGCAGGAAATAGGCACACAATACTGTTAGAAAACTTGCATCTTTCTTATTTTCACGTTGCAATTTGTCTCTTGCTTTCCAATCTGCATGTTTCCTATTCCTGGTTTTTGTTTGGTTTTTGGTATCAGGGATTGAATCCAGCCCTTTTTATATTTTATTTAGAGACAGCGTCTTTCTGAGTTGCTCAGGGCCTCACTAAGTTGCTGAGGCTGGCTTTGAACTCATGATCCTCCTGCCTCAGCCTTTCTAGCTGCTGGGATTATAGGTGTGTGCCACTGCGCCTGGCTGTTTATGCTTAGAAAACAAAACTACATAGAACTTCAAAATGTTTTACCTTGGTTGTCCGTTCTTTGTTTTAGTTTTTGGTGCTGGGGATTGAACCCAGGGGCACTTCTATCATTGAACTACATCCACAGCCTTTTTATTTTGTGTTCTGAGATAGGATCTCACTGCAGAAGTTGTCTTGCTGAAGATGCAAGAAGCTGGCCTTAAATTTGCAATCTTTCTGCCTTAGCCTCTCTACTTGCTGTGATTATAGGGGTTCACCACTGTGCTGGGGTTGAACATCTTTTTTTTTTTTTTAAGCATTTAGGTATAGAGTAGGCACAGTTGAGCTAAGAGTTTAGCTAAGGCAAAGTAGCTAAATAAGTGATTTTAAAGACCCACAGCTGTGGGTGTGTAACTCAATGATAAGGCACTTGCCTAGTGTGTGAGAAGCCTTAGGTTTGATCTCTAGGACTTCGGAAAAAACAAAAAACCAACAGAAACTTTCTTGTCTCTAAAGACAATTGATTGTTAATGGATTTCTTTTTTAAAAAATCTTGATCCAGTTTGGTATGGTAGTGCACACCTGTGATCTTAGCAACTTGGGAGGATGAGGCAGAAGGAGTGCAAGTTTGAGGCCCATCTGGACAATTCAGTAAGACCCTATCTGAAGATAAAAATTTCAAAAGGCTGGGGCTATAGCTTAGTTGTAGAGCACCCCTGGATTAAATCCCCAGTAAAACATGCATGCACAATATCTTGGTCCCAACTGATAGGGAAATTACTACTACTTAAAAAAAAATGAATTAGCAGTTAGCTGGGCATGTTGGTGAACCTGTAATCTCAGATACTGGTGAGACTGAGGCCAGCTTGGACAATTTAGCGAAATCCTATCTCAAAATAAAAATAAAAGGGCTAGGATGTACCTCAGTGGTAGAACACTTCTGGGTTCATATCCCCAATACCAGGGGGAGAAAAATCCATTGAAAATGTGGATGTTGTATTTTTAGGGAAAGTTCTGAAATCCTTTAGTATAGCTTTTAAATTCATGAAGTGGCTTGGTAGTTGTTGTTAATACGTAAGTAGAGTGTGCACACCTGTAATTCCAGGGACTCAGAAGACTGAGGCAGGAGAATGGCAAGTTTGTGATTTTTTTTTTTTTTTTTGGTCCCAGGGATTGAATCCAGGGTTACTTAACCACTAAGGCACATCCTCAGCCCTTTTTCTTTTTTTCTTTTTTTTTTTTTTTGAGGCAAGGTATTGCTGAGTTGCTTAGGGCCTCTCTGTAGTGCTGAAGCTGGCTCCTGTTTTAGCCTCCTGAGTAGCTGGGATTACAGGTGTGTGCCACTGCACCAGGTGAGAATCTCAAGTTCTAGGCAAGCCTTGGCAATTTAGTAATATCATATATTAAAATAAAAAGAAGGACTGAGAGTGTATCTTTTACTGGAGGTAAAGTGCTTGTGGGGTCAATCCCCAGTATAGAGTGCGGGAGAAGCTTTAGTAGATTGTACTAACTGAGCCATAGATTTTTCCTCCCTCTGTTGTACAAGGGATTGAACCCAGGGATGCTATACCACCGAGTATATCCCCTAACCCTTTTCAAATTTTATCTTGAGACAGGGTCTCGTTAAGTTGTCCAGGGTGGCTTCCAACTTGCTTCCTTCCTATAATCCCTGAGTTGCATATCCTGTGGCTGCTATTTTTAAAAAAAATTTTATTCTTTTTAGATATATGCGACAATAGTGTATTTTGACATATTGTACATACATGGAGTATAATTTATTCTAATTAGGATCCTATTGTGGTTGTGCATGATATGGAGTTACTCTGGTCTTGTATTCATATACAAAGATAGGAAAGTTATGTCCGATTAATTTTACTATGTCATTTTCCTTTGTCTAATCCAATGAATTTCTATTCTTCCCCTCCCTACTCTCCCTTGTTGTAGATTAGCATTAACATATCAGAGAGAACATTTGGCTTTTGGTTTTTTGGTATTGGCTTATTTCACTTAGCACAATAGTCTCCAGTTCCATTCATGTATAGGCAAATGCCATAATTTTATTCTTCTTTATATAAGTTATATAAAGAAGAGTTATATTTTATTGTGTGTATATACCACCTTTTCTTTATCCATTGTCCATTGAAGGGCATTTAGGTTGGTTCCACAGCTTGGCTTTTGTGAATTGAGCTGCTATTAACATTGATGTGGCAGCATCACTGTAGTATGCTTATTTTGAATCCTTTGGGTATAAACTGAAGAGTGGGATAATTGGGTCAAATGGTGGTTCCATTCCTAGTTTTCTGGGGAATATCTATACTGTTTTCCAGAGTGGTTGCACCAATTTGAAGTCCCACCAGCAATGTATGAGTGAATCTTTTCCCCCACATTCTCACCAACATTTATTGTTACTTGTATTCTTTTTTTTAACATGATGTCATATTTTTAATACCTTTGTTTATTCATTTATATATGGTGCTGGAGATCAAACCCAGTGCCTTATACAGGGTAGGCAAGCACTCTGCTGAAACCCCAGCCTGTTACTTGTGTTCTTGATAATTGCCATTCTGACTGGAGTAAGATGGAATCTCAGTGTGGTTTTGATTTGGTTTTCTCAAATTCTGTGGCTGCTATTTTGAAAAAATAATTCGTTTCTAAAGGCTTTTATCATCATTATGTTCTTCTAGGAGGCTCATGTTATGTTAATGATGCATCTGTTGGTACAGTGAGGTAAATGATAGCTGTTTACTTATAACAGAGTTTGTCTTTACAATTTTTAAATGGTTTGGGAATTATTAAAATAAATATGTATGACAAATAATCTAACATTTTAAAAATGTCATCATAACATTTAAAGCATCAAAACATCATAAAGGCCGAGCATGGTGGTGTACACCTGTAATCCCAGTGGTTCGGGAGGCAAAGGCAGAGGATCACGAGTTCAAAGCCAGCCTCAGCTGTTTAACGAGGCCCTAAGTAACTCAATGACAATCTGTGTCTAAATAAAATACAAAAAAGGGCTGGGAATGTGGCTCAGTGGTTAAGCATCCCTGGATCTACTCCCCAGTAACAAACAAACTCATCATGAATCTATTTTAAGCTGGGCACTGTGGCACACGCCTGTAATCCCAGCACTTCTGGAGGCTGAGACAGGAGAATCGCAAGTTCAAAGCTAGCCTCAGCAATGGTGAGACACTAAGCAACTCAGTGAGACCCTGTCTCTACATAAAACCCAAAATAGGGCTGGAGATGTGGCTCAGTGGTTGAGTACCCCTGAGTTCAATCCCTAGTACCAAAAAAAAATCTATTTTAATAAAACTTATTTTTTTTTTTTCAGTGCTAGAAAAAAACAAGGCTAGATCCCAGGGCCTTGCACACCCTAAACAAGTGCTGTAGCACTGAGCTACATCCCTAGCCTTAAAACATTTTTAAGAAACCAAATGTATAGCCAGGCATGATGGCGCATGCCTGTAATCCCAGAGATGTAGGAGGCAGGAGGATCACAAGTTCAATACCAGCCTTCGCATCTTAGTGATATTCTGTCTCAAAATAAAAAATAAAAAGCTCTGAGGATGTAGTTCAGTGGTAAAGGGCTCCTGGATTCAATCCCTAGTACCAAAAAACAAACACATGAAAAACCAAAACAAAACCCAAAAGTATGGTGCTTTGTATCTGCAAGGCCTAGCAAAATGTCTTATGTTTAATACTTTCTGTCGTTTGCTTAGGATTGAACCTAGGACCTTGCTCATGGGTTCTATTACAGATCTACATCTCTAACCCTGCTTAAATAGATCTTGTTCAACAGATATTAAGGATCTCCACGTAGGTATTTTCTAGTTGATTCAGATGAGTAATTAATGAGACAGAATCCCTGTTCACTTGTATCTTACATGTTGCAAGGCATATAGACAGTAGTAAACTAGTCATAAAATAATGACAGTTTTTTGGGGGGCGTGGGTACTGGGAATTAAACCATAGGCACTTTATCACGGAGTTACATCCTCAGTCCTTTTAATTTTTTATTTTGAGACAAGGTTGGTCTCAGTTGCTCAGAGTCTTGCTAAGATGCTGAGGCTGACCTTGAATTTGTGATCTTTCTGCCTCAGCCTCCTGAATTATGGGCATGTACCACTGTGCCTGGCTCAATTTTAGAAACTTTTTTTTAAAAAAAGTTTATTTATTTATTTTAGTTGTAGATGGACACAACCTCTTTATGTGGTGCTGAGGATCGAACCTGAATGCCTCACGCATGCAAGGCACGCTCTCTACCACTGAGCCACAATCTCAGCCCCAATTTTAGAAATGTTTTAAAAACTAGAATATAATAGATTTTGAGTGAGAGGAGGCATTTAGAGTATTTTGAGAAGGCCTTTTGCTATGATCTGAATGTTTGTCTCCTCTAAAAGTATATATTGAAATCCTAACCTCCAAGGTTAAAATACCAGGAGGATTGACCTTTGGGTGTTGATTGGGTCATGAGTGCCTGCTCAAAGGAATGGCATTAGTGTCCTTATGAATAGTACAAAGAGATTTATTACTCCTTTTACCATATGAGGAGTAGTCTGGCTGGGTATGTTGGGCCACTCCTGTTATTGCAGCAACTCAAGAGTTGGAGGCAGGAGGATCACAAGTCAGGTCAGCTGTTGCAACTTATTGAGACCCTGTCTCTAAACATAAAAAGGGCCAGGGATGTAGCTCAGGAATAAAGCACCCTTGGGTTCAGTCTTCAGTGTAAAAAAAAGGAGCAGTCTTTGAACCAGGAAGTGCACCTTCAGCGTGAACCAAATCTACCAGTGCCTTGAACTCAAATTTCCTTCTAGAACCACGAGGAACACCTTTCTGGTTTTCAAGCTATCCAGTGTCTCCCCCCCCACTCCCCCAACTATACTGGGAATTGAATCCCAGGGGTGCTTAACCACTGAGCTATAAGAGCTACAACCCCTGCCATTTTTTATTTTGAGACAGGGTCCTTTGACATTGCTTAGGGCATCACTAAATTGCCAAGGCTGGCCTTGAATTTTTGATCCTCCTGTTTCAGCCTCCCCTGCAACTGGGATTGCAAGCATGAGCCACAGGGCCCAGCAGGCTGGAAGTTTTGATCCCCCTGCCTCAGCATCCCAAATCCCTGGGATTACAGGCATGCAACACTGTACCTGGTTAAAACTTTATCTTTTAAGTGCGCAGTCTAATTTATCTTTTGTAAAGATTTAGATTTTGCCAGGTGCTATATAATCCCAGTGGTTCTGGATTGCAGCTGAGGCAGGAGACTCTAGTTCAAAGCCAGCCTCAACAGCTTAATGAGGCCCTAAGCAACTCAGTGAGACCCTGTCTCTAAATAAAATATATGAAAAAAATAAAGGGCTCAGTGATTAAGCACCTCTGGGTTCAATCCCTGGTACTGAAAAGAAAGAAAAAAAAAGATCCAGATTTTCAGAACTTTCATGTTTGATTAAAGAAAACTACTTTGTAGCATGATCCAGTCTTAGGTTAAGAAGTAGGCTGGAAATTCAGAAAGTGTTCTAAATATATCTTTCTAAATATGTCATAGCCATTGACCTACATATTCTTTTCTTAGAAATGAAGATTATTCATTTTAGGTTAACTATGAGCAGTAATTAATACAAATAATTAAAATGTTCCTAAATCCTAAATAGAATTGTTTAGTTTTCAGTGTAGGTAGGCCATTTATCTTGTGTAGTGCTTCAAAATTACAGTTGCCTCTTTTTTTGGCAGCATATGGATTAAACTCAGGGCCTTGAATGTGCTAGGCAAGTACTCTACAACTGAACTACATACTCGGTCCCTTTTTTGAATTTTTATTTTGTGGCAGGGCTTTGCTAGGTTTCCCATACTGGGCTAGAACTTGAGAACCTCCTGCCTCAGCTATACCAGTATCTGGGATTACATATGTGTACCACCATGCTCATTTTTTAGTGCTTTTTAAAAATGAAATTGCATGTGTGTATTTAAATATTTCTTGGAACATGAAAACATTGAGGTCTTGGCTGATTCATAGCAAGATTGTTTAGGTTGAGCTAGGTAAAGTGACACATGCCTGTGGTCCCAGGGGCTAATGAGTCTGAGGTAAGAGGATCGCAGTTTCAAAGCCAGTCTCAGCAACTTAGGGAGGCCCTAACAACTTAGTGAGACAGGTCTCTAAATAAAATAGGGCTGGGGATGTGGCTCAGTGGTTAAGCATCCCTGGTTTGAATCCCTGGTACCAAAAAAAAAAAAAAATTAGATTTAGATTCTAATTTAAATTATATTTAGATTGTGTTTAAAATTTACCAGGACAGGAGCAGTCTACCAGGAGCTGACACCTTGTAGTGCCACTGTGAGGTACTAGTTTTTTGTTTGTTTTGTTTTGTACCAGGGATTGAACTCAGGGGCACTCCACCACTGAGTCACATCTCCAGCCCTGTTTTGTGTTTTATGTAGAGACAGGGTCTCACTGAGTTGCTTAGTGCCTCGCTGTTGCTGAGGCTGGCTTTGAACTCGAGATTGTCCTGTCTTGTCCTCCCTAAGTGCTGGGATTACAGGCATGCGCCACTGCGCCCAGCTCCCAGTTCTTTTTATATTTTTTAAATTTAGAAATAGGGTCTCACTGAGTGGCTTAGGGCCTCGCTAAGTTGCTGAGGCTGCTGCATATTGCTTTTGGACTTTATATTCAGTCAGACTTTTCCTCTCATGAGGCAAAGTTGGCCCCAGCAGATCTGAGGTAATACGTTTCCTTAGCATTTTTGCCCCAAACTCTGCAACTCCTTCTTCTATTCCACCTCCCACAGTTATAGTTTTATTTTTTCAGTGCTGGGGATTGAACCCAGGACCTTGCACAAGTTATGCAAGTGCTCTATCAGAGATAGATTCTCACTAAGCTGTCCAAGCTGTCCTGAGACTTTCTTTCTGCCTCAGCTTCCCGAGTTGCGAGAATTGGAGGCATGAGCCGTAATGCTTAACTGTTTTTTTTTAATAGACATGATTTTATAGAGCAATTTTAGTTTTGTAGAAAAATTAAGCAAGGTATGAAGTTCCTGTATTACCTCCTTTCCCCTGCCCAGTTTGCCTTTTTATTAATTAATATCTTAAAAAAATTTTTTTTGGTACCACGGATTGAACCCAGGGATGCTTTACCATCAGCCACGGCCTCAGTCATTTTTAATTTTATTGTTTTATTTTGAGACAGGGTCTTGCTCAGGTGCCAAGGCTGCTTTTGAACTTGCAATCCATCTACTTCACCTTCCACAGTCCTGTAATTACAAGAGTGAGCCACTCCACCCCGCATCTGACTTTATTAATATCTTGACATTAACTTGATAGTTTTGTTTTAGTTCATGAGCCAGTATTGATATATTATTGTAGTTCATAGTTTACATTAGGGTTTGGCTCTTTTTGTGTTCAGTAACTGAGATTCTGTGTGGATTAACTATTAGGGTTTAGATATGAGGTGTCCCCCAAAAGCTTATGTGTAAGACAGTGCAAGAAAGTTCAGAGGTAAAATGCTTGGGTTATGAGATTCTTAACCTATTCAGGGTATTAATCACCTGATGAATTAACTGGATTGTAACTGTAAGCAGGTGAGGTGTGTGGAGGACGTGGGTCACCCAGAGGGTGTGCGTTTGAGGTTTATGTATTTTCTGTGGTGAGGGGAATTTTCTCTAGGCTTCCTAATTGTCATGTTTTGAGCTGCTTTCCTCCTCCATCCACACCCTTACCATCATGTTGTGCTACCTTCTCTTGGGCCTAGAGCAATGGAGTTGACTATCTGTGAACTCAGACCTCTGAAACTGTAAGCACCAAATAAATTTTTCCTCCTCCAAAATTGTTCTTGTCAGGTCTTTTGGTTGCTGTGATGAAAAAGCTGACTAAAATACTAGCACTGAATAAACGGTTCCGTGAGTTTGGACAGTGTCTAATGTTAGGTATCCACTTCTCTCACCACAGTGGTGCGTTTGTTACAGTCCATGAGCCTACGTTGACAAACCTTTGCCACCCAAAGTTCATAGTTATATTAGTTCACCTTTGGTTTTGTAAAGTCTGAGTTTGAAGAAGAGTATCATGACATTTATCTGCCATTACAATTATCATACAGAATAGCTTGTCTGACTTAAAAATATGGACTCTTATCTCTTCATTCTTTCCTTTCCTCTAACTGTAATCACTGATCTTTTATTTTTTATTTTCTTTATTTATTCTACTTAGGTATACATGAGAGCAGAATGCATTTTGATTCATTGTACATAAATGGAGCACAACTTTTCATTTCTCTTGGTTGTACATGATGTAGAGTCACATGATGTAGAGTCACACCGTATGTGCAGTCATCCGTGAATCTAGGGCAATGATATCCATCTCATTCCACCCTCTTTCCTGCCCCTTTGTCCTCCCCACCCCCTCCCTATGACAAAGTTCCTCCATTCTTCAAATGCCCCCTCCCCCATTATGGATCAGTATCCACTTATCAGAGAGGCCTTTGGTGTTTTGGGATTGGCTTACTTTGCTTAGCATTATATTCTCCAACTCCATCCATTTACCTGCAGATGCCATAATTGTATTCTCTTCTAATGCTGAGTAATATTCCATTGTGTATATATACACCACAGTTTCTTTATCCATTCATCTATTGAAGGGCATTTAGGTTGGTACTACAGTTTAGCTATTGGCAATCATGGATCTTTTTTTGACTGTCACTATAGCTTTGCTATATCTAGTATGGCATATAGTTGAATTTGTAGAGTATATAGCTTGTTAAGATTGGTTTCTTTTAGCAGAGTACATGCATACTAGCTACTTGGCAGTTCGAGGCAGGAGGATCACAATTAGAGGCCAGCCTGAGCAGTTTAGTGAGAACTTGTCTCAAAATAAAAGGTGAAAAGGGCTGGGATGTGCATTCGTGGTTGGGCAACCCTGGGTTCAGTCCCCAATAATTAATACGTGATTAGTTGTATTAATGCGTGTACATGATTAGTTTCTTTCACTTACTAATAATGAATTTGTTTCCTCCATGTCTTTTTGTGGCTGGATAACTCATTTTATCACTGAATAATATTCCATTGTTTGGATGTACCAGTTTATCCATTCACCAGTTGAAGGATATCTTGGTTGCTTCAAATTTTTGGCTATGTATTTTCAGCATTTTTGACTGAAAATCAGTCTTAGAAGATTTATTTATAACAGAAGCACCCTTTTGACTTCAGTAGCAAATATTTATTGAGCAATTCATGATTGCAGGAAGTAATGTTTGATGGGATATGCTGCTGAATGGAGTGTGGTTAAGAATTTGGACTCTGATACCATTTTGGTTAAAATCCTGTTTCTTTCATATTCTGGGAATTTGTGCAAATTTCCTAACCTTGATTCTTTGGGTATTTAAATACCTTGAAGTTATTGAAGTTGGCATTTTGAAATCTTTTCTTGGGTGCCTCTGACCTTTCTGGTTTGTTTCTTTTTTATTTTTTATTTGCTATACTCGGGATTGAACCTAGAGCCTCACCCATGTGAGGCTTAGGCAAGCACTCTACCACTGAGATATATCCCCAGTCCTTTTTTGAAACTTTTGAGACAGGGTCTCACTAGGTTGCTGAGGCTGGCCTAAGCTACCTCCTTAGCTTCCAGAATAACTGGGATTACAGTTGTGTGCCAGTGCCCCTGGCTCTTGTTTCTTTGATTTTTCTTACGTCTCTCTTGTTTTGTAGTAGAGGTTTAAGATTCTGTAGTTACCCATTGATCATTTTTATTTGTTTATTAATTGCAGTGCTGGCGATGGAACCCAGAGCCTCATGCATGGTCCAGGAAAACATTCTGCCACTGAGCTATCCCAGGCCTTGGCTTCCCTCCTCCTTTTTTTTTTCCCCTTCTTTTTCCACTGCTGACTCTCACCTTCATTTTTTAAAAATATATTTTTAGTTGTAGATGGATGTAATACCTTTATTTTATTTATTTTTATGTGGTGCTGAGGATCGAACCCATTGCCTCACATGTGCTAGGCAAGTACTCTACCACTGAGCTACAACTGCAGCCCTCACTTGCATTTTTAAAAGATAGCTTTGTTAAGGATTTGCCCTTTTGTACTTTCTTTTCTTTTTCCCCTTGTTATGGGGAATTGAACCCAGAGTGCTTAACCACTGAGCCACACCCCCAGTCCTCTTTTTTTTAGACAAGGTCTCACTAAGTTGCTTAGGGCTTCAAACTTGTGATTTTCCTGCCTCAGCCTCTTGAGCTTCTGGGATATTGGCTACCACTGTGCCCTGCTAGCATTTGTACTTTGACTATGCTATGCACAACTGTCTGGCTGCCTGTGTTTCTGTTGGAAAGTCAGTTGTAAACTTTTTGGGGTTCTTGTGTAGGTAATGAGTCATTTTTCTCTTCCTGCTTTGTAAGATTTTTTTCCCCTTGTTTTTGGCTTTCAGCTTCCCTTGCGTGGGGATGCACCCATATTAAGGGTTGAAGCCAGCAAGCACTCCACCACTGAGCTATGCTGCCAGCCCTTTTTTAAAATAATTATTTTTGAAATAGGGTCTCACTAAGTTGCCCAGGCTGGCTTAGAACTTGAGATCCTCCCACCTCAGTCTCCTGAGGCTTGGGGTTTCAGATGTGTGCCACCAAGTTCAGCCTAAATGTAGTTTTTAAAGGTGAGTTTTTACATTGCTTGATAAAGTAAAAGAATTATGAGATGATATAATGAAAAATGTTTCTTCTTCATCTTCATTTGATTTATTCTTTTTTTATGTGGTGCTGAGGATCGAACCCAGTGCCTCACACATGCTAGGCAAGCGCTCTGCCACTGAGCTGCAATTCCAGCCCTCCTTATAATTTTTTAAAATGCATAGATACACTTAGGTTTTCCTCTTATTATTACACAAATGTAATATTGTACACACTTAATTTTCCTTAAAAATAAACCTGAGAGCTAGGCTTGTTGGTGTGTACCTGTAGCTGGCAGTTACTTAGAAGGTAATACAAAATGCAATGCTCAAGGCAATTCCTTGAGCCTAGGAATTTGAGAACAGCCTGGACAACGTAGCAAGGCCTTGTCTTAAAATAAAAATAAAAAGGACTGGGGATATAGTCCAGAGATCTTTCCTAGCAAGTATGAGGCCCTGCGTTTGGTACCTACCCTCCTACCAGTGGCATGGATTTGAAAATGGCCCCAGAGTTGATGAGATAAAACAAAATCCAATTTGAGAATTGCCTGTAGTCAATATTGGTGATGTTCTTCCTTATCTTGCATTACTAGACTACATACCCTCCCTTGCTTTCTTAATATTTATGTCATAGTCTACGCTGTTGTCATAGAAGTTTATAATGTGCCAGTTGGATTAGGCCATACTGCCTTTCCCAGAATTCCTTTCCTGTATGTTACTAAAAAGGTTTGGCATATACAGATTAGTGTATGAGATTTGGAGGGCAGAAATGAAGCTGTAATGATTTTGTAGTTTATGCACATAGTGGCCTATCTGTTGACTCTTCCTCTTTGTAATGAGATACCTTCTATAATTGCGGCTTTTCCATCTTCCCCTTCCTTCTTCAGTTTGCCAGCTTCTGGGTCAGGCATATGTTTTATCTGTTTGACAGGGTCTCAGATTTTTAGGACAACTATATCATCATGGTGGCAGGACGACAAATTCACAGATTGCAGTGGTACTTGCCTGTAATCTAAGCTATTCATGAGATTAAGGCTGGAGGATCCCAAGTTCAAGGCTGGCCTGGGCAATTGAGCAAGTCCTTGTCTCAAGATTATAAAAAGGGTTGGGGAAGTAGCTCAGTAGTAAAACCACTTGCATAGCTTTCATGAGGCCCTGGATTCCGCCTCCAATACTGCACATGCACATGCGTGCGCACACACACATATACACGCAAAAGGCACTGAGTTATTTTTTTGTGTGCAGTTTGCCAGAGCTAGCACTTTAGTTAAGGGAAGAGATAAGATATTCTCAAATAACTGCCACATAAGTTGATATTTTAGTGTCACTAGAGTGATTATAGAGAAGGAAGAGAGTATATTTGAGTGGAGACATTTCATTAAATTTGTTTTTGTTTTTGTTGGAGACTCTGAAATAGAAATATCTTGGGCTGAGAGGTAGCTCAGAGATAGAGTGCTTGCCTAGCATGCACTAGGCCCTGGGTTCAATCCTCAGTGCCACAAAAAAAGGAAATGTCTAGGTAAGGGTTATATTAGATCTGATTAATGCCTTTTCAATAAGAAACACTTAGAAGGGAATACTATTTTACTTTCACTAGAATGACTAAATGATTAGAGCAAACACAAGAACAATGCTGATATTCATGAAGATGTAGGGGGGATAAAAATTTCTCGGACATTGTTGGTGGGAAGGCTTTTTTTTTTGGTAGGGCTGGGATGGACCCTAAGACCTTGAATATACTATACAAGCACTTTATAACTGGGAGGGAAAATTGATACAACCATTTAAAAAAACTTCTACTAAACATTCTCTATTGTTCATGGCAGCATAAACTGAAAACAACCCAAATGTCTATCACAATAAAATGGATAGATAAATTGTGGTCTAGTCGTAACAGTGGAATACTTTGCAGCAATGAAAATGAAATACTGGGTATATGATTGAATGTATCTATGAGACGGGATGTTGAACTAAAGAGGTTGAACACAAAAGAGTACCTGATACAACATTTTTTAAAAGGTGAAAGTCAGGTATAGGCAAAACTTGACTGTGATGATAAAATTTGAAATAGTGTTTGTTTTTTGGGGTAAGTAATTGTTTCTGGTAGCCTTGCCCAGGGACTCTGCTGGAAAGCCCAGCTGGCTGGATTTTGCTGCCCTCACAAGAAATAGGCAAAATGATGGAAAAGGAAAAATGAGTTTTTATGTAATTTGATCAAACTGGGGAGAAACAAGTAGAGAGCTTTTCCTGTAGTCCCACAGAAGTGACTACAATTTATGGAAACAAAGCCAGGTGGTATATTACTCAGCCTTAAAAGAGAATAAAAAGTATGGCATTTGCAGGTAAATGGATGGAGTTGGAGAATATTGTGCTAGGAGAAATAAGCCAATCCCCCCAAAATAATGCCAAATGTTCTAAGTGGATGCTGATCCATAATAGCAGGATACGGGGGTGGGGTGGGAGCGGGCACGGGGGAGAAAGGAGGAACTTTGGGCAAAGGGGAGGGAGAAGAGGGAGCATGAGGGAAGGAAAGATGGTGGAATGAGATGGACATCATTATCCTAAGTACATGCATGACTGCACGTATGGTGTGACTACATCATGTACAACCAGAGAAATGAAAAGTTGTGTTCCATTTGTGTACAATGAATCAAAACGCATTCTGCTATCATGTATAACTAATTAGAACAAAACAACAACAACAAAAGAAAACCCCAGGTGGTAGCCGGGCATGGTGGTTCACACCTGTAATCCCCGAAGCACGGAAGGCTGAGGCAGGAGGATTGCAAGTTCAAAGCCAGCCTTAGGAAAAGTGAGGCACTAAGCGACTCATCGAGACTCTGTCTCTAAATAAAATACAAAATAGGTCTGGGGATGTGGCTCAGTGGTCCACTGCCCCTGAGCTCAATCCCTGGTACCACCTGCCATCGCCCCCAAAAAAGCCACGTGGTGGGGCTGGGGTTGTGGCTCAGCGGTAGAACGCTTACCTAGTGTGTGTGAGGCACTGGGTTTGATCCTCAGCACCACATACAAATTAATAAATAAAAATAAAGTTATAACAAAAAAAGTCAGTCTTTAAAAAAAAAGCCACGTGATAAACACATGCTAGCTAGGCAGTACTGGACAGTCTGTGGTAGGAATAGTCTCCAATCACCACTCAGTATCCTTGGTGTCCCCTAGGCCAAAAGGGACAGCTTTCTAGTCTTTACCCTCAGTATGAGGAAATATGGGATGCAGAAAAAGTTATAAGGAAGTTCTCCTTAATTTCAGTCTGTTTTATAATGACTAGTGCAGGCTTGAAAGATAGTTCTGGAATGTCGAGAATATCTGTATCTGTGTAGTTGTTTCACAGATTCATTTTGGATAAAAATCTTATCAAATTGCACACTAGTAATAGGTAGTGTTCTCTGGGGTAATGTTTCAAATTAAAAAAGAAAAACAAATCTGATTGATTTAAAGAGCAGAGAGTTCAGCCCCTTAAGTTTATTTTTTTGGTGGTCTGGCACTACTTTCTTTTGTGGTGAGAAGGGTACTGGGGATTGAACTCAAGGAGCTTGATCACTGAGCCACATCCCCAGGCCTATTTTGTATTATATTTAGAGATAGGGTCTCACCGAGTTGCTTAGCGCCTCACTTTTTGCTGAGACTGGCTTTGTACTCGCAATCCTCCTGCCTCAGCTTTCCCAGCCGCTGGGATTACAGGGGTGTGCCACCACACCCAACTGGCACTACTTTGGGGAGTTTTTTGGTATAGAGTTTTTTTGGGGGAGGGATGTAGGTAAAGAATTTAAATGTTGAAAATAAGGATAGACTTACATGAAAGGTTACTTGTGGAGTTTTTCTTATATACAGTTCCCCCTTTCCTCATACTATGGATTGAACCCAGAGTTACTCTACCACTGAACTACATGCCCAACCCTTTTTTATTTTGAGACAGGGTCTTGCTGAGTTGCTGAGACTGGCCTTGAGTTTGTGATCCTCTTGCCTCAGCCTCTGGGGTAACTGAGATTACAGGTGTGTGCTGTTGCACCTGGCTTGTGTTCTTTTTATGTTCTGTGTGTTTTGGTCACAAGTATAGGCAGAATTATTAGTATTGATTTTAAATAAAACGAAATACTGCAGTAATTTTGGCAAAAACAGTCATAAATTTTACTCAAAACACATTATTCTTTCAAGGGGGATTGGCATAAGCCGTATTACTTGGTATTTGAAGTTAGATTAAACAGAAGATGTCTTGTTGGTCCAAGTCCTGCCTGGAAAAGGCACAGACAGGATCAACTCTAAGTCGTCTTTAAAGCTTAAATTTCTTGACACCCTTTGGTGGTGGTGCATATCCGTAAACCCAGGGATTTAGGAGACTGAAGCAGGAGGATTGCAGGTTTGAGGCCAGCTTGGGCAATTTAGTGAGGCCCTAAGCAATTTAGTGAGGCTCTATCGCAAAATAAAATATAGAAAGGTCTAAAAGGGCCTAAAAGGGGTTCAGTGGTGGAACACCCCTGAGTTCTGTCTCCAGTATGACAGGAAAAATATAGCTTCTAGTGTAGTGGACATTCTTGTTTTGTCAGTAGAAAATAGGCCCTTTTTAAAGCTTTTTTCCCCCATTCTTGTCTAAATAGAAAGCCCTATTCAGTTTTGTGCAAAAGAGCAAAGCTGGAATTCATGAATTTGTCTAATACTATAGCTTATACATATAGAGCAGCCAGCAGTAGTTGACTGGTTCATATAGATCTTGTTTGACACAGTAGCTGCTTATATTTCTTAGTTCTAGGGTAGTGATATATAGTTCCAGGAGGGCCAGCAATTAGAATGTCCCATTTTATATGAATGGAGCAAAATTTCGTCTAAGAAACCATATTGTTTATTTGTTTATTGTAGTGCTGGGGATAAAACCCAGGGCCTGTGCATGTGAGTCAGAGAAACTACCACATTCCCATCCTAGGAACAGTATCACTTAATGGGCTGTGCTTGTGTCATCTTGTGGTTTAAACAGAAAAGTCCCTGTGGCAATAGTCAACTTGTAACAACACCAAATAATTTCAGTTTGCATTTTGTCACCAGAAAGAACAATAATACAGTTTTAGTTTTTTCATTTATTTTAATGGCACTCTCATGTCATTGTTATGAAGGATGGTGAATGATAGTTCATAAGGGTGTAAAACTGAAATGTGTAAAAGGCAAGCCTTTTTTATGTTGAGGGCTTAATGATTTTATACACTGCGATGTCAAAATCCTCAGGAAGGTTTCCTGTGGTAGTCAGTCGTAGGAAAGACTCCATTAATCTTGGTCCTTTTACACAAATCAAGTCTACAGGAAACTGTTAAACATAGAAAAGAAGCATTTAGAGAGAGGAAGAAGGCTTCTCTATGTGTTTTATGGATGTCTTTTTGTCTTTTTTTTTTTCCTCCAAAGTTAATTGTCTACTACTTTATACATGAAAGCAACTGGTTTAGATTTTTTAGGGGGTACCAGAGATTTAACCCAGGGGTACTTAACCACTGAGCCACATCCCCAGTCCTTTTTGTATTTTATTTAGAGAGAGCGTCTCGCTGAGTTGTTCAGGACCTCACTAAATTGCTGAGGCTGGCTGGCTTTGAACTTGGAATCCTCCTGCTTCAGCCTCCCAAATCTCTGGGATTAGAGGTATACGCCACCATGCCCTGCGGTTCACATCTTTTTAATGTTAATATCTATTAAAAATTTCTTCCTGGTTCATTCTGTGCTTTCTTGCTGGATGTTTTCTGCCATCATGTATTAATGGTGTCCAGATTAATGGTGTATTTCTTTAGTTTTGCTCTGTGGTAGGTATGGAACCTAGAGCCTTGTGTCTGCTAAGCAAGCTCTGTACCATTGAGCTATATTCCTAGCTCTGTTTAGTTTTCTTTGAGGTTTGTATTCTTGTGAGCTAATATCCAGTTCAAATTCAAGTTGACTATTCTTCCACTATCAGACTTTTTACCTCTTCTGTAGTCTACTCATAATCACCCAAGGAATAGTCTTCTGTCTCATTTTTTTCTCTTTGAAAAAACTTTCCTGGTCATGAAGCCTTGTGTATGTGTGTTTTGGATTCTTTTTTATTCTTTTTTTAATTAAATATTTTTTTTTAGTTGTCAATGGACCATTATTTTATTTATATGTGGTATTGAGCATTGAACTCAGTGCCTCACATATGCTAGGCAAGTGCTCTACCACTGAGCCACAACCCCAGCCCTTTATTCTTTTTAAGAGTACATATGAAGTCTCATTTTTAATTGGAGATTGAACCCAGGGGCTTTTTATCATTGAATTATATCCCCAGCTCTCTTTATGTTTTTGAGACAGGGTTTCATTAAGTTGCTTAGGGCCTAAGTTGCTGAGGCTGGCCTTGAACTTGATATCCTCCTTTTTGTTTCTTCAGATTGGACATCAAGTTTGTTGATTATTCTGCTGCTTGAACTTATTGTTGAGCCCTTCTGGTGAATTCTTTTGTTTCAAGTATCTGTCTTATAGTGGGAATTGACTCCAGGGGTGTTTTACCACTGATTTACATTCCCAGCCCTTTTTATTTTTAAGTTTCCCAGGTTGGCCCCAAATTTACTAACCTTTTGTCTCGGCCTCCTGAGTTGCTGGGATTACAGGCATGCACCACTGCTTCACCACTGCGCCAGCCTGTCTTGTCCTCTTTTATAATTTCTATCCTTTATTAACATTCTATATTGATTGATTCATTGTTGTCATACTTTGTTTTAAAACACATTTTCCTTCTGTTTGTTTTACTCCTGCACTAGGGATTGATTCCAGGACCTACATGCTAGGCAATCACTCTATCACTGAGATACATTCCCCAGTTCCTTCCTAATGTTCTTTGAACATATTTAAAGTAAGTCTTGAGTTCTTTGCTCAATCCAACACTTGAGGACACTCATTTTTTCCAATTATTACTTTTTTCTGCAGTGAATGGGTCACAGTTTGCTGTTTCTTTGAAAGTGTTCATTTTCTGTTGAAAATAGGGCATTTTAGATAAAGTATTGTAGCCATTTTGAATTTTGATGTTTTTCCCTTTGAAAGTATTATTGCCATTTCTTCCCCTTAGATCACTAGGACAAATCTGCGAAATATCTCTACTGCAGTGTATAGTTACTTGATTTCTCTGCCCAGTTTATATATTTTTTCCCTTCCTTTCTTTTTTTTTAATCTTTAAAAAAAATTTTTTTTTGTAGTTGAAGATAGCCAGCATGCCTTTATTTTATTTATCTATTTATTTTTATACAATGCTAAGGATTGACCCATGTGTACTAGGCAAGCGCTCTACCACTGAGCTACAGCTCAGTCTTAAACTTGACTTTCTAGAGCTTTCCCCTCTGATTTCTTACAAAGTTCACTGGATTTTTCAGGGCATTGAAATGGTTCTATTTGTTAATTTTGACTTGCTTTATAATAGTATTTTGGGGAGAAATTTGCTGATCCTAGTACTTGCCCTTAGAATTCCTGCCCTTCCAATACTTGAGTGTGTGTGTTGGGGTGGGAGTAGGAGCGAAGGTGTTGGTGTTGGTGGTATATTGACTCCAAGAGCACCTTACCACAGAGCTACATCCCCAGCCGTTTTTATTTTTTAAGTTGAGACAGGATCTTGCTAGGTTGCCTAGGCTGGCCTTGAACTTGATTCTCTTGCCTCACACTCCTGAGTTGCTGGGATTACTGGCAGTTTGCTGGGATTACGGGCAGGCACCACCACTCACTCTCTGCTCTCCTAATACTTCTAAAATTCTCTGTATTCACAATCTATCACAGTTCCTCCACTTACAGGTGAACATGATTCTGACTGACATTTGGGCCCCCTCGGGCCCCCCATGGTACTGGGGATTGAGTCCAAGTGCATTCTTCCATAGAGCTACATTTCTAGCTCTGCGTATTTTATTTTGAGATAGCGTCTTGATAAGCTGCGGAGATTGGTTGACCTGGAATGTGTGATACTCCTGTCTCAAGGTCCCCCTGACCCACCCCAGGAGCTGATGTTATAGGCCTATGCTACCCACTGACTTAACATTGTTTTTGAAATTCATCCATTCTGATTAATTGTTCTTCATTTGTTTCCATTATTTCATGCTTCCTCATTATAGTAATGCACCATAGTTTTCCGATTCTATTTTTACTGTTTATTTTTGTTAGTTTACCACAAAACAAAGATGTTATGAACATTATTTTACTTGTATATGAGTTTCTTTTCTTTTTTTGGTACTGGGGATTGAACCCAGGGGTGCTTAACCATTGAGCCACATCCCCAGCCTTTTGTAAATATTTTATTTAGAGACAAGGTCTCTCTGAGTTGCTAAGTGCCTCGCTAAGTTACTGAGACTGGCTTTGAACTCACCATCCTCCTCCCTCAGCCTCCTGAGCAGCTAGGATTAAAGATGTGTGCCACCATGCCTGGCTGTATATGAGTTTCTTTAGACAGTGTTTTTATAGGTCACTTGCCCCCATCTGAATGTATTACACATGTAAGTATATGTTTTTGTTTCATGAATATCACCAGAAGAAGTCCCAAACTCCTCTAAGATATCCCCCCTTTTTTGTGTACTGTAATCTTTAGAGAAAGCAATGCACAGTCCCTAGACACAATTCCTGTGTCTTTCTTCCTTCTCTAATGCCCTTTCATGTTGCCCAGTGAAGTTCATCATCTGCAAAATCATCAATACTATATTCTCAACCTGTTCTGAACTTTACCTTCTTACACTACTAATAGTGACCTGATTTTCCCCTGAGGAAATGTCTTCATCTTGCTAATGGTGGTTTGTGTTTTTTCTCCTGCAGTCTTCATCTCCTCTGGCCTGGAAGAGGGATAAGTGATTTTCTTGTTTCTCGTTGCCATTTATTCCTTCCTGCCTTTCCTCCCTCTTCTTACTTCCTTTCCTCGCCCTCCCTCCCTTCTTTGTCTGTCTTTCTTATACTGGGGATTGAACCTAGGGCACTTTACCACTGAGCAACATCCCCAATTCATTTTTGTTTTTATTTTGAGTGGGATCTCACTAAGTTGCTGAGCCTGGCCTTGAACTTGTAATGCTCTTTCCTTAGCCTTCCCAGTCCCTAGTATGACAGGTGTGCACCACTGTGCCCAGCTCCTCATTGATGTTTTCTGATTATTTTTCTTTTCCTCCTTAAAAACTGTTCTTTCAATCAGTTTGTACCATCCATTTGCCTTGTTTTTATTGTGATCTATTGATCACTGACCCCCGTGTGTTACCTGATCTCCATTATTTGCTTATTATCATTTTGTCCATTTTTAATCTTTTCTTTTCTGTTTGTTCAATCCTGGGGATTGAACTTGAGGACTCAACCACTGAACCACATTCCCAGCCCTATTTTGGGTTTTATGTAGAGACAAGGTCTCACTGAATTGCTTAGCGCCTTGCCGTTGCTAAGGCTGGCTTTGAACTCGTGATTCTCCTGTTTCAGCCTCTCCAAGTGCTGGGATTACAGGTGTGTGCCACTGCGCCTAGCTTTATTTATTTATTTTTTGAAATATTTTGTTTATATGTGGTGCTGAGAATTGAACCCAGGGCCTCATACATGCTAGGCAAGTGCTCTACCACTGAGCCACAGCTCCAGCCCCAGTCTTTTCTTAATTCATGGTAATTTCAGTACGTACATAGATGATCCTTCTGACACTTCCAATGCAGTTCTGTGAATAGATATCCTACCATGATTATGTCTGCTCTATTACCTTAGCCACCTACATAATGGTCATAGTTTAGCCAGTGCTTCTTGAAGTATCCATTAATAAAGGACCAGTATATTTTTCTTTCTAATCCACCCTAGGTTAATTCTTATGTAAAAAGTAGTAAAAATCAATTACTAGGAAATTGAAATGCTGTTTGGTTGTCACAGCTGTTAAATTACTAACCAATTACTCTCAATTTCTTTTCCTTTCTTTTTTTGTGGTGCTGGGGATTGAACTCAGGGCCTTGTGCATGCCCTCTACCAGTTGAGCTATATCCCCAGCTCTACTCACAATTTCTGTACTTCTTTCATTGCAGATGGGCAGTCATTCACAGATAAAATTCTGTGTAGTATTGTTTTAGATCCTACGGATCCTATTGGTTACCAATAACTGTAACCCTTCCCTAATCTTAGTTTCATTTCCTCTTGGATTCTGTCTTTCTAGCTCATTCTTTGTAGTACCCTGATTCTAGCATTCTTTGACTTCACTGGAGTGTTCATTTCATTGGTTCTACCACTTTGTTACTGCCTTGTATGTAATTGATGTGATATTAAATCATGCCTTCTTTTTGTTTTGTTCTACTTGCTTGATAAAAACTACAGTTCTGCTTAAATCCAAATTCTGCTATCTCTGAACTTGCTGGAATTGAGAGCAACACGTCTGCTTGTATCAGTCTTTAAGTTCATGCCTACAACCTTTAGGGTGAGTCTTTACTATTGCCTGGAAATTATGTACTATGCCTAGTCTGTTCACTTTCCCACTACTGTTTCATACCTGGTTCTCTGAACAACCTCCATGCACCTGTGTTAATCAGCTTTGTACCACTATAATGAAATACCTGCCACAGACTACTTAGGAAGAAAAGATGTTTATTTAGCTCACAGTTTGGAGTCTGAAAGTCCAAATGGCCTAACACAGACTCAGTGAGAGCTGCCCCTTGGCTGTATTTCCTCATGGTATGGATAGCAGTGGTTAGGACACAAGCAAGAGCGGAGAGGTGAATGGGACCAGATTCAGGCTTTTATAACAACCCTCTCTTGAGAACTACCAAGGAGTCCCAGTGAACTAATTCATTCCTTCCTTCCTTCCTTCCTTCCTTCCTTCCTTCCTTCCTCCCTCCCTCCCTCCCTCCCTTCCTTCCTTCCTTCCTTCCTCCCTCCCTCCCTCCCTCCCTCCCTCCCTCCCTCCCTCCGCGCCCCCCCCCCCAGGTACTTGATCACTGAACCACATCTCCAGCCCTATTTTGTGTTTTTATTTAGAGACAGGGTCTCACTGAGTTGCTTAGTGTCTTGCCATTGCTGAGGCTGGCTTTGAACCTGCAATCTCCTATCTCAGCCTCCCAAAGCACTGGGATTACAGGCATGCACCACCGCACCCAGTGAGAACTACTTTCTGAGTGCCCACCCTCAGTGACTTCAGTGCATCCTCCAGTCCCCACTCATAGCACTATTCTAGGACCAAGCCTTTAATCACATTGGACCCTTGGGGGCACTCAGACCACACTCTGACTGTAGCCACCTCCTTCATCTTCACTTTTAATTCATAATCTTACTTTCTACTTTCTTGGAAATTTGTAGTCCAGAGAAAACTTCCAGGGATTCCTATTTTGTTTATCATTAGGCAGTGAAAGATTAGATAGGTTCCTGTTTCCTTGACAATAGTTTTTGCCTGAAGGTCTGCTTTGCTTGTTGTATACAGGGGCAAATAAGCTGGGATAGGGGTTGATCATACAGTTTTTTCCCTTAAAGTTAATATATGTTCTTATAGTTGGGTAATGGACAGTATAAAATTGTGCCATCTACTGTGAAGAAACAGAGCAGGATACACATAATAGGGATAATAGCCTCTACTGTTCTGATTTTTGTGAAAAATAGCCAGCAAGAGGGCAAACAAAATGAGTGTGAAAGGCCAGAGACCTTAGCTTCCTTGGAAGGACCAAGCCCCTTGGAAGCTTCTGAAGAAATAGGGCAATTTTATTTTTTGACATGACATTGTATTGTGGTGTTTTGCAAAGGTTCATCCGTGAAGAGTGCTGCCGCCTTTAAAAAATTAGAGATGTGATGCTTGTGATTTATGGTTGATATTAATTTCATTTCATTATATTTCTCAGGTATTTCAACTTTAAGGAAAAAAATCTGTTTCACAATATATAAATTAATTCCCCATCGAAAAATCAGTTCTCTTTTTTTTGTTGCTGGGAATTGAACCCAGGGCCTCACACATTCTAGGCAGGTGCTCTACCATTGAACTACATCCTTAGCCCTTTTAATTTTTATTTTGAGACAGTCTTGCTAAGTTTTCTGGACTAGCCTTGAATTTGTGATTCTCTTACCTCAGCCTCCTGAGTTGCTGGGATTACAGGTTTGCTCCACCATGACCAGCCTCAAACACTTATTTTTGTTAGAAAATCTAGGGTTTATTCCTCATATGGGGGAGGTATTTTAAATTGACAAAATTTCTTTTCATGTTTGTATTGCAACCCATACTTCATTTGACACTTTAAATTTGTTGGTTTAACTTTTACTCCCTCTGTTGGCTTTCAGAAGTGTTACATTCCTTTTGAAACTTAGGAAAAACAAATTATGCTTATTTTCATTTAGCTGAAAAATTAGTAATGATACAAATATGTTTATAAAGTAGGCTACCCATGGGAGTATTTTAAACCTAATAAATGTTCCAGTAGCTATGAATGTTCTGGTTTTCACAAATGTATTAAGGAAACCTATCAGAATTCCTGTTTTATTAGCAGTTGAGAACAGGGCTATGAAAAACAGAAACAGGTAAATAGAATATCCCATGTTTGTATTAACAACAAGGCTTAGCCTGTTAAACCAATAAAATAATGTTTCACATATTTTTTCTTATTTTAAATATTTTTTAGTTGTAAATGGACACAATATCTTTATTTATTTATACATGGTGCTGAGGATCGAACCCAGTGCTTCACATGTGTGAGGCGAGCACTCTACCACTGAGCCACAACCCCAGCCCCATGATTATTTTCTATTATAAATTGAACCATCAGGTAACTTGATAGAGTCAACTGATAAAGATGCCATAATGCACCTGACTAGCATTAAATTAATGTTTGTGTGTGTCTGTGATTTATGGAACATCATGGTAGTTACCTTCTGTAATATTCCATGTTCCAGGCAAGGTACTGACTTCTGTTGCACATTCTTAGCATCCTCTTAACACTGTATAGGTCACAGACTCTTGTGATTAAAGGTTATTTATTCTCACCCTCCTTCCCTCCCTGCCTTTTTTTCTTCCATTCCCTTACTTCCTTTTGACTCTGCAGATCTGCAGATTCTGCAGTTCTTATTCACGATTAGAGTTGTATTATTCACAATGCTGGTGTGGATGTTAAATTCTAAATTTAGCATATAAGGTATAAAATGTATGTAGGGTGTTTTCTCTTGAACCTTTTAGAGTCATTCATAGAGTAGAGTTTCCTGGGTTCACAAAGTAGTTGAACTGTATTTAGGGGCCGTTATTTATGCAATAAAACATTTGCTTAGACACTGTACTCAAATTCAGCATGAGAGAAATTTAGGAACTAGGAAGGCCTGGGGGAACAGCAAATCTGGCCATTTCTTTTAATGCTCCTTTTGAGCAATTCTATTGAGGGGGAGATGCAGACAGGTTTGGAACTCATACTTTGCTCATTTGCCAAATGCATGTAAAACATACATTGTTTTGTGAAAGACAGCTTACACTATGTATGTATGTATGTATGTATGTATATTTGTTGTAGATGGACATGATACCTTGATTTATTTTTATGTGGCGCTGAGGTTGAACCTAGTGCCTCACATGTGGTAGGCAAGCGCTGTACCACTGAGCTACAACCCTAGCCCTCGCTATTTCGTTTTTGAACCTGCCACCTGCCATTTTCTTTGAGAATTTGAGTATAGATATCATTTCAGTTAATTCAGTGTTTTTCAGACATTCTTTTTCATTTATACTAAAGTCAAATATACATATTAAGTATATCAGTTTTGAAGATCTCTTTCCTATTTATTTAAAGTTCTAAACTTGAAAATCCTCGTTTGTTTACTTGCTGGCCTTGTTTTATAATAGGGGAATAATGTGCCCTTTTTGGTGGTTGAATCTGATATTAAGCTCTGAATTTTCAGACTGTTTAAAGCAAATGGATAAGGATATATATAATATTTTAAAGGCCTTTGTAGTGGTAATTTTTGTTTAGAAAAACCTTAGAAAAGTAGGCATGTTTGTTGAATAAATAACCGTCCATTTCTTTTTATTGATTTTGTGTGTTTTTGTACAGGTTGCTTTCCTGTTGCATCTTTGATATCGTTTCCTAGACTCTGCTCCATGATTTAACTTGAAATTCTGAAATGAAGATGGAAGAGGCAGTGGGAAAAGTTGAAGAACTCATTGAGTCTGAAGTCCCACCAAAAACATCTGAACAAGAGACACCCAAGGAAGAAGATGGATCTGTAGAACTGGAATCTCAAGTTCGGAAGGATGGTGTAGCAGATTCTGCAGTTCTTTCTTCAATGCCTTGCTTGTTGATGGAACTGAGAAGAGACTCTTCTGAGTCTCAGTTAGCATCCACAGAGAGTGACAAGCCAACAACTGGTCGAGTTTATGAGAGTGACTCCTCTAATCATTGCATGCTTTCCCCTTCCTCTAGTGGTCACCTGGCTGATTCAGATACGTTGTCTTCTGCAGAAGAAAATGAACCCTCTCAGGCAGAAACAGCAGTAGAAGGAGACCCTTCCGGAGTGTCTGGTGCCACAGTTGGGCGTAAGTCTAGGCGATCCCGTTCTGAAAGTGAAACATCTACTATGGCTGCCAAGAAAAACCGGCAATCCAGTGATAAACAGAATGGCCGAGTTGCCAAGGTTAAAGGTCATCGAAGCCAAAAGCACAAGGAACGGATTCGACTACTGAGGCAGAAACGGGAGGCTGCTGCGAGGAAGAAGTACAACTTGCTGCAGGACAGTAGTACCAGTGACAGTGACCTGACTTGTGACTCAAGTACAAGCTCCTCAGATGATGATGAAGAGGTTTCAGGGAGCAGCAAGACAATCACTGCAGAGATACCAGGTAGAGGATGTTTTTTAAACTGACTGTAAAGCAGCTGATGGCATTTCTCAGCTGTCAGGCTCAGTTAGATGAGTGACACTTGAAAAAATCCAGGAGACCTGCAGCTCTGAGTAATTTTGAAGACTGCAGTCTGTTAACAAGATGTGGCCAATTTAAAAAAACAAAACAAAACAAAAACACCAAACCTTTTCTTAGGTTTCCAGTGCACTTTAGCACATCAGCAGAAAAATTATTTAAGTTGTTACTGGTAGGGACAATATTATTTTTTAAGTAATGGACTTTCTGACAAATCTCTTTCTCTGTAATACATTACCTGAACTCCCATCATTGCCTTTATAGCACGGCTTAGATTTAATACTGTTCAGTGTTATTATGAAGTATGTTCTCCTCAGGAATAGGCACCTTGCTTTATTATATAGTCATTGCACTTATGGTGTCTGAAATGACATGTTTTATCTTTCGTTAAAGTTTTCTAAGAATTGTTCCTCCTAAAATGATAATTTTGTTTCCTCCCAATTTAGTGAATGATAAACTAGTTATCTAGTTATTTTTGTTGCATATTCATATTGGACAGGTTTGTTTTTTGGGCAAAATTTCCCCTTAATCCCCAAAGCTTTAAAAAGTTTTTGGAAATTTACTTGTTCCAGCTGTCATTGGTGTAAGGGTCTGTAATTTATTACATGTTTGACATTTCTGCTTTCCCTGTATTATTGCATCTGATTCTGTGTACTATGATAGAGACAGTCTTGAAATTTCATAGTGGAAGAAAGATAATATATGAATGATTCTTAAGTGGGAAATTCTCATTGGCTAAGACTCATAATGAATAGGAAAATTTTGAAAACTACCTAATGTTTAATAGATCCTGATAATATTGTTTATTGCTGCATTAAAGAGGGGGAGATTTTTGTTTTCTAAAGTTTTATAGGTGACTGTGCTTTCCCTCTTAGTTTTCTGTTTCTACACACAGTGACAGCATATTGCTGATATACAAAGGATATTTCAGGAAAAATCATATTGGTTAATTAAGCCTATAACTAACCAAACTTATATAAACTCATCAATAAGAATGATTGGTTTTAAAAGCACTTTATAGGTGTTCAACTTACAAATAAAAGGCTCATCCATATAGAATATTAAATATGAATTTTAAACAGTCTTTAGAAATGCTTTTTATTCTTTGAATATCTCTTGAATTCATCTGGTAGTACCTTGTATTAAAACCACTCAGAGGGAATTTACATGATGCTCATTAGAGAAGCAGACTTCAGGGTTGTTCTAAGGTAGGTTCTAGGTATATTTCAATTTTACAGTTAGTAGTATTTTTAAGAAAGCTTTATTAACACTTGTAAACTTGTTCATGCATTCTTATATCCTGTTCTAATGTATTAATCAAGATCATGATGGCTCTCTTGAACAGTATTTCATTCCACCAACTGAATAGTTTTTATGTAACTCTCCAATACACAACCCTTTTATGGAAAAGGAGAAGATAGTGGACAGAATTCTCTTTGAAGGTAGAACTCCACTGTAGAAGTGCCATGAGAAATATCTTCATGGGTAATTCTCCCTGTTTGGCTTATTTAAATAGCTTAGTTATGCTTTAGTCATATTTGACTACCTTGACCATTGTTTAAAACTCCTAAAACACCAATGGTTTCTTTCTTATATTCTGAATTGTATACTAATCAAACACCAAAGTAAATTAATCTGAACTATAATTTAGTTGCTATTTTTTTGGTACTATTTGGTGAGGTTTTGGCTTTTGGAAATAAGTAGAATTTTCTAAGGTAATGATGAAGGATCAAATGGTAGTTTAAGGTGCAGACCAGTGTATATGACTGTGTAAGTTGGGCACTGTGTAGTTTTGTGGAGAGGTGCCATTCACATAAGACAATTGTGAATGGTCTTTTCTGTAATTATGCAAAGCAGCAAAGATGGAACAAAGTTTAAATATTAGAAACTTCAGGTCAACTGTCCATATTGTTATCTCTGAAGAAATGTGACATCATATATTTTTAATGTAAGTTAGGTATACTTCAGTTTCCTGAGTCATTTATGACTTTGGTCAAGAGGGGAGACACATTCAACCATATAGCAAGAGCAATTTTTGAAAAGTTGTGTTATGAACTAACTTGAGTGAATAACATGGACATTCAGGGAAGCTTAAACTGAATGTGCCTAAGAGAATATCTTGGATGTTGAAATTTGCATCCAGCTGTTTACACAGAATGGAAACCACGGGGAAAAGTAAAAATTTCTTACTACATACTGTTTCATCAAGGTACAACCAAGTTGATAATTCAGAAAATGCTTTATAAGATTTTGGCAGCAGCATAAAAGTTGAAGGAATTATCCTGAATGTACTCTTCAAGTAATATAACAATTAGTGCATTTTCTTTTAAAAAAGTGCAAATAATGATGTAGACTAATAGGGCACATGATCAGGCTTAATAATTTGATATCTGAGCAACATGTTTATTAAGTTTTTAAGAAATTGTATCAGTTAACTGATAGGCAGCTTATTAGCATTATACCATTTTTTTCTTAAAGGTTTTGGAAATATGGATGTCTTAAGAATCTGTTTGGAGATATCATATCAAGATAATTCTGGCAGTACTTTCATTTGGGTAATATAGAAATGAGCCAAGAGAGTATTTTATAGTAAGTTTTGTAGTATTTTCTAGTGAATTAATGTAAAAGTGGTTATTCAAGACTTTTATCAAGTGTCTGATTTATCTTTATAGATTTTTGTGTGTGCATTTTATGTATTTCCTTTGCAGTTTTATGATTGGAGCATTATTTTTCATGTGGGGGCAGTTTCTCTGTAAAATCACTCTTCAGCTCTATAAAGTCAGCTGTTAGAGGGATTTTGAGTTTTTAATATGAATAACGGGCATTAGACTTCATTCAGTTCAAGAAATTCATTCTGTGAATAGACATGTACATGGACATCAGTGTGCATGGGCAGCAGGAAAAAAAATTCATTATTTAGTATAGGGTGAACCCCAGGTATAGGGTGAACCTCATCTTGTCTTGGCTATAATTGCCTGCTTTTGTGTGGTCTAATGGTCAACCAAATAAAAATACCTAGAGTGAGGTTCCAAAAATGGTTCCCATCATAATAGGTAAGAGTCAGTTGTCTCAACTAGTTTCCGCTTTGGAAGAATGTCAGAGATGCTGTTGAGGACAGCTGTTTAAGATCACTTGAATCTCTCAATCCACATGACCAGATCAGAGTAGCTTAGTCTGCTGAAGCTAGGATCCTAGCACTCATTATTCACCAGATTTATGCACTGAATGTATCAGGACAAGCTGTTTTCTTACCTCACACTTTTTCCTCTGGTAGAGATTGTTATACTTGATCAATTAACTGTTACTTAGAAGTTAAAAAGACAACAAACATTTCTTTTGAACTTGTAAATTCTTTGTAGAAAGTTTGGAAACAGGAAACTGAAGCAGAATATTAAAGTCATTCATGGATCCACTTTTGTCAACATTTGAGTATGTTTCCTTCCATAATAACAAAATTTGTCACTAGGTATGCTTCTGTTTTCCTTTTAAACTTACATTTTGAGCCTTTAACCAAAATGCTGTTATCTAGGATATTTGGATTTTGAATAATTGAGATAACTATAACTTTCTTAATGTTGGTCATTTGGGCTATTTTTACAGCTTGCTATCTTGAGTAAGAGTATGAACACCTAGGGCTTTTGACCTTATAGTTCCATACTGCTTTTTAAATATATATGAAGTTTAGGACTAGAAACGTGGATCAGTGAGCACTTGCCTAGCACGCATGAGACCCTAGGTTCATTCCTCAGTACCACACAAAAATAAAGAAATAATAAAAATATATTTTATTCCATCCAGGACTTTTGGGTGTTTGTTCATTATATTCTTGCTATTCAGTATTTATTTTTAGAAAATCTTGCTGAAGAAGTAGAAGAATTGTATTTTATAGTAATTTGCATTTCTTTGATTAATATAGTAAAGTTGAAAAACTATGTTTGGCCATTTGTGTTTTTTTGATAAAAGTCTATTCATGTTCTTTTCACATTTTCCTCTGGCACTTGGTTTGTTGTTGTTGTTTTTCCTTATGAATCTGTGAGGGTTCTTATCCTATTGGATGTTTGATTCTTTAGAATAACTTGGGCAGTGGGGACTCCTAAGACCCTAAGCTCTAAGCTCATATAGGGAATTCCAGAAGTACATTAATTGGCCTTTTCTCAGATTGAATCTGAAGTTATTCTCTTGGTGACTAAAAGCTCCATGTAGGCCTATTGTAGGCCTTTTGAAATCTGGTTTTATATATATATATTGGGGAGAGGGGGCACTGGGGATTGAACTCGAAGGCATTCACCCACTGAGCCACATCCCCAGCCTTTTGGTATTTTATTTAGAGACAGAGTCTTACCGAGTTGCTTAGCACCTTGTTTTTGCTGAGGCTGGCTTTGAACTTACGATCTTCCTGCCTCAGCCTCAGCCTCCTGAGCCACCAGGGTTACAGGTGTGAGCCACTGCACTCAGCTCTGGTTATATTTTGATAGCTATTTAAGAGACTCACTAAATAAATACAGTGGTAACAAAACACTGAAACAGGACAATCAGGTAAAAACGGTCTATTTTCAAATTAGTAAATGCAAACCAGGTGGATAAAATCCATCCACTTTAACCTGGTTATATGTTAAAATCACCAGGGAGAATATTTAACACTTATGATGCTCAGGCCCTGCTTCATCCCAGTTAAACTAGAATCTTTGGGATCTGATCCCAGGCACTAGCATTTTTAAAGCTCCGCATGTGATGAAAGTGAGTAGCCAGGATTTAGAACTACTCTCAGTTAAATGAAAAGTGAGCTAGGCGCTGTGGCATGTGCCTTTAGCCCCAGTTACTTTGGAGGCTGAGGCAGGAGATCCCTTGAGTCCAGGAGTTCAAGCCTAACCTAGGCAACATACCAAGACCTCATCTCTCAAAATTAAGTAGAATAAAATAGAGTGATATACTAAGTCTCTCATAGCTAAGAACCATTGTGAAACTGGTAGTCTGGTTTACTTAAATTTTCTTACTGCTAATGGGTATCAAGTTCTAAACAACAATGTCTTGTTTTTTTGAAATCATATTAATTATAAACTATGCATTGTCTTATATTAATTAACAAGCATGAGCACCTTTTATTCTGTTTAAATGAATATTTTAAAAGCATGAATTTATAAAATATATTTTTCTGTATATTAAAACATGGATGTTAACTTCAGTTTACAAGCTTTTAATTCTTACTGGTGGGTACCCTACCTTTGGCAGTCTGTTGTTAAAGCACTCAGATACTATTTTTGACTTGATTTTCCTAACGTATTTTCTAAAATGAGTGCCTGTATTGTTTGTATATATAAAAGCATAAATGTTGCTTTTGATATGTCTTTTCTCAAAATAGGATATATCGTTAATCCTATTAATGTGTTAATAAAAGTGGCCTATGTGTCTTTAAGGTGAGAATATGGCCCCTGAACTTTTTGTATAGTCTTTTGTTGAGCACTTTTAGGTTTACAGCAGAATCGAGTGGTTTTTATATACCCCTGCCCCATAAAAAGCCTTCTTCACTAACACCATCCTGAATTAGCATGTACGTTTGTTACAATGATGAACATTCATTGACATGTCACTGTCACCCCAAATTTGTCCCTTACTGTTAGGGTGCCCTCTTGTTCTAGAATCTGTGGGTTTGGACAAATGTCCCTCTTTTTTTAAAGCCTTGAAATGTCTTGGTTATCAGTGTTTATTGCTGGTTGTCATCTTTATGAGGCTGCAGCTTATCTCACTGCCTCCAACATACGTGTTCTTATACTATTTTCCTGAATTCCGCAGGATTTTTTTTTTTTTTTGCTTGTTTGTTTTAAAGTCAAGACAGCATAGGGTAAGGAATAAACATAAAAAGGAATAAGGTGAAGTTAGAGGGGCGGTAGGGGAAAGCCTTTCTGAGATTTTTATTTGCTAGGTGGAATTGGGCTAAAAAGTAGTGCCATAGCCTTTTAGGCATAGAAAATGGGTGATGTGACTGATTAAAACATTCTTATTGTCTCTAGTTATTCTTGATAATGAAGAGGTTGATATTGAAGCATTCTTTTTTATCTTTGTAAAAAGCCACTGTGTGATAAATAAGCTATCCTTTAAAAAGTACCCTGAGATAAATACATTAGAGCATTTCATAGGACAGTTCTTTATAAGACTTATTGCTGGGTGTGGTGGCATGTGCCTGAATCCCAGCAGCTCAGGAGGCTGAGGCAGGAGGATCACAAGTTCATAGCCAGCCTCAGCAAATCAGCAAGGTCCTGAGTAAGTTGGTAAGACTCTGTCTCAAAATAAAAAATGAAAAGGGCTGGGGATGTGACTCAGTGGTAAAGACCCCCTGGGTTCAGTTCTCAGTACCTTCTCCCCACCCCCCAAAATGATTGCTTGATGTAGGCAGATAGTATAAAGCCAAGATTGATTGATTTCATCTGTCATTTATTCAGAGAATTTTTGTGCACCTACTATGCCGCATTGGAGTTTGACTGGCAACAGAGTAGTCAAGAGGGTTCTGAGGAACAAATGCTTTTTTTTGGTACTGGAGATTGAACTCAGGGGCACTCGACCACTGAGCCACATCCCCAGCCCTATTTTTGTGTTTTATGTAGAGACAGGGTCTCACTGAGTTGCTTAGCGCCTCGGCATTGCTGAGGCTGGCCTTGAACACGCTATTCTCCTGTCTCAGCCTCCCTAAGTGCTGGGATTATTAGCTTGCGCCACCTCACTGGCTAACAAATGCTTTTAATAGGTTCCTGACAATGAAGAGTTTAATGTTAGTTTGTTAGAGACCTAAACCAAAGATTATCTAGGCTAGTTCAAGGATAAACAGGATGCTTAGGACCATATCCTAAATTAGAATCCTGTGAAATCACTCCTCTACTGGATATTAATAGCTATATGCATATTTACATATTTGGAGTATGCTGCATATTGTATATAAACGGGTTTTGCTTACTGCAGGACAATTCAGAGCCATACTTCTCTGCAGGAGTAGATATGATTTTCATATCCCAATTAACCATAAAACTTTTTGATGGCATATAGTACTTTTTAACATATTGCACAGATCAGTGCTTATATAAAGCTGACCCAGAGATATATATGGATTCTGTATGTCTTTTATGTGTTTTTCCATAGGTTTTTAAAAAACTTAAAGCTTCTGATGAGAACCAGTAAGCTAAGAATTATTGTATAATAATTTGTTACAGGTCAGCTGCCAAAATAATCCTTAAGAATTTCACAGTCAAAGCAGTTAAATATTCAAGGATATAGTGGTTCTGGACCCAGACTGTACATTAAAACCATCTGGGGAGCTTAAAAAAACAAACCAAAAAAACCCCCAAACCTCAAATGCCTTGGATCAATCCTAGGTTTTGGTATTGTTAGATTACTCCAGGTTTTAATGTTCAGCAAAGGCTGAAAACTACTGTTATAGATTAAATCAGTTGTGTATTAATAGAATACATGCTCCCAGGCAGAATCATTGAAGCTGTGAAAAATGGTAATGTCATCTTAGTCTTTTATTATTTCTCTAGAAATTGGTTACTTTCATTGGGCTAATGAATTAAATGCTACTTATCAGTGCTGTATTTATCAGGCTTTTCTTAGCAACGTTTATGCTTTTTTTTTTCCCTAGGTAAGCATGTTTTAATAAAAATACATTTTTCAGAATTAATACTGTTTTATCAAATGACCTCAATGTCTTTAAAGCTGACTTTATTCGTGCTATGAGATCTGAAAGAGCACCCAGGGAAATTCCAGGATTACTTGAAATGGGGGTGCTATGTGTGATAGGAACTGCATAAGCAGTGTCCTAGAAGAGGCCATGCATGAGCTGTTTTTCCAAGATGCAGAAGCAGACAGAAGATATTCTGCATATGGATGGAAAAACTAACTCACCTTGACGCTGGTGAAGAGATCAAGTGGCTGCTGGAACCCAGGGTACCTAAAAATGCAACTAGTTAGCCAAAGAATTTCCTCTATCACCCAATCAGGTGACATTCGCCTACGGGTAGATGCCTGATTCCCAAGTACAGCCACAGCAATCCTTTGTTGATTCTTATGTGACTTGCTGAAATGTTGACAGTAATGTAAAATGTAAGAATTCCCAGAGACATAATGATTTTTCCAAGGAACACTGCTGAAAGTGGGAATAATACAGAACAATCTAAGGGTCTATTACAAAATTATTAACTATCTGCTTTTTGGATTATATAAGAAAGAATATGTTTTTGCCTGTTGTAAGTTTCATTTTATAATGTTTTGAAAACTAAAGTAGTAAATGGTTTATTTAAAAACATTTTTAAAAATAGTCTCACTATGTGGCCTAGGCTGGCCTTGAAAGTGAAATCCTCCTGCCTTTGCTTCCTGAGTAGCTGTGGTTATAGGCATATACCATTGTCCATGTTTAAGAGTTTCTTTTTTAGAAATTAGATATTTAAAACAAAGCTACAGAGGGTTTTTTATTTTGTTTTCTCTGTCTTGGTGGTACTGGGGTTCAAACTTTGGGCTTCATGTGTACTAGATAAAAGCACTATCACTGAACCATATCCTCAGTCCTAAAGCAGTAGAGTTTGATAAATTTTAGTCTGTATACTTGTAATAAAATTTGAAATTGAGAATTTATTGAATTCAAATAGGAAAATAGTTAATAATTTGAGAATCTCTTTGCATCCATTTATTTTATACAAACACTGGACTGCGTTCTGGTTCAAGTCTTAGAATTCTGTGAAGATGCATGAATGTACAGAATGAACATATTTATATCAGTTTTACCAGTGTCATTTAATGAACCCATTCATTGTTAGTCTTTATATAGAGTTAAAATATTAAGTGACATTTGGATATAGGAAGAATACATTACTTTTTTTTAATACTTTATTTTTATGTGGTGTTGAGGATCAAACCCAGTGCCTCACATGTGCTAGGCAAATGCTGTACCACTGGTCCACAACCCCAGCTCCAAGAATACATTATTTTTTTGAGCAAATATTGACTGTACCTACCTATGTAAGATATTGTAGGGAAAACAAATTATATTGCAGTTTGATTTCATGTATGAGAAAAATAGTACAGTAGTCTTATTGGCAGAGGATTCCAAGACCCTCCAGTAGCTGCCTGAATTTGTGGATAGTAAAAAAAAATAAAATAAAAGCTAAATCTTATATATACCATATTTTTTCCAATACCTATTATGATGTTTAATTCCTAAATTAGGCACAGTAATAAATCAATAATAGGAAAATATACTATAATAAAGGTTATGAGAGTATGTTCTCTCAAAATATCTTTTCTTGTACTCATCATTCTTGTGATGACATGAAATGATACAATGCCTACATGAGGAGACAAGTGAGGTGAATAATGTAGGTGATGTAGCCCAGAGTTGGGCTACTATGTAAGGGTTACTTTAACAAAAAAACTTGTGATACTGAGTCCTCAGTTCTATAGCCAGTGTTGCTACTAAGTGTCTTATAGGTAGGTAGCATATACATTGTGGATACATTGGACAAAGTGATGATTCCTTTCCTGACCTGGATAGTAGGAGACATCATCACACTACTCAGAATAGTGCACAATTTAGAATTTGTGAATTGTTCATTTCTGTAATTTTCCTTTTACTATTTTTGGACCATGGTTAACTATAGGTAACTGAAACCATGGGTGAGGGGAACTACTGTATTTTTCATTGCTAGATAGATGAACTAATTTGAGCTTTAACTTAAAGCCCAGTACCTGAAGTAATAATCTGGCAGACGTTATCCAGTGGTATTGTCTAGTACTGTAGTATAAAGGGAGGATAAACAAAAGGGTCACTCTATCAAGTGTGTATTGAATGGGTTTTTAAATTGCTGATAACTAAGTTTATTGGCTTTCAATCTCTGTACTGAAAATAAATGTCCCTTAGTTATGTTAAAGACCTATGGAGTGTGTCAAAGGAAAGAAATATCACAAGATTGAAAGTCTTGCAACATGATATCTGTTTTTAAGAAATACTGGTATTTTTTCTTTTCAGGATTTGTAGGAATGTCATGAGAAACAGCTAAGTTACAATGAAAGTCTTCAATAAGAATATGTAACTTTGCTAATGCTAAACTGGCTTTTAAAAATTGTTTTGTACTAGTTTCACTTATAAGAGAAATTTGACTTTTCGTATTTGTGATTTGATGACAATATGGAAAAAATGTTAATTTTATCACTTGATGAAGTTGCAACTTCTGAAAAACCTAAATTGGTCTTTTATAAGAGGATAGCTGATGTATTTAGAGTTTGATATAAAAACAGTTTTTAATTTTTTTTAGTATTTGTGAGAAACCATACTCAGGAAAACTGTTAGTGCTTTACTTTTTCCTGCTAGGGATAAACCCAGGGCCTTTTGTGAATGCTAAGCATATGTTCTACCACTGCGCTATATCACAGCCCCGTCACTTTTTAATTCAGTTCTATGTCTAGATATTTACAGGTTGTAAATTAACAGTAATAGACTAAGCCAAGTTTTTCCTTTTCTAGTTTTGAATTGAAAAATAACTGTTATTTAGTTTTTTCTTTTCAGATCTTGGTGCATGAGAATTGGGAGTTAATTTTGGGGAATAATTATTAATGTGCTCACTTATTTAAAAATATATGCATAAGTAGAGACTTCAGAATTGCTGTACTTCATATTTGACCAGTAGGCATAAGGTTTTTAACACCAAGACCTTTCACCTTAAAATACGCAGAAGTTTATTATAATTGATGGGTATTTCTTTTAAATGATAATACAACACTTGTATTCTATGTCAGCTAATATATACGTATTTTAAGTTTTACATCAAAAAGAGCATACTGGTTTTGGATGGACTGAATTTTAACTAATCTGCCATCTTAAAGTTGATGTTTTCAGGAAAAGTTGTTCTATCTTTACCTTTTTCCTGGGATCACAGATTTTATTAGACATAAACTTTTACACATTAGAAAATATTACTTTAATTTCAGCATGTTAACATGACATTAAAAATGACTTTTTAAATGCATGTATAAACTACTTCAAGCACCTAACAGTTTTTTGTTTAATGGTAAAATGTTTAATATATTATACATGTCCTGAAATGCTTTTTATTTTTAAATTAGAAAGGTTATTCATCTTTTCAGAATAACATGAACAAATCATTGCTAATATTGTATTTACTGGCTATATTCTGATTTTTGTTACCATTACATAATTGGGCAAGAGCTCTATAGATATTTATTTTTCTTTAAGGAAAAAAATACAATTGTAGTGGAATGGAATTTAAAATAGTTTGAATATTTGATATTCCAGGTAAGAATAACGTTTTTAATATTTTATAAGGTTAGTTAATACTAACTTTAGAAGCCTTTTCTACACAATTTTGGATAAAGATGTAGAAACAGGTTTTGGTAGAAAGGAACACCATAATACATTGATTTTAATTAATAGAAAAATATCAAAACCTTAAGTATTTATTCTAAAGTAAAATTTGACATTCTGTTTCATAGTTTAACCTTAAGAATAATTTTATAGCAGAAACATATAATATGTCAGATATTTTTAATTTGGATATAAATCAGGACTTTTAATTCTGATTTTCATTTCTGTACAGTGCCTTGAAGATAATGTTATTGTAAAGATGATTGTAAAGATTTTGCTTATAAATGAAATACCTTTTCCAGATTGCACAATTAACAATTTTTTCCTGCAAAATGATTTGTTCTTGTATTATGGACATTTAAAGAAGTATTGTTGTATTTTATTGAATTCTCCTTCAGTGAGGCAATGTCTGTATTCCTAAGATTACAAGAACTAATACTAGTGAGAATAACTTGCATTATGTGACGATGACTCTTTAGGTGTTACTTAAGTGCCTATTGGTCCTTCCTTTATTTCACTTGAATTCCTTTGGTTTTTCTAGAATTTTGAGTAGGATGAAGAATGGTTTCTGTTTGGGTTTATTTGCAGTCCATAAAGGGCTAATGCTGGCAGGAAACATCTTTTAACCTACAACACTAATCCAGACATGGCTGAAGTGCTTTCTATTTAAGAATACTGAGTGTTTCATCTCTCTAGAGTGTGCATGTGGAATGTCCTTTAATCTGTCAGATTATTTTCACTTGTAACTTTTCCCCCACCATGGGATAGAGAATTAAATGACTAAGCTACAAACTTAAAAGAGTTGCTGCATTAAAAAAATTACTGAACTTTTGGGGCTGGGGCTATAGCTCAGTGGTAGAGCGCTTGCCTAGCATGCGTGAGGCACTGGGTTCGATCCTCACACCACATATAAATAATAACTGAATAAAATAAAGATCCATCAACAACTAAAAAATAAAATAAAAAAATTACTGAACTTTTATTAAACACTCGATGTTTGGAAAAAAAATTTAGCTCTATTATTGGCTGTTATAATTTATTGATATTTTCTTGTAGTATTTCTCTTTAGTTGGTAGTATTTAGATGGGGTGTCCCCTCACTAAAGTTGAATATATTTTCTGAAAATCTGTCCATAATTGCTTTCTGCCTAGTTCACTAATTTGTTGTTCTAGAACATTAGATACCTAATCATTTTAAGAGAATTTAATTAGATTAGAATGATCTGGTTATTTGAGCCACTTCTTAAGCAGTAATAACTTTCTTAGTCATATTAATACATATTTTATGTGCATTATTAAAATAGAGTACCACTTTAAGTGCTCAAAAGATTTAAAACAACATGGTTAAATTAATAGTTTAGGACTGAATATTTTGCATTGTTTTTTTAAATTAGAAGCTTGTCTGTCTGTTGTTGTTCACAAGTCAGAGAAATGAGCCTAATCTCAGGGATTTGTATATGAGTATGTATATGCACATGCATACCCATGATCAGAATTCTGAAATAATTGGCAACTGCTTTAATGTTATGTTTGACAAGTACTGTAGGGAGTTAACTATGCTATAGTCTACAGTGATTCTAATGGATACAGGTCACTAACAAAATACTCATTCCCAAAGGTATGTGAGTACAAAGAAGTTGCCCACATGTAAACCTAGTTATGGTAATTAAACAGGAGGAAAGGGCTGGGGTTTGTAGCTCAGTGATTGAGCGCTTTCCTAGCAGGTATGAGGTAATAGGTTCGATAATCAGCACCGTCTATAAATAAAATAAAAAGGGCCCATCAACAACTAAAAATAATTAAAAAAAAAAACAGGAAGAAAAAAGGACTTTTAATGAATTAACCAAATATTTTGGACTTAGTTTTTTTTAAACTATCAGATTGAATAGAAGAATATATGAGAACTAATTTATTTTACCTATTGTTTTTTTCATCACTATTCCCCTACTAATTAAATATAGATTTAACAGCAGTTTACATGAGACTTACATAAAAGCTGTATGCACAATCATTTGAAGTGTATTAAGTCTGCTAATGAACTATATATGTTAAAATATATATGTTAATGATATATATATGTATATTTGGGGGTGGAGTGTTACTGGGGATTGAACCCAGGCAAGGGTGCTCTGTCACTGAACTTAACCCCCAGCCCTTTTAAATTTTTTATTTTGAGACAGGATCTTGCTCATTTGCCAAGGCTGGCCTTAAACTTGTGATCCTTTTGCCTTAGTCTCCAAATAGCTGGAATTACAGAAATGTGCCAGCACATCTTGGCAGTGATATTTCATTTTTAATATACAGTTGACTTTGCCTAATGTATAGTTATCTTAAAGGTATAATAAAGAAGGTAAGCAGACTTTATGCTATCATCATTTGTTTAGAAAATTATAAGCAAGTTACTTAAGTAAAAAGTGACATTTTATTTTGGTTTTGGTACTGAGGATTGAATTCAGGGGCAGTTTATCACAGAGCCACACCCCAGCCTCTTTAATCTTTTAAATTCTGAGACTGGTGTGTGTAGGGTGGTGGTGGTGGGGTGTCCTGCAAAGTTGTTTAGGGCCTAGGGCCTTCCTGAGTTGTTGAGGCTGACCTTGAATTTGGGATTGGGATTCTCCTACTTCAGCCTCCTGAGTTAGTGGAATTTCAGGCACGTGCCACCACACCCAGCAGAAGGTGACTTTTAAAATTTTCTTTGGTACCAGGGATGGAACTCAGGGGCACGCAACCACTGAGTCACATACCCAGCCCTATTCTGTATTTTATTTAGAAACAGAGTTTCACTGAGTTCCTTAGCACCTCGCTGCTGCTATTGCTGAGGCTGGCTTTGAATTCATGATCCTCCTGTCTCAGCCTCCCAAGCTCCTGGGATTATAGGCATGCACCACTGCACCAGGCCTTTTAAAGTAATTGTACCTGTTATATTTGTATTGAGCTCATGTTGATTTCTTCTAGAACTTATTTATATAGTACATTGTGGGCATGGTGAAAAAAATTTTGTGGAGTGCCACATGTCAGAAAATACAGCATCAAAATAATTCCGGCAAGTTTATTAAACTTACACATTCATTCTATAAGTTTATTAATTTTTTGTGAAAGTTTGAGTTTTATTCCTAAGAATTCTTAACATCCTCTTCAAAAATAGCATGTATACTTTTAGTCATAGTACCGAGAAGTAATATGTCATTCTAATTTGCCAGGAAGTTACATGAACTTTTGAATTGTAAATAACATGAAAAACTTCAGAATTTTTATACTTTTTATTTTTTTTCTTGCTTTCTGTTCTTCCTCAGAAGTTTAGGAAAGTTAGTGGGAATTGGCACCAAATAGTTCATTACTATTGGTAGATAATTTCATATTGTATTAAATTTGCACAGTGTAAAATAAAGGCTGTCATAAAAAATGAAAGGATGGTCCATTAAGAAGTGTTATTTGGTAATGAAGCCTTACCATAACTTTTTTAAGATCTGGGAAGAATATTATCAAATTACTGTTTGTTTATATCTTCTACACATCTGTGCATTTGAAGTGTAACCAAGCTAGATAAATAAAAATTTTGAAAAAGAAATGTTTGTTTTTTCTCTTTTGAGGACAATGTTGTTATATTAGTAATTTCCTACAAGTTCATATTAGTTATTTCTGAGTAAAGAAGCCCGATTTTGTGTAATGAAATAAATGGTATTAGTTCATAGTTAGAATAATGGATAGTTGATTTTACATGGTAGTTTTAGGGTGATTTTCAGTTTTATAATTTTTATATTGAAAAAAGAAAATACCACCATCAACATAGAAAGTCAAGCCGGACGCGGTGGCTCAAGCCTGTAATTCCAGCACTTAGGGAGGCTGAGACAGGAGAATTGCGAGTTCAAAGCCAGCCTCAGCAACGGCGAGGTGCTAAGCAACTCAGTGAGACCCTGTCTCTACATAAAACACAAAATAGGGCTGGGGATGTGGCTCAGTGGTCAAGTGCCCCTGAGTTCAATCCGCAGTACCAAAAAAACAAAAACAAAAACATAGAAAGTCAAGATTCTTTTCATTTAAAGTATATGGCCTACTAAATTATCCTATTAAAAATTAAGGAATATTTGGAAAATGGCAAAATTTAGACTATGGCTACTTCAAGGAGTAATCAGAAAGCTGGAAAGGATGAATCTTTAGCAATGTAATATACACAAGAATGTGGTTAATCTAATGTCTTATTTTTGTGTTCTTAAGTATATGCACTGCAGTGCGTTCTGTTCTGTGTACATGATAATTCTCAAAGCAATAGGTCATGGATGGTGATCTCTTCAAATGCCCTATTTCTGTATTTCTACATTCCCTTAAATATCCAGATATATATTTAGTTATCTTTTGAATAACCACTTGATTCAGAGCTTTTCTAACTTTGTAGCTTAGTGGTGAAGTATGTTAATTCTTTTTCTTTTCATCAACTTCGAACTATTCTGAAAATCTTGAATCTTACTTCTTTGATTCTTTCAAAATGGTAAGTGAACTCTTCATTGAGATCATACATAGCTTTTCTGGATATAATAATATGACCAGTTATTTATCATTATAAGACCAAATGTGATCCAAAAACTGTATTTCCATGTTGGAAACTTCATAAAGTTTAAATATTTAATAGTTGAGATAAGTAAAGTGGAAAAAGTACAAAACAGACATTGATTCAGTTTTAGTTTTAAAATAGCTTAACTCCTAAACGTAAAATTTCAGCACATATTGTTACACATCATTTTCGTTTAGTCCTTTGTTCTTGGACATTTTTGTTTTTACTAAAATAACTTTAGGATGTTATTCTTGAGAAAATATACGTATTTGGTATTTAAGGTTTTCTTAGGAGATGGCACTTTTCTATATAAATTATTAATGCCTTTGGTTAATGTAATTTATTTTCTAAGAGATGCTTTGACAATGATTGCTTTGTTTTCAGATTGTTGTGCATGTATTTTCTATTTGGCTTACAGTACTGAAATTGTAGCAGAAGTATTATTTGTGCCATTTGCAAATATAAAATTTCATTTTAGTAAGTATTCCAGTATGTAATGAAAATGGCATTTTTTTCTTATGTAGTTTCTTCTAAAATGCAAATTCCCTTCTACATCTCTTGAGGTTTGTCTGTTTCCCTCTGTGCCTCATGCCCACACCTTGGCACCAATGCACATGTGCAAGGGACCCTTCTTAGGTCCCTTGGTTAGGTAGTTTCTAAGAACTCTATCTGATTAACATTTTTGAGTCTTACTGTCTAGATCGAGGAGGCTGTGTGTGATGTCTGTTCCTTCCCCCTTTCTCTTGATATTCTGTAGATAATTAGCCCTGGGCCTAGTTCCTTTGAAGATTAGGGAGGAGAAGCTTTTTATTTTTTAAAAATTTATTATTAAAACAGAAGAATGCATTTCAAGTCATAGTACATATATGAAGCACAGTTTTCCATCCCTCTGGTTGCAAACAAGATAGTCACACCATTCCTGTCTTTATGCATGTACCAAGGTTAGTGATGTCCATCTCATTCCACCATTTTTGCTACTCTCAATCCCTCTCCCCTTCCCCTCCCCTCCCCCATCCAAAGTTTCTCCATTTCTAGGGAGGAGGCACTTTTTTTTTTTTTTTTTTAAATATTTATTTTTTAGTTGTAGGTGGACAGAATATCTTTACTTTATTTTTATGTGGTGCTGAGGATCGAACCCAGTGCCTCACGCATGCTAGGCGAGCACGCTACCACTGCGCCATAACCCCAGCCCCGGGAGGAGGCACTTTTATATGGTTCTTCAGCAACAAGACAAAATTTTCATTTCCTGGTGAGGGGATTGGAGTGCTCAGGTATTGCAGAGAAGAAAAAGGAATTTTCTTGGGACTTTTTGTATGTTACTACAGCCACAGAAATGAGATCAAAGGAACAAATCATTAAGTGGTGTATTGTATCACCTTTCCTTGAGCCAAAGATGTCACAATTGGGAAGAAGAAGCGATGTTTCTAGGTGTGTCTATGATACAAGAGGAATTCCCGTTCTAGACCTAATTAGATTTTATAGAGCGACCAACAGCATTTATGCTAGTGGAAGTGTTCTATACACAGGATAATGCTAAGTATGAACAAATGCAAAATTGGTTTGTCTTCTGTTTTTTGGGTGGGGCATGGTGTTAATGGGCATTGAACCTAGGGCCTCAGCATCCTGGGCAGGTTCTCTACCATTGAGCTACATCCTCAGCTACCTTTTTCCATTTGATTTTGAAATGCTGGGTATATGGGCTCCCCCTCCCCTCACTCCATCCTCCAGTGCTAGGGAATGAACCTGAGGCCTTAGGCATGCTAGGCAAGCCACATCCTCAGCCTTTGAAATACTTTTATATGAATACATATAGTCTTAACATTTCACTTCAAACTAAAATATGTCACATTTGTGGTGACCTCATTTTGTTTAATCCCAGCAAATCATTTACTTAACAAGTTGGGTTTATGTATGAGCAGTGTAAAGCACCAGTCTAGGCAGTGATGTTTCCTCACAGCTTTTTGAATGTAGGCTGTGTTCAGCAGAGTGTATATGCAAAAGGAAGCAAACAAATAATGAAAAGGGGCAAGCACTGCTTGGAGTGGATGGAAAGGTAGGGCAGTGGGATCAGTATTTGAACTCCTGTTTGATCCTGTGTTTCTTAATTCTCATTATAACCTGTGAAGAAACTGAGGAGTGAAATAATTTATCAAACAGTTAAAGTGAAGGGACAGTGGAGGGCTTTAATTTGTGTATCTGCTTCCAGAAATCTGTAGCGCCTGTGCTTCCAGGCTTTTCCTGTTATGTTATTCTTTCTTTCAACAGTGAAAACAACAGTAGTCTGTGGGGGTTCTGCCTAATTGGAACTCATATTTCTTGACTGTATATAGGAGCAGCAAATTCTATCATTATCTGCTATAGTTTTAAAATGCTGTACTTCTTTCTAGTCCTCAGATTTGAAAAGATAAATGTGTCATGGATAAACATAGTAAAGGAAAAGTTAGGTTTTGTTCTGCTTTCTTTTTGTGTTTCAGGTTTTTACCCCCATTAGAACATATTTGATAAGGTAACTAATTTCATTAAACATTTAACATTTGATGGCAATAATGTAGATTTGAGGTCATAAAAGGGGAAATTATGTATAGGAATGTGTTATAACAGACACAAAGCATTTTGGTATTTGAAAAGTCAGAATTAATTTATGTAGGCTAGGAGATAAGTAAGAGATTACAGACATCTAGCATAATATGTATGAACTGATGTTCTTAAAAAGTAGTTGGTAGATTGCTTGACTTTTTTTTCCCACTTTGTAACAAATAGCAAAAATGATTCCAGTTAGAGAAACAGTACCTGGATTAACTGTAGATTGAATAGTAATTAATTGTGTTAAACTTACCTTTAGAGAAAGATGTTTTTAATGATTTAGAAAAACCAGTAAGTTCATTTACATTTAAAGATTATGACACACATCAGACTTGGAAACTGGGAGAATGTGTAGATTGGGTAACCTTAAATGTTGTAAGCATGGAATGTGCTCATGTTAATGACTAAATCTTAAATTGGACATGTTTCCATGTAAAATTTAAATGACTGTTTTGATGTTCTTGAAAGTCAAAACAATCTGTTAGTAGCAGTGCAAATGTTTTAACAGTATAGAAGAATAATCAAGTGAGAGCAAGGGTGGTATCCTTATTTGTTCTGTCCTGCAATGAATTGAGAACTCCTGTCAGTGTTGAGTTTTCCTAGTTGCTTCTTTGTGGTTTTTCTTTTTTTTCCTTCAAGAGATACTACTTCTTAAAAGCAGATGAAATCACTACAAAATATCACATGTCTCGTCATTCTGTGTAGCAAGAATCACCTTTTAAAAGAATGTCACAGCCAGGTATGGCACACACTTGTAATTCCAGTCACTCGGGAGCCTGAGACTGGAGGATGACAAGTTTGAGGCCCTCCTGGGCAACATAGCAAGATCCTGTTTCAAAACACACACACACAGTTTGTCACCATTAGTTAATTGGTATTCATGTACTTGTTCAGACTATAAGCCCTGATGCCAAGTGCTTTAAATATTTCCTATTTAATCTTGGTTTGCTGATGATTGGTATGAGATGACCTTGGAATACAGGATCATTAATTGTGGTTTTTCTTTGAAAGTTGGAAGGGCAACTATTACCCTTCTTTTATTGAAGTTTATATAGTACTGACTTGTCATTGTTTGAGCATATTGGAAATGAAAAATGACAGTGATCATAATTTTAACTGTTGTGTGTATTTAAAATATGAAAATTTTACTGTCTTTGTTTATGATAAACACTAAATTTAAGCTAAGTTATAAGGTATGCTGTTTGGAAATATGGAAGATACAAGAATGAAGCTACATAACAAGTTTTTGCTTGTATTTTCTACTGATGAAGACTTTCAGACAAGTTATTTCCATGGGTAGGTGACGTCACTCTGCATGGATATATACACTTAAACTTTTTTGCATGATTATACATGTAGGAGTGGTACAATTTTGACTTGACTACTGACCTGGTGCCTCAATTTGGGGGTGGAGGTGGGGAATGTGAGGACAAGAAGTTCGGAATGGTATTAGTGATAAATTTTAAAATAAATCACTAAATAATTTATTGCAAATTCCTGAAACATCCGCAAAGCCCTTTTAAATAGAATGTATGGTCAGATAGTCAATATTGTACTTGGCCCTCATATCTTTTGCACCTAAGTATTTGGACATCACACAGTATTTTGATTTCATAATAATCATTTTGAACTCTGACGAAAATTCCATGAATCATGAAGCTTTCTTTTCTTTTTTAGAAAAGAAAAAACTTAAACAAAAAACCAGTGTTTTTTTATTTGAACTGAAATCCATTACCAGCTGATATCAAGACCACATTGTACGGTCTTTGATGAACTTGATTTACCCTGTTAGGGGACTGGGAATTATTTTTGAGTAACCAACTAAAATTACCACGATCGTCAGAATTTCATATTGTGACATGTCTGTTCTTTATACAGTGGCACCTAACAATTCATTTGCTTTTATGTTTGGTCACTTTTTATTTTAAAGATGTTGCTACATAAACCTATGGTTTATTAGGTGCTTAGTTGTAAGTAATACCCCAAGTGTGTTCCATGTTATTGTTCAGTGACAGTTTACACAATGGATGTATGTATTAAAACAATAATTCTTCATTGTGTTATATTTTTATAATTCATTGGCATATACATTTCTTAGACAAAAGTTTCATAAAGTAGGTGTGTTTAATATTGATTTTTTTGGATGATATTAAAAAACCATGCCGGGCGTAGTGGCGCACGCCTGTAATCCCAGCACTTTGGGAGGCTGAGACAGGAGAATCGCGAGTTCAAAGCCAGCTTCAGCAACGGTGAGGCACTAAGCAACTCAGACTCTGTCTCTACATAAAACACAAAATAGGGCTGGGGATGTGGCTCAGTGGTTGAATACCCCTGAGTTCAATCCCTGGTACAAAAAAACCAAAACAAAACTCGTAAATAAATAGTTTGCTTGCATTTCATAAGTAGCTGTTGGGAGGGAAACAGTATTCCTTTATTTTAGCTTTATTCTAAAATGGGGATAGTAGAGTGATTTCTTGAATGAAAACTATTTTTGCTTTTCATGTTAGGAAAAGGATAGTATTAGCATTTTAAAGCATGTATCTATTTTACAAGCATGAATATTGAATTAATGTTAGCATGAATTGCTGCAGTGTAATCACTTTGAAATTCGGCTTTGTTTTTTTTTTCAACTAGTGAGGGTGATTTGGTGATGGGAGAGATCTCTTATTTTTCCAGTAAGAACTTTTATATCTTTCTCTAAAATCATTCATAAAATTGAATGTCATTTACTTGGAGTGTGAGCTGGTGTTTGTCTCAGGAACTATTTATATATACACGTATAATGTATTTAATTGTTTATGTAGGTATTGCCATTTAGAATGTTGTAGAGTATATAACCTCCCTGTTACTATCAAAGGGCTTTACTAGATAAATAAGTAGAGCTCTAGTGTTAACTTTATTTCTTTAGTAAATAGGAAAATATGTATTTGATTTTTTCTTCTCTGAATCTATTGATAGTGTCTTTTAGCTACAAAGAAAAAGAACTAGATTCATTTTCTTAAAATAATAAATTGGGTTTTAATAGTTTACACGAGATTTTTCCTTTAAAAGGTCAGTTTCACTTTCTTTGTGGAGTCATCCCTTTTTTCTTAATCTGTCACTCTTTAGGAGTCTGACAGGAATTCAGTGTAACATTGTTCGGTATAGTCTTGTCTTCTGGTCTTCATAATAACATTCCCTTTCCTCCTTCCCAAATGTGTCCCTCATCTTTGTAAATTCAGATTATCTTTTTCACTTCATGACAAAATATTAGATGTGTAAAGTCCAGCTTTTCTAGTCAGATAATAATACATTAAAGATAACTGACATTTAGAGGATTCTTGTTTAGTTTCAGAAGTATTTTTCACCCCACAAGTTAGATACAAGTATACATTTTCTTTCCTCCCTAGATGGACCTCCAGTTGTAGCTCATTATGATATGTCTGACACCAGCTCTGACCCAGAAGTGGTAAATGTGGACAATTTATTGGCGGCTGCAGTAGTTCAAGAGCACGCTAATTCTGTAGGCGGCCAGGACACAGGAGCTACCTGGAGAAGCAGCGGGCTGAATGCTGAGGCAGGTTGGTCTCCCCCCTCCCCCTTCTCTAATGATGTAATCTGCATGTGTCCTGGCAGCTGTTATCTCCTGATGGTGGACCCTGCTGAGGAGAGCAGGCCATACCAGTGCCCTCTAGCATCAAATGATTGTGACTAACCAGGCTGCCATCAATAACTGAAAAGATTGAGTAGCTTACCATCTTTTTTAATCAGAAGGAAGCAAAAATAAGAATGTATAAGACATTTATTATAGGCATCAGATTTCAGTAGACATATTTCTTGAGTTAAAAATGCCCAACATATGTAAAAACAATACAGATACTCATACTCTTTGGCTAGTTCTTTTTCGTCACTTAACTCTGGATAGCAGCCTGCAACCTGAGTAGGGAGCTTTTCATCTGCGATGCTGTCACTGTTTCTTCTGTTTGATGGGAAATGCCTCTGTTAGTTCCTCTTCAGTAAATTCTCTTTGTCTTTTCTAACCCTTTCTTTCTATTTCTGTTTCTGTTATTTCAGGGAAAAAACTCTTCTTCTTGTCCTTGTCTTACATTATTTGTCTTGGTTCTGTGATTATTCTTAAAGAGTATTTATTCACTAAAAAGGCCACTGCTATTTCCTTTGGAAACTTCTCACAGTGCCTCCACGTTTCCTTCAATATCTTCCTCAAACATTCTTTCAAATTTAAACTTTTTAAAAAAAAATTACTAGTACTTAAACTTAAGATAAAAGTGGCAGGAATGAGAAAATAGACTGCTTATATAGTGTGTATTTTCCTCTGTGCTTTTGAAGGACTATGTGCATTAACTTAAATACTAAGTCTATTAGTTTAATCATTGTCTATTATTTTTATGAAGAGTTTTATATTACCCAAAAAATGAGTAATAGTTTTAGAACATTCTGTATTATTAACAGTATGCCTTTGATCATTGTCCTGAATTCTTCCTCTCATAATCTTTGTTGACCTTTTGATTAATTTATTGTGGCTGATTTTGAACCAGCACCCAAATTTAATTTGGCATTGTTTTGATTACTAACTTGCTTGTTTGATCTTGGACCAGTCATTTCTCCTCTTGACTTTGGTTTTTATAGGTATAAATACTTCTTTTTGTCCAAGAAGGGTCTTTTTAAGGATTTATTGATACAATGAATACGTAAGTACTTTGAAAAGAACTCAATAATAATACTTTATATCAAAGGACAGTGGTTTAATCACATTTGTACAATATATGTTTGTAAGCTCTATAACTTGTTCTGTGTACTAGATGATTTATTTTTGTTTTTTATCTGTTGAAGATTTAGTCAGTCATTCTATTTCAGTTTTATTTCTGCATTCCCTTAGTGTGTCATTTGATATGGAACATGTTATAGTAAATTCTTATAGGGAAAACAAAGAATGATTCTAAACATTTTGCTTTTCATATAGAGAATTCTTAATAGTGAGTGGAACCATATGGAATTATTAATTTGACTTTTTGATCTATTACAAATCTAGCAATTTCATTTGCCTCAACCAAATAGTGAAATGGTTTGAGGTCTTAAAACATCATTGAAGTTACCATCAGCGATGGCATTTACATTTTCAGATTCAAATACAGTTCTTTAGTATCTATAGGAGATTGGCTCCAGAACTTTCATGAATATCAGAATCCAAGGATGCTCAAGTTCCTTATATAAAATGGAACAATATTTGCATATAACCTGTGCATATCCTCTGAATACTTTCATCTCTAAATTACTTATAATACCTAATATATTATAAGAGCTTTGTAAATAGTTTTTATACTATATTATTTAGGAAATAATGACCTGAAAACATCTGTATGTATTCAGTACAGTCACAGCCCCTCCCTCCATATTTTCCATTTGCATTTGCTTGAATCTGTGGATGTAGAACCTGTAGATATGGAGGTCACACTGTAATGGTTAGCTTGTTTATTTAAAACATCCTACTCTACTACCTACCATTGGTTTTAAGAACTATAACATGGCAAAAGTATGTGAGGAGGGAAGCACCAATGGCTTCAATTCTGTTCTTGCCTTTCCCCAAAGTCGTCCTAAATTCAACATTTAATGTTTGGTGTTCCTATGTATTTCTGTATGTATTTTTACTTCATATGTTATGTACCTGTAATTACAAGTGTGTTTTAAAACTACTTGGTACCACACTGCCGGTAATCATTTGAAACTTTCTTTTAGTTCATCATTTTGTGAACTTTGAGCTTGTTTTATTTGGGTCTAGTTTGTTGGGTTTTCCCTGCTGTTTAGTATTCTACTATATGAATATATCCCAATTTACATATTCTCTTGTTGGATGTTTGGGAGCTGTTTTAAATGATAATGTTAACATTTCTTGTATGTGTCTTTTGATACATGTGTAGTAATTTTCATAGGGTGTAATAGAGAGCACATGTCTATATTGGGCCATTAATTATGTGTAGCTTTTTGTTTAGGATATAGGATGTAGTCACCATTGTTCATTAGCTCCCAGTGATATTTTCTAATGAAGCCATTTATTTGCTCTTTCAAATAAATTGAAATCTGATGATGTAGATATGTAAATAATAAATAAACCTGAATATTGTTGTTATTCACAGTGGGAACCCATCTTACAAAGCTGAGTATAGTTATAGTGTCACAACAAAATGGTTAGAGTTTATGCTTGATTGCCAGTTTATAATTTCAAGATTTGGCCTATTCTTGAGGTTTGAATTTAAGGTAAATATTCTAATGGTTAGTCTGGATCCTCTCTGTTCCCTTTACAATGAAGTAAAATCCTAGTGACTGAACAGACTATTTAAGGGTTCATTTCAGTCAGTGGCAGCATCACAGAGCAGATCTACAGCCTGGTCCATTTAGGGTCATGCTAGTAGTAATTGGAGATAGAGTAACTTGCCAATTTTTCAAAGCAATTGGGTGAAGTTCTTACATCCAAAATAGTTGCTACTATTTAATAGTTTTAATTTTAACCTAGGCAACAAAAGTTGAATAACAAGCAGATTTTTAAAAAATAAGTTGAAATCAGGGAAGCCCCTCGTCAACAAAAGACTTAAAATTTTTATTTCAACTCTTGCCATGTGTTTACTTTTTCTTTACTTGATGTTAGAATAGCATAGTGTAGGGTGTGATTTTCAACAAGCAGCCACTTAGAAACTTTGTGACCTTACATAGGTAAATCATGTAAAGCCTTAGTTTTCCTTGTGTGCAAAACTGGGATAAAACTACCTTTTCCAACTGCTGGGCACGGTGGTGCATGCCTGCAATACCAGTGGTTTGGGAGGCTGAGGCAGGAGGATCGTGAGTTCAAAGCCAGCCTCAGCCACAGCAAGACACTAAGCAACTCAGTGAGACCCTGTCTCTAAATAAAATACAAAATAGGGCTGGAGATGTGGCTCAGTGGTTGAGTGCCCCTGAGTTCAATCCCTGGTTCCAAAAAACCCCAAAACAAACCTAGTATCTATTCCAAAGATTATTGTTGCTGTTAAGTGAAATAATATGATAGTGTGCTTAGCATGGGGCCTAGCACACATTTGCATTTGAAGCCTTCCTGAATGCTAACAGCATTAGGTTAATAAATACTATGCTGAAGTAAACTGAATAAGAAAGGGATTAATGGGTCAGTCAGTGCATTTCTAGTTCATTGTCCTGCTGCTTCCTGTTACAGTATTTTCTCAACTTTGCTTAAGCCTAGACATTACCCAGGGTTCTTATAAAAACTCAGAATCCTTCACTTCTCCCTAAAGATTTTATTAGTAGATATGAAATGGAGTCTGGGAATCTCTTTTAATGATTACCCCCAGGTAACTCTTGTGTCTAGCATGTTTAGGTAATGCACCTGAATATCTGAAAAATGGCTGTACTTCAATTGTTAGTAATTGCCCACTAAAAACATAATTGTAGTTGGGACTACAAAAAGAAGTCCGAGTTATTTTTGTTAAGAAATATCTATAGTAGTGATGATAAACAGAATTTATTGGTTTTTGTCCTGGTAAATTATGAATTCTGAGCATCTTCTTTTTTCTATCATGTCTTTCTGGTCAAAGTTAGGTAGCCTATGAGCATTTTATCCATCCTTAAAATAGGGATGGTAATCTTGATCTGTCCATAACAGAAGCATAGTGGCAGAGATATCTTGAGTTTGTTGTCCCTAATGTAGGATTTTTTTATAATCTGACTGGAATGGCCTTGTTTCTGATGCTAGCAGAGCAGAGAGACTGTGTAAGTCTTGTGAAGGAGGTGATGTGGTCAAGCCCCTTTTGATTGTGAGTAAAAGTTGAGGTTCTCGTTTCTCCCCCCACTTCATGAGGTTGTCTTTAATGTTCTTGTTGAAAGAAGTAAGCACATAGTAATAATTTGCATGTTTTTAAGGCTAAATGAGTAATGATTTAAGGTAGTAATCTTGTTTTACCTAGCCTGCCCTCTGTCATTCAGTATATAATACTTTGCTTTAATGTGATGCAAACAAGTAAAGGCCTACTGCTTATTCATTAGACTTGCAACATAAAAAGTAGCTGCATTATTTCTTTTGAAGACAAAAGAAACTTCACCAGTTTACCATGGTATTTTAATTACTACTTTTTCTTTGCTGCTCCTCTCTCTCTCTCTCTCTCTCTCTTTTTAAAGTCCTATCTTAGTAAGTTTTATTTATGTCTGCAGTGGGAGGACAAAAATTTAGAGTTTTTTCAGAGTGAAAGAACTTCTTCCAAAGATCTTCATAGGCAAAGACCTATAGGGAGGCAGCCAGCTGCCACAATAGCTAAATATGAGTACTCAGCAGTATTTTCAGTTTAATATATGGTAAACATGATATTCATATTTTTGGCTGTAAGGCTTGTTCCTATCTTAGAACTGGAAAAGATAGTACCACTGACAGTATGTGCAGAACCTCATAGAATCTTTGCTGTACTTCTGTTTTTGTTTATGCTCTAGATGCTGTTCTGCCATTAAATTCTTGAGAGATCCTACAGGGGAGTGGGGCAGGGGTGGAAGCAGAGGAAGCCCAACTGCCAAGAATGTCAGGCTCCACACAGAGCTCCCAGAGGAATGTGTTGCCTGCTGAAGAGGGTTATGTTGAGAGAAAAGGACTATTGTCCTGGCTCTGACGGAGACAGAGAACAAGGGGAGGCATCCTGAGTGCCTTCCATGTCTCTTGTAGAGTATGACATGTTTTTGATGAAAGAATTAAACATAAAGTAATGATTGTCATTTTTTAAAGCTAATACTAATTTTTTTTTTTAAATATACCTAGGAGGCTACTAGTGTGGTTACCAGCCAACTCATTATCTGTGCGGCTGTATGGCCCCTTTTATCTAATGACTATGATGAGAAATGGTGCAAAAATCTTGCACCATTAATCTAGGGTTCCTTTTTTAATGTATTAATTTGCGGGAGGGGCAGTGCTGGAGGTTGAACCCAGGGGTGCTACCACTAAGCTACATCCCCAGCCCTTTTTAGTTTTTGTTTTGAGACAGGATCTTTCTAAGTTGCCCAGGCCGATCTTGAATTTGTGATCTTCTTGCCGCAGCCTTCCAGTAGCTGGGATAACAGGCCTGTGCCACCCCACCAGCTTAGTCTAGGAGTTCTTAACATTCACTAGGAAGTTTTTATTTAGCACCCTATCACTTTATCATGGCCCTTATTTTATCATAGGATTTTTTGACTAAATAATTATTAGCTATAAGAACAGACCTTGATTTTAAGTGATCAGTTTTAGAGCATCATGCAGGTTTTGTAATAATTCTAAATGCCAGCAGTATTGGGTTGCAGTTCTGTGGCCAAAATTACACTGCCATATTTGCTTGGATTGATCTAATAATGGGAGAGGAGTGTATAAGTTAATAGTTTTTGGATATGTAATGGATCAGTAAAGTTAGAAGAATCTTGGATATTGGTGATGGGTACCTCGTTTTTCTTAAGACAGTGTAAAATGAATAAAAAATATAGTGACTTTTCCATTCTTTAAAAGGAAGAAAGAAAGAAAAATAAAATGGAGCCATGACATTTTCAGCTCTGGAGTGAGTCTTTTTGGAAGTGTATAGTCAGGGTGAGGGGCCTTTTCAGTGAAGATTAGTTATTCAGAAATATTGATGACTATCTGAAAGTATTCCTATCAAAAAAGTGAGAATTATGAATTCAAACTGTGGTGCTAAAACTAAGCCTAGAAATACTAAATCCTGTTGTATTCTTGTGTTTATCTAGTTACTATTGTTAAGAGCATTGAGTAATCAAGGAGGAAGAGTTTGGTTATAGTAACAGTGACTCTTAGGATTTGCCTTTTAAATTTGGTTTCATTTAATTCACATCCTTATTTTTAGAATCAAGGCAGACTGAATCACTTGATGTGAATGTACCACAAATGATTATCAGTGGCTCTTGGAGCTTAGCTCTGTGTTTGTGCTTCTTGGTGAGTAGACACTGACAGTTTTGAAGAGGTTGTTCATGTAAATAATTCTTTGTGAAGCAGGACTGGAAAGTAGAGAGACTAAACCAGGTACTAGTAATTTTTTATGACCAAGTAAAACTGTCACGGGTCACCATAAGACAGTGAAAGGTGACACTCTGGAGCATATCAGCGGCTAGTGTTGGTGCAAGAGGATGGAGGACAGTCATTTACAGGTGATGCTAATCCCAGAATTGGGGGTTAGAAACAATTTCCTCTTCATATGCCTACGGGGGAGGCAGCATTTTCAGGAAAGGCAGTTTCCACAAGGAAGTAGAATATTTAGTTGGTTTAACATGGAACTGGCATTTCAGAAGGCAATGGAAGAATTGTAGGAAGGTGAGTTGCAGGTAGTCAGAGCAAAAAACTGTAACAGAGTGGAAGTGAAGAGAGGAGAAAAGGAATGCTCCCAGGGCTTGCATTTTGTGGGTAGCTAAGAGGGTGGAAATACAGTTTTCTCCTAACCACTAGTTTTCTTTCTAGCTCTCTTGACTGCATTCTTTTTCCACTGAGGGGCTTTTCTATACTCTCATACTCATTTCCACTATGCCATTTTTACTTTTTCTGTACCTTATTGCACCTATCCCTCAAGCCCTTTATTAGTCCCTTCCCAGCTTTACTTTCTTTGTCAAGCCTTCATTTGGCCCAACTCAACTCTACCAGTATCCTTCCTCCGCTGCCTTGTAGAGTTGACTTTCCAGGTGTAATCACCTGACAAAATCTGATTCCTTGATGAGTTTTTAGACTTGTGTCTACACTGCTAAGCCAGGCTGGAGAAAATCACTGGGATTGAACTCAGGGGTACTCAACCACTGAACCATATCCCCTATTTTGTGTTTTATGTAGAGACAGGGTCTCACTGAGTTGCTTAGTGCCTTGCTGTTGCTGAGGCTGGCTTTGAACTCCCGATTCTCCTGTCTCAGCCTCCCAAAGTGCTAGGATTATAGGCATGCGTGCCCCCCCCGCCACAGGACTCGACACATTCTTCACAGGTGAATATCACTTTAGCTTTCTTGTATCAAACCTGTACTCTGCCTTTATTCTTATAAATATGACCGGGTCTCTTCCATCTTTGTGTTTTGGGTGGGTGTGGGGAGGGGGATAGAGAGGAATTTGGCGATTTAATCCAGGGGTGCTCTACCACTGAGCTATATTCCCAGCCCTTATCCTTGAACTTGTGGTCCATCTGCCTTAGCCTTCAAAGTTGCTGGAATTGCAGGCATATACCACTGTGCCTGCCTCACTGTCCCATCTTTAAAAACTGTACATACACACACACCTCCTTCCCTCAAACCTGCGTTCCTCACTCAGTACCACCTTGTCTCCTTTTCTCCAAGTCAGACGTAAACTTCTGCCTTTCCTTCCCTTCCATTATTCTTCAGCTTTTTTTGTCACACTGACTTTGGGCTCCATCACTCCTGAGGCTCTGCTTGTCAAGGTCATTTATGATTGTTTTATCACTGATTCTAGTTAGATCTCTTTTCTTACCTGAGTTCTCAGTGGGCTGCATTAATCACTTCTTCCTCGAAATGCACTTTCTTATCCATGATATCATCCTTAGGGTGTGGGTTTCCCTTCCTCTGTTCATCTCTTCAATTATTGGTGTTCATCAGGGTTCTGTTCGAGGCTTCCTGCAGTCCTGTGGATGAAGTGTCTCTTCTCCCTATTACCAAAGACTTATCAAATCTCTTTTTCCTCTCTAGACCTCTGATCTAAGCTTTAGAACAGTACCTCCAACTGCCTGCTGGACATCTATCAAACACATATTTAGCAGCCGCCCTCAGCTTCATTAGTGCACTGAATGATACTATAACTCTCTATACAGTTAGCTAAATCAGCAACCTAAAGCATCTTTTTTCATTTCCTGGTTTCTTCTTTCATTCACCCAATTCCCAGTATCTCTAACCCTCTGAACATATTTTCTAGTTCAGCCATAGTCATTTGTCCCCCAGGAGAGTGCAGTAGATTAGTTGGTTCCCTTGCCTCCTATTTTGCTGTAATTTCATTTCTATGCTCTAGAAGGAGACTTTAAAACATGAAAACAGATCATGTTACTTTTTAGCTTAGATCTTCCAGTGACTTCCCACTTCTCAAGATCAAGCCCAGATTGTTTACACATGCTATGATCTCTGCTGACTTTGCCAGCCTTGCTTTTCATTACTCTTTAGTACCATTACCCCAAACTCAATAAATCTCTGGGACCTTCAAGGGCAACAGAGTGTTCCTTGTGCTACTTCCTCTCACCTGTGCCTAATTTCCCTGAGAACTTAGCTTCCCTGATTGCCCTCAAATCTGGGAACTGTGTCTTTTCTGTATATTTCCAGGCTATTCTTATCTCCATATCAGAGCAGTTTTCAAGCCACAGTGCAATGGACTGCTTTTACTGTCCCTGCATGTGTTGAAGTTTCATGGAGGATAGAGATTATGCCTGCCTCATGCCCTGTAGTCTTGTAGCACCTGGAGTAGTGTAGAGCATGTCACAAACAAGTGCTTTTTGAGGAACAAACAGATGAAGTAAACAGTAAAGACCAGGGAGTATGGATAGGTTGAAGGCTTGACAGAGGACTATCAATATATATTCCTCTCTAGTAGTACATTTGGAACATACGCACAGTGTTAGCCATAAATAGCCTTAATTAAAACATTGAGGTAGAAATTGGATAAGACTTGGCTATATATAGCAAGGTGTTGGGAGCCAGAGCAAGAATCTAGGTTACCAATTCTAGACTTAACCAGATTCCATTTAAACAACCACACTGTTCTAGATTTAGCAAAATTGGATGTTTTTTGGTGTACCTTTTGTGTGCTTGTAGGGTTCAAAGATTTGTGTGTACTGCTTGTGCCACTATACAGGATCCTATCTAGATTACAGACTCATAAATCTCAGTCCGCAGGTGTGTCTAAGAGCCATTTTAAGCTTTTCAGTTTTCTCTTTTTTTATACGCACAACTTTGTTAATTGAAGAAAAACAGGTAAATGTAACACTGAAGAATTGTGAGCTGTGTGCAGTGGTGGATGCTTATATCCCAGCAACTCGGGAGGTTGAAGCAGGAAGATATCAAATTCAAGTCCAGCCTGGGCAATTCATTGAGACCCTGTCTCAAAATTAAATAAAAAGGGCTGGAGAAATGAGCTGTGTTTAATCCTCAGCACCGGGAGGAGAAAGAGAATTGTGGAAAAGACCCACAGTCTCATTCATTTCTTTCTACAGCTTTATTCATCATCTACACATTTTTTGTGATAATTTGTATTTTGTGTGTAAGATATTCCAAGTTTCCATCTAGTGTTACAGTGAATATCTTTGGATGTCATAACTTTTTGCTTATTTAAAATCTTTTCCCTTAGGGTAAATTCTCAGGAATGGGTTTACAGGGTCGGAGAATATTAAAAATTGTCAAATATGGGGCTGGGGCTGTAGCTCAGTGGTAGAGCGCTTCCTAGCATGCATGAGGCACTGGGTTTGATCCTTAGCACCACATATAAATAATAAATGAATAAAATAAAGATCCATCAACTAAAAAAATTGTCAAATAGAGACTCCTTATACTTTTTCAGAAAGGTTATATTGAAAGTTTATAGGAGGAATATGAAAGTACAAGATTTCTTAATGACCTTGAAGCATTGGGAAAGGGAAAGTAAGCTTTTTTTTTTTTCCCTTTACATCGATGTAGTTTAGTAAGGTATCATGGAGAATATTTTTAAATGTGGAAAAATAGTTTTGTATCAGATAACAGTATATTTAAATATAAATGCTCTTTAAAGGAAGTGAAAATTTGTACCTGTTGCAACTCCGTTTATTCCATGTTAACGTTAAAACGTTCAAGTGCTGGGCATATAAGCTGAATTATTTTAACTAGAATTGCTTGTGGAGCCATGTACTTTGATTTTATGCCATTATCCTTTATTAAGAGAGAGGTCTGTGAAGCTCATGCTTCTATAATGTTGGAGAATGTGTTTTATTGGATCATATAATAGACAACTTTATGAGGGCCCTTGTGAAAAAGTCTTTACATGTACCAATGCCACAAGCTGTTGTGCTTTTCCAGTGTGTGTGATTTAAGTGTAATGAGAACTACCAGCAGTATACAGTTTTTGCTTCAGTTGCTCAGAGCCAGAATGGTGATCTACTTGTAGCTTTCCCTTTTAGATATATTTTGGGGTCAGACTTTGTCAAATATGCATTCCTTTATTACAGAGAAAAATGTTAAGTCTTTCACAAAGCATCCTACTATAAATATGGTATTAATGAAAATTGTATTATTCCATTTATGCCTTTGTACTTTCTAGTTTGAAATTTTCTTCTATTACAATAAGCAGCAGAGAACTACCCCATTGTCCTATTGGTGGTTATGTAGGTCATTAAAAAGTAGACTAGAGTTGAATACAAAAAACATTGTGAAATTATATATATTTTGTATATGTATAATTATATAAATAATATATATTTTATATATTTAGATAGAGACATTTACCAAAGGATTGAAAGTTTTTTCTCCTAAGGAATTAGGAGTACAGTGTGAGTGACTTTGAGTTCATACCTTTATGTACCTCAAACTGTTTGGATATATGTGGTGAGCTTATACTTTATTTGTATAAAATGAATTTTTAAAAAATGGTAGAACACTGCCCAGCTTATTTGACATGGCTAATAATTTTGCTGTGGCAAAAACTGTCATAGGATTATAGGATTACTATTTCTGTGATTAAACTTGGTAAGAAATCTGTCAATAAGTTGTTTCTGCTAGTTGTAAGAAATTAAACTGTAATGCTTTTCTCTCTCCTCTATCAGGTCACTTGGATCCAGGATTCCTAGCAAGTGACAAAACATCTGGCAATGCACCACTTAATGAAGAAATTAATATTGCCTCTTCAGATAGTGAAGTAGAGATTGTGGGTGTTCAGGAACATGCAAGGTAGGTTATTAATTGAAAAATTCTGATGTTTTATGTTGTGAATTTTATTTTAACCAGAAAATAAGTGATAAGAATATGGTAGATCTCACGACTTGGCTGGCATGAACTGTGGGCTTCTCAGCTTTCTTTGGTTTAAGAAACACTTTTTGGTTTGGTTTGGTTTGCTTTGGTTTGGTTTTTTAATTTTTTAAACTTCTCTTTTGACAGTAGAGTTTATTTTGGCATATTATACGTACATGGAATATAACCTTTTCTAATTAGGATCCAAGAAATACTTTTTGTTGAAATATGACATGAGTCTCAGAATGTTGCATATTCTTGCATATCAATATTGCAGACCTACATGTGTGTTGAGCTAGAGCTGATTTTCTCTTATTTTTTTTTTTAATTTATTTTTTAGTTGTAGGTGGACAGAATATCTTTATTGTATTTTTATGTGGTGCTGAGGATCGAACCCAGTGCCTCATGCGTGCTAGGCAAGCACGCTGCCACTGCGCCATAACCCCAGCCCCTGATTTTCTCTTATATTTTAAGCAAATGTCTAAATAGCTTGACAGATTTTTCTCCTAAGGCAGAAGTAGTTCTGCTTTCCTGCCCTCTCATTTCTGTTTTCTTTGATTTTTATTTTGAAATATACTGGGAAAAACATCTGGAGAGCATGCGTCTGATATCATATCCCTTTTGTCATCCCTCCAACCCCTGGCCCCCAGTGGTGCTAGGAGTGGAACCCAGGGCTTCATGCATGCTAAGCAAGTCCTCTCACTGAGCTACATCCCCAGGCTAGTATATAGTATATGCACATAAGTTTGGCATTCTGTAAGATAGGGGTCAGCAAACTGACCCACAAAGCCAAATCTGACCTGCTGCCTGTTTTTATATGGACTGAGTGCTAAGAATGGCTTTTATAGTTTTAAATAATTGGGGGAAAATTATATTTTGTCATGTGAAGATGAACATGAAATTCAAATTTCAGTGTCCAATAAAGTTATTCTAATACAGCTATGCTAGTTCGTTTCATATATCATCTTTGTCTGCTTTTACACTCCAGTGGTAGAGCTGAGTAGTTTCAATAATGTGTGACCCCCAAAGCCTAAGAAAGATATTTATTGTCTGGCTTTTTGCCAAAAAAACATTCGCTGACTCCTGCTTTAAGTTGTGTTTGTAAGAATTGGTTATAGCCCTCTCAGAAATAGTCTTCTTGATATTTAACATGTACATACAAATGAAAAATTTCTACTTTAGGTGGTTGTATTTTATGTAGCAAACACCTTTTCTTCCATGATGCAAGGGTTAAGTTGTGATTTTTCTGATAAATAAACGTATAACACAGTAACTCTATTACTTTGCTCTTTGGTTTTACTCTTTGGTTAGTAAATAAATAAAGCATTTAGCAGCATTTCTTCCATTGCTTATAAAAAAAGATGAACTTAGGAGTATAGAGTGGGAGTGAAATACAAATTGCATATAAGTCGAGAGTGCATTGTTCTAGTGACTTCAGATTATGCTTTCTGAGACAGATGATACTATCTTCAGTTGTTCTTGGAGCACATTTTCTATACCCACTTCCACTTAGTTACATTTTAAGAGCATTTTCCATTTAAACAAGTGGAACTTCAAGAATGTAGAGTTACCTTATAGTTTAACATGCAGATTCTCTGAGTGGCCAATTCTATCTTTATTGGAACTAGTATCGTTCTAGTACCTCATCCTCGATTCTATAGCAATGCCAAAAGTATGCCTGGATAGCTGTCCCCTTCCCCCAATTTTTGTTTTTAATGGTTAATTTTTTTTCCTGTTTTGATGAGGAAGAGTTTTTAATTCTTGTTTTGTGTGTGGAGGGTGGGAGCGACAGACAAGGGATTGAGCCCAGGGTCACTTAACCACTGAGCTACATTCCTTTTTTATTTTAAGATAGTCTCACTAAGTCACTGAGTCTGGCTCAAACTTGTGATCCTCCTGTCTCAGGCTCCCAGGTCATATACCACCGTGCCTGGGAAGAATTTTTATTATTTTTTTCCTTAAATATTTTAGTCTTTATTACTTGAACATTGAATCAATAATGACCACTAAATTGAAATTCGTTATAATTATTGTGTCAAATATTAAACATTGATAGCATAATGCGAAAATAAAAATTTCTTAAAGATTTATTATATTACTTTAAACATTAGAAAGATATACACCAGAGGCTGGGGTTATGGCGCAGTGGTAGCATGCTCGCCTAGCACGCATGAGGCACTGGATTCGATCCTCAGCACCACATAAAAAATAATAAAGATATTCTGCCCACCTACAACTAAAAAATAAATATTTTTAAAAAAAAGATATACACCAAATTTACTATCCTATAGCATGATATGTATGTAGCCCAGTACATATATTTTGACAAAATCCATGAAGATTGATACTCAAAGAAGTTTAAATATTTTTAGTTTTAAATCTTTTAAAATAATATAGGAATTTTATGGAAAAATCACAAATATCAGCTATTTTGGCAATGTTTTTTCTACAGTGTTGTTTTAAAAATAATGTATTATTAATAGGAAAAAAAATTTCCTCAACAGAAGAAATTCCTACAATCTAAGCTATTCTGACGTGATTCTGCCTGTGGGTCATTGATTTCATTGTTGTTGGCTTCCTTACTAAAATTCCATTACTAAAATTTTGGGGGGATGAGAGTACTAGGGATTGAACTTAAGGACACTAAACTACTGAGTCACATCCCCAGCTGTTTTTTTTGTATTTTATTTAGAGACGGGGTCTCACTGAACTGATTAGCGCCTTGCTTTTGCTGAGGCTGGCTTTGAACTTGAGATCTTCCTGCCCTAGTCTTCTGAGCTGCTGGGATTACAGGTGTTCTTATAATTATATTTTTATGAAAATTTGGAGATTGAAATTCTCAATCCCATTTCTACCTACCTCTCTCTTCTTCTCTCTCTCCTCCACACACATACACACACTCACTCCTATACACACACTTTCTCTTTCTCTCTCTCTCTCTCTCTCTCTCTCTCTCTCTCACACACACACACACACACACACACACACACACACACACACTAGTACACCTCTTCTCTGAACTGTAGGTCTTTTATCCAAATTGTCATTTCATTCTGGAAACATGCTGTTCCACTCTTGAACTAATGACTTTGGCTACATTTTTAAATGCCATGCTATACCAGGACTTTCAAGGACTTTTTCATATGTGCCCTGGACCATAAAGTTGCACTTTATTTTGATCCATTGGTTTGAATCTTGGGCAAATAGTATCTTATAGCTGGCCTATCCATTTTGAAACCTCATTGGTAGCTGTCCATACAATGGAGTATAGAATTTACAGATTCTGTTGGAGTATTTTAAACTAAATCCTCTATCATTTTGAGGATATGTTTTATATTGGTCTTTGGGTATAGGGCTGGGTTGAGGCTCACTGACTGTTCTTTCTAAATTTTTTTCCGGAAGTTTCTTCCTTCTTCCCCTTCCCTCCCCGCCTCCCTCCCTCTCTCTCTCTCTCTCTCTCTCTCTCTCTCTCTTGGATTGACCCCAGGGCCTTGTGCATTCGCAGCTAGCTATTTCCCCAGCCCTTCCGGCAGTTTCTTTAGAAAATAACCGGATAATCTTACAGACATTGAGATTCAAATACTAGGAAGCAGGTAGGGAAGAGGCTTTCTTGTTGGTAACTTTAGAATTACTCCTTTGGCTACCTGTGTCTCATCTGGAATTTATTTCTTTCACAGGTCTAGGATTGCAGTTGTGAAGTACTGATGTGTTTCTCCAGGGCTATCTCTTGGAAAAAGGCTTTAGGTTTTGATCCACATCTTTTTGTTCTCATTTGATTTGCATGTATATATGTTTTGTTTGGATTTAGTTACACTGTTCTTATTTATTTATTTATTTTTTTGATATTCTACATTGTTATGGGCTTTCTGAAAGTTTTTTTTGGGTGTTCTCTGACTTGTGTTGGGTGCCATTTCTTCATATTGGAAGAATTTTTTTTGACCTTTAAACTCAATTCTAGTTGTGATATGCATTCCCCCTCCCCAGTAAAGCTTTTCTTGTGTGCTGGTATTGTTCCCTATTCTATTTTAGTTTAGATTTTGATGTATTCTCTTGGCTTCTATGTTTCTTCTAGTCATAGGTGAGAGGCATGCTTTCTGAACTAATGGTTGAATGCATCTTGTATATCTGCCTTGTAGTGCTGTGGTGACCTCCTGGCATCTAAATTGTTATTTCTAGATGTTAATTTTGGGACAACATAGTTTCAAAAGATGTTGCTAGAAAGATGGAGACTTTTCCAGTAGCTCTAGTTGTTCTCTCTAGTGCTTAGTTTTGCCAGAAGTTTATGATCCTCATGCCAGTATCTTCCTTTGTCCTTTTCTTCTGTTAGCCTTATTGATAGTTTTCCTAGGAAGATGAATGCATATAGTACAGGTCTTTGTTAGGGAACTGTTTGGGAACAGTTCTTTTGATACCTTTTCTAAGACTTTTGTGAATAACCAGGCTGTAAATTTATTTTAGCCTATTAATCCTGTGGTCATCAATGTTAATGTTGGTTCATCGCTCAGTAAATGAATTGGTATGTTAAGTTTTCATTTAAGACTGACTAGCCGGGCACGTGGCGCATGCCTCTAACCTCAACATTTTGGGAGGTTCAGACAGGAGAATCACAAGTTCAAAGCCAGGCTCAGCAACAGTGAGGCACTAAGCAACTCAGTGAGAACCTGCCTCTCCATAAAACACAAAATAGGGCTGGGAATGTGACTCAGGTCTAGTACCCCTGAGTTCAATACCTGGTGCCCAAACAAACAACATCATTTAAGACTGACTGCTTAACAGACCCAGTTGATAACATTAACACTAAAAGGTAGGAGGAAAATGAGCTTTCATTTCATTTCAGTTAGGAAAAATAAGTAGGAATGTTATTTAAGAGATTACCTTCAGGATCTGTAAATGAAAGCAAAAACAATTTAATTAATTAATGTATGCATGCATATATACATACATACATACATACTGGGGATTGAACCTAGGGGCACTTTATCACTGAGCTACATCCCCTGTCCTTTCTATTTTTTATTTTGAGATATGGTCTCACTAAGTTATTTAGGGCCTTGGTAAGTTGCTGAGGCCAGCCTCAAACTTGGAGCCCTCCTGCCTTGGCCTCCTAAGTTGTTCAGATTATAAGCATGTGCCACTATGTTTGGCTAAATATAATTAATTTTTAATTGTTTTTATAGAGCGATAAGCTAGCCATATCAAAAGTTGACCATCATCTATAGCTAATTAGATGCAGGAAAGCTTTGGTCCAGAAATGGGATCATTTCTTCAGAGAATCTAAAATTTTAAGGAGAAACAGAGAGTTGGGGCTCATTCTATCATCTTTAGGTTCTTTCAGGTGCTCCAGTGTCCTTTTAATAAATTTCCCTTTTTGCTTAAGAAGCCTAAGTTGGTTGCTGATAACTACCATCATTTGGTGGATAACCATAAAAGTGATCTGTTTTGATAGTTGAAGTGCTTCATCTCCATATTCTTCTCTCCTTTATCCATTCCTCGGTAGTAAATATGGTCTTTAAACCCGTTATTCCTAATTGTTTTCCTACACCAGGTGCTTTCTGGAATCTTCTTTGTTGTTGTCAGATGCCCCCAGTACTGTTGTTGTCAGATGTCAGTGCTCCTGTCACACATAATAAAATCCTTTAAGTCTGAGGAAAGCATAGTAACTTAGTGGAAAACAAAAATCCCTGAATGGAGACATGATTTTGTTTTGGTTCTCATGGTTAACTTGCTTAAGATCTAGAGCAGTTGTCTTTTGGCCCTGGTTTTCTCTTCTGTACTATCAACAGATTAGATCCCTTTTAAAAGCACTGCTTGATATTGCATAGTACAATTACTTGGGAAGCAGTGCAGAGTAACAATTGGGACTTTTTACCTCTTTTGCTTCGCAGATATTTCTAGGGATTCTGCCAAAGATAGCATTGATTCTCTTGGTAGCCACTTATCTTTAAATTCTTACTAGGTTTCTGGATAATTTGACTTCAGTTAGTGCTTATGCAAATGAGCTTTTGAATTGTTGAAAAAACTATATCTTTAAAAAATTGTTAATCTGGGGGATGGCAATGTAGCTCAGTGGTAGAGCACTTACTTAGCATGTACAAGACCCTGGGTTAGATTCCCTAGCACTGGGAAACAAACAAACAAACAAAAAAACACAAAAAACTGTTAGTCTGGACCCATCTTTTGTACTCTTCTGATATCTTGCTGTTTTACACCTCGCATAACACAACACACACATTTGTAAAGCAACAGAGCATTGGGCCTGAAATCAATCAGATCTGCTTTGAAATTCCTTGGCCTACGATGTATTTTCAGGCACTTTGACCTGTGTAAATCATATAATTTGTCTAAGCTTTAATTTCTTTACCTATAGAGTATGGATAATAACTCCATGGCTCTCAGGTCTGTTGTAACTCTCCGGTGAAGCCATGTGAAACTACCTAGTAAACTTCATGTTCTGTTGGTCATTGGTCATTAGAACTATTTCTGTAAATGCTGAGTAGACTCCTTTGTTGACATTATTTCATGACTGTACTTAATGGTTTGGACAGCTGTGGATTAAACATTGTCCCCGACTTCAATGCTTTTTACTAGGTAATCTAGCCTATTACTATCCCAGCCTATTCTAGCCCATTACTAACCCATTTCTGAACAGATGGTGGGCCTCTTTCCAGGAGTTTGAGTCCTTGGGGCAGTTTTTTAACTGAACTGTTTGTTTTCACCCTCATATTCTTTTAAACATGGTGATATGGTAGCATTTAAATCAAAACTGGAGCTCTCAAGTGACCTGCATTACTCACAGTACACACTTTGACAGAATAACTGGTTACGAGCCACTTCAGGAGTTCATTTGACAAAACTTATGCCACTTGACATTTCTCACATAAACTGCGTGTGTACTAGTCAGTGATGTGTACTAGTCAGTGAGGACATAAGTGGCAGTGGTAGCTTGAGCTGTCTGTCTGCTTTCCCTTCACTTGAGTCAGAACTTACTGGTTTATCGTGGAGGCTCTGAGTTGTCATTTGACTGGAATGTGGTGTTCAAGTTCAACAGTTTTGATTTGTCAGCAAGGCAGTTCTGCCTCTCTGATAGGTCCTTTTAGGGAATATAAATTGAGTGCTTGTTTTTTTTCACCAAACCAAAGCATAAGCAGTTCTGATTAATGAGCTGAGTGTTTCTGTTGTCAGGATGAAAGAAATTGATCCTTTGTGCATGACCTCGTACTTAACAAACATTTAGAAGTCTAATCTGTACCTATCTTAATTTAAAAGCATTATTACTCAAATATGGAAAAAATTTACTTTAAGAACAAATTTCACCTGTTTTTCTTACTGTTTCATTTATTTCAACTAAGATAGATTGAACATCTTAATTTTGTTGTGGATTTATGTATTGTCCCTTGATGAAGATCTCAGGGATTTAAGTGCATCCAGGGAAGCATACCTTACCCATTGTTAGTTAATTTGGACACAACTGAGGAGTTTATGACTGAGATTTTTTTACAGCTAAACTGAGAGAGGGACAGAAAGGGTGGGGAGGTAGGCAGATGTGGAGGAGGAGAGGAAGAAGAGTATTGATTGTGGGTTTCATGAACTTGCATAGTAGTAAAAATATTGACCAGTACAACTACAGTAATGTCTTCTGTTTTTCCTTTGGTGGGGTTAATCATGCTTTTAATCTTCATCTTTGTTGCAGGTGTGTTCATCCTAGAGGGGGTGTGATTCAGAGTGTTTCTTCATGGAAGCACGGCTCTGGCACACAGTATGTTAGCACCCGTCAAAACCAGTCATGGACTACTGTGACCCCCCAGCAGACTTGGGCTTCACCAGCAGAAGTTGTTGATCTTACCTTGGATGAGGATAGCAGGCGTAAATACCTACTGTAATACCATGTCACTGTGTTTCCTCTGCACTGTTTCCTTCCACTTCCCACTTGCTCCTCTTCTTTGTGACACAGAAGTTCATTGTCATAGCTTCAGCTTCAGAAGCTGTTTGTGGCATTTGTAGAATTGAAACTCATGGAAACCTCCTCACACTTTTTTTTTTTTTAATTAAAAGAAGTCACTTAGGAAAATAACCTATCACAGAAAAAATAATTTCTTCTTTCCCTCAGTAGGAATATGAGAATGATGAATTTCATTAGACAACTTCATTTTACTTGGTGACTTTTAATCTTAGGAAAGTTGCCTTCCTTTTAGAATAATAGTTTAATTACCAAGTAAAATGGATTTCAGTTTTCAAATCTTGTATTTATTTTTCTGTATAATGAAATTAATACCTAGACTTGACCACTATCTTCCCACCTCATTGTCACTCCCACCTTAGGGCATTCTCACACATATCACTCAGGTCCTTATTGGCACCTGATAGGGCATGTGTATATTAAAATTGGTCCTTAAAAATAGAAGACAGAAGTATTCCAAGTGTTTCTTTCTTTTAGCTTAAGTCTTCTGCCTTCTTTTCCTGACTTTATTCCTGGTTGACTTCCCACAACATAAATAATTAACATGCTACTTCGTATTTCTAAATACTATTAGGGTGACTTAGTTGGTCTCCTTGCTGCAATAATTCACAATGTTCTGGAGAATGTCTCCTTTGGAGCAGAGGCATTCTGGATTGGTAACTACCAAGAGGTTTTATGGGCATGTGAAGAGAGTATTGAGAGATCAGTGGGAAAGTCTTTTTCCTTTAACTTTTCCCCCTGGTTTATTAAAATAATGGGAGAACTTAGAAAACTATTACCTAGGAAGACTATGAAAAACTGTGTGGCTTCTGAGTCTACAGGCACTTGCAAATCTGGGAGAAAAATGCCTTCTTTCAAAGCTGGTCTCTCCATAAGGCATGTGTAACAACTGTTCAAAACCTATGCTGAACTGGACCTGATACCGTATTTGGGTATTTCTTTTCTCTGTCTTCTAAAAAAAAGCATAAGAAAAATCCAAATATGTCATAAGAAGTCAGTGCAAATCATATTAATGGCACTGCCTCACAGTATCTAAAAGTAATAATAGCAAAGGGTAGTTGAAACTTCAGGGAATTCAGGAAATGCCAGCATTGGAGTTTTGTGGCATTAGTTACTGCTTTTTTTCCCCTATAACATGTAGTTGCTAGTGAATTATTTTAAAAGCAATACCTAGAGTTAGAACACTATGTATTGTATACAGGGAGGTGTGAAGTAATATTGGCTCAGAAGACTTCACCTTTGTTTTTCAATGTTTTTGTTTGCTTCTTGAATTGTTTTTTGTTTCCATTGTTATGGTATGAAGTTACTATGCCCTTTGCTTGCTTCCCCAAATGCCTTGGTGGCTCTTACTGATAATAAGAGCACGAGATTTGCTGTTTTCAGTTTCCATTCATTGAACACATATTTACCAAGTGCCTGCTCTGCATCAAGCAGGGTGGGTGCATGGAGGCCCTGAGATGAATGAAGGCATAGCCTGCATGTGCATGCATCAGAGTCTGCCTGGCTCTACCTGCCTGGCCTTTTCTTCTTTTTTAATATAAAGACAAGTTTATTCTTTTACCCTAATTCCTGTTACTTGAGTTTTTCCCTGTGCCCCTTCTTCTACAGAAATGTACTTCAGCATGTGTTCTTTGATTTTCTGTTAGCATCTCATTCGATCTGGCCTCTGTTCTTCTCCAACTTTTAATTTTTTTCCAGTCTATGTTGAATTGGTCAAGCCTTTAAGATCACCAACCTCCAATTCTAGCACCTCATTTATCATTCTTTCACATGGCCATAATCCTAGACAAAAACCAAAGACCCAGAGGCCAGAGCGAAACAGGACCTTCTGAAGATTCACTACTGGTGTATCCTTGGACCTTCACATCTTACTTTAGGATTAATTTATTGAATTTTACTGTTACACTTTTTTTTTTTTTACTTGAATTAAAATACTAGACAAAGCAGAAATGTACAATTTCTGGTCTGTGTTTTCCAGGAAAATCATTGGGAAGAAAGTAGAGTGGAGTATATGACTTGAAGTTTTTGCAGCTTATTTTCCCCCCAGTATCAGGTCACAGCCCCATTTTGAAGAATGTTTTTTATATTATCTAGTTTAATGTTAATAGTGTGTTTTGTTCAGTTATTTCCCATGACACATTTTCTTCAGTCCCTACTAGTCATCCTCTAAGGAGAGTACTTTCTGGTGTGCTTTGTGCACTGTGGATTGGGGAAAGAGTTGGATTATAACCAAGCCCTTTTCTGGCCTTTTGCTTTTACATTAGGTTGCAGTTTTTCCTCACTTGTTCTGTTTCCATTTCTCTCATTACCTGACCTGATGTACCAGAGCAGAGATTTAGGCATTAAGATACAAAAAGGGAAAGAGAGAATGTTAGAGGCAGTCAGCTCTTTCCCCTACCTATTAGGCTGGGACTTTACCTAACAACTAGAGGATGTTTCAACTCTTCATTCATTGCTATATCTAGAAGAATGGAGATGTGGTTTCAGGCAAGGTGATAAAATTCTGTGATACACAACTTACATGACATTTGAAATTTCTTTTAAAGGAATCATTTTCTTAACCCAGCTTTTGCATTTGGTAGCATAAGAAGTAGTTTATGCTTTACAGGATATTGTTCCAAGTAATATCTCTGTTACATTGGTACACTTGGGTCATAGATTGGCTGATCCCGCTGACTTGGTTAAATTCTCTGCCCCTCCAATTTGAAAAAAACAGACCAGTAATCTAGCTATTGCACCATCATGACTGCCCTGTAATTTTTAATTGCTACTCACCAGTAATTGTCTTTTGATTTTGATGGTGGGGCCAGACTGAATGGATTTCAGTATTTACATTTGAGCATCCCATAAACTGTTATTACCAATTGCAAACACGAACCATCAGATTTGATAATTTAGTCATTTGTTCATCTTTACTTTTGCACATTAGCACCATACATAACTTAAAATGTGTTGCTTGCTTTTTTATACCATGTCACAAGGTTTTTGAAAAAGCTTGGGACACAGTTTTGTTTTTTAATCTTTGTTTTCATAAAGGCAAAGAACAGAGCCCCTAATCCCTGTTCTCCCATATGTGTATGATGTGACTTCCATGTATATATAAAAATGATCGCACCCTAACCAAACTTCCTCATATTGTGCACTGTTTGTTTAAAATAATCACGTATTTTAGTCCAATGCTGTTGTATTTTTTTCATTTTATTTAAAACACTACTTCTTATTCTTTTAACAAATTTTAAAGGGTAGTGATCTTAAAAAAAATCACTGGATAACTAGGAAATATTTTTGTTGTTGTTTTGTTTTAAAGAGTACAAGGTCATCGAACCTTTTACTCCGCTTACCGTGAACATGAAATGTCAGCCATTGTATGGCTAGGAACCAATGCACTTGGCGGTTAACAGATCTGCTGTTGCTGGGGTGTGAGCGTGGACTTGATGCAGTGATGACAAATCATTGCGTAGAAGTAATGTTTTCAAATGTGCAACTCTAGTTTTTAAAATGAAATTTGGTTCGTTACATTCATTATTTAGTTTTTGTTTCCATTTAGTATTTAATGGTCTTTGGAGAAAAAAAATTAATAAAACAGAGTGTTATATATATATTTTTTGGTGCAAGATAAGATTTTCTGTTTTTTGAAATAAGTCTGTAGCATAAAGGTTAAACTATTTTAAGACAAAATAAAATAGAGTGTATTTAAACAATGATACTTTCTGAGGATTTTTTTTTTTCCTGTTTGCTTCAGTTAATTACGTGGTTCCTGGAGCAGCTCCCAAGTTACCTTTTGGATGTGAAAGTGGATGTTTTGTTAATAGATCATTATAAGATGCCTGATTTTTTTTTTTTTTTCTGCCAAAAGAGATCTGTATACTACTGCCAAGATATTTTGCCAGGTATCCTGTTGTGTATCAGATCTAGATAAAAATAGCTTTATAGCCGCTTTCCTGTAGTCTTTATCTCCTCTTCAGCTGGGACCAGGCTTTAGAGAGGGCTGAAAGCTTTTGTACTGCTGGGACGCCTGTGCTCCTGGGAACCAAACTCACTTGCTGATTACTTCATAGAGACCGGCACATCAGGGTAAGATGCATTGACTGCCTGCACTTGGCATACCGTGTAGACTGTTTCAGAAATAACCTCATGAACTTTTTTCCTAGTTTGGTTCAACTTTCAAATTTTTTATTTGCTCATCAAAATGATAGTACCTAGCATATTAACACCTCATGACTCTATGCTGCATCTGGAATAGTGGAGATATGGTTTCAGGCAAGGTATAAATGATAAAATTCTTTGGTATATAACTCCTATAACATTGGAAATTAGGAAATACACTGTTAAAAGTAGGATATGTTTTCAGTTTTGTTGTTTTTAATGCTGCTTTTGTGTTGCATTGTATTTGAGATCTAGGCATGTCAGTGCCTATGAGAAACTCTTTTTTGACTCTAGAAGAAAATTATCTAGGACCTTACTTTTGAATCCTTTCATCCTTGAAAACATCCTTGGAAGGACAGGATTGACTAAAGTCTGTGGGTAGTTCTTCATCTCATTTGGGCTTCTCCATTCTATTCTGTTGGCTTTGGGCTTTCCTTCCCTCACTGGTTGTTTTTCACAGTAGATGCCAGCTATTTATAATTTCAGTCTAAACAGAAAACAATTACAGGTAAAACTTTACCAAATACATATCTCTTCAGCTTCATTTTTGCAACCAGAGTAAGGTGAATTTCTTCTAGGTTTTATTTCAACTATGTTACTGCTCTGTGAAGGAGTATTCCTTGACATCATTGGTAGGTTTGATTTTCTTTCCTGACTCCATCTTTGAGAGCAGTGATGCACAGAATTAGAGAATTCCCCAGCTATAAGTGAAATTTTGTCTGGGAGAATCTGCCTGGAGCAAAATAAGGTAGTAGGAAGTAGTAGATGGAGCAGTGAGCTCATTAGAAGATGCAGATGATGGTTGAGAGTGTCACAGAGATCGGGAAAAAACTCTTATTTGCCCAGGAGGTCATATGATGCTATCTTATTTGCTCACTCCAGTACTACCATTATAATAGTTCCACAGGTGACATACCCTGTAGATGGAAGTGGCTGTATGCAAGGATCCCTTTGTGTGCGAAGAATTCACTGTTTCTGCCAAACCTTGAAGTCCCATTTGGTAGGGTGGATATGTAAAGGATGGGAATGAGTGTGAGCAGTGAAGTCAAACCTCAGTAAAGAGGAGTGGCAGTAGTGACTGGTGTGATCTGCTCCTGGATCCTGGCCTACTGGTTGGGAATATCCCTTTGTTGTGAATTTAATTTGTC
>CM053412.1:24977756-25000847 GCA_028644305.1 Xerus rutilus | reverse complement strand
CCCTCCCTCCCCCTCTCTACCCCTCTCTCCTCTCTCTCTCTCTCTCTCTTTTTTTTTTTGAGTACCAAGGATTGAATTTAGGGGTACTTGACCACTGAACCACATTTTGTATTTTATTTAGAGACAGGGTCTCACTGAAGTGCTTAGCAGCCTCGACATTGCTGAGGGTAGCTTTTTTGAACTCACAATCTCCTGTCTCAGCCTCCCAAGCCACTGGAATTACAGGCATGTGCCACCCGCCTGGCTAGAATCTTAATGCTGTATAAGGAGGGAGTCAGACCAGAGGGTGGGTGAGTGAGCTATAATAATAGGTCTTGATCCAGGGAATAGGAGACCCCAGAAAGGCCATATGTCCGCTAATGGATTTAGTTTCTCTACCTCTAAAATGGAGACTCTTAGATTTCTTTTCTAGACTAAGTCCAGGCTGTGCTATTATAGGGCACAATTCATTGTTCTGCAGAGCCATTAGGTTTTTCAGCTTAAGAAAGCAATTCACTCCAAAAAGCTGTTCAAAGGACTTCGGTTTGCTCCTCTTGCTCTTAAGCTTTTGGAAGGCATTGAATGACACCCACACAACTTTGAATTTCTGTGAACTTTTTATTTTCAAAGTTCTAACTGTTTATTTCAAATTTCCACATGGAATAAGAAATGGTAGAAATTATTATCCTGATTTTATGGATTGGAAAACAGAACTGAAGAGTAACAACACACCCCTTTGTAAGAGCAATTTAAAAAAAAAATGATTCAAGGGAGGACTTTTTAACTTAAAAACAAAACCTCACTTCTTTCTCTACCTAGTTTTTCATCATTTTTTAAGCTGATATTTTGCTGCTTTCTGGTCTGAAAAGTATGGGAAGTCTGCCTAAGTAGGTAATGCTTGATTGGTTTCCTTTTCTCTTGGACAAGTGATCACAATTTTAAACATTGTAGATCAGAACTACACATCTGAGTGTTTGTTCCAGCTCTGTCTCTGGAATAGCCATGGAAACTTTGTGTAGACAGATTCCCTGTCTCACAGTTTATAGAACAGGAAAATACAGATGACAATGAAAGATGTTTGGGCTCATGATTAAATATGGAAATACAAAATTATAGGATGGCATTTCACATAGGTAGGACTACATTTAAATCCAATAGAAGACAGAATGATGGTAACTTACTTGTCTGCTGATGGCATTTTATTTCAACAGTTAGGAAAACTGGAATTGTCTAGTCAAGCTGGGTATGTGTAGCCCCATAATCCACCATTTCCACTTCTTGGCATAATAACCATCGGGCATTGTTTAAATTGTGGTTGCAGCCTATATAAGGAAGTCATGTAATCATTATCTGTAAACTTGATTTTTAAAAAGTTTTATTCTAATTATACATGACAGCAGAATGCATTTTGATTCATTGTACACAAATGGAGCACAACTTTTCATTTTTCTGATTGTACACCATGTAGAGTCACACCATTTGTGCAACCATACATGTACCTAGGGTAATGATGTCCATCTCATTCCACCATCTTTCCTACCCTCATGCCCCCTTTCCTCTGCCCAATCCAAAGTTCCTCCACCCGCCACCCCACCATTATGGATCAGCATCCACATATCAGAGAAAATATTTGGCCTTTGGTTTTGGGGGATTGGCTTATTTTGCTTAGCATAATATCTTCAAGCTCCATCCATTTACCTGCAAATGCCATAATTTTATTCTCCTTTAATGCTGAGTAACATTCCATTGTGTATATGTACCACATTTTCTTTATTCATCTATTGAAAGGCATCTAGGTTGGTTCCACAGTTTAGCTATTGTGAATTGAGCTGCTATAAACATTGAAGTGGCTGTGTCACTGTAGTATGCTGATTTTAAGTCCTTTGGGTATAGACCAAGGAGTGGGATAGCTGGGTCAAATAGTGATTCCATTCCAAGTTTTCTAAGGAATCTCCATACTGCTTTCCAGAGTGGTTGCACCAGTTTGCAGTGCCAGCAGCAGTGTATGAGTGTACCTTTTCCTCCATATCCTTGCCAACACTTATTGTTATTTTTATTTATTTTTTGGTACTGGGGATTGAATTCAAGGGCACATAACCACTGAGCCATATCCCCAGCCCTGTTTTGTATTCTATTTAGAGACAAGGTCTCACTGAGTTGCTTAGCGCCTTGCTAAGTTACTGAGGCTGGCTTTGAACTCATGATCCTCCTGCTTTAGCCTCCCAAGTCTCTGGGATTATAGGCATGTGCCACCGTGCCCGGCTTTTTACTTGTATTCTTGATAACTGCCATTCTGACTGAAGTGAGATGAAATCTTAGCATATAAGCCTGCTTTTGCTTAAGGAAATAGGATAACAGGAAGTAATTGCAGACAGTATTATTATATGAAACTCTTGTTATATACTGATATACATCTATACAGAAAGATTATGTGTGTGTGCATAGCACACTGAGAGAGAAATTAAATTTTAAACTGTGGGTTGCAGTAAAAGTAGAAAGCCATGGTTTTAGGGACATAACATGCTTAAAATGCTTGGTGTTATTTTTTCCAGTTTTTGGCAAATTCACTATGGATCCATCAAAAGGATGGATACATAGAGTATTAATAAAGTGTTAAGCCATTGTGGAAATAAATGAATTAGAGCAGTATTTATACACATATATCAGTTACATCAACATGGATTAATCTCAACAGTGTAGACTGGAGATAAAGCAAGTTGTAGAATATGTAGTATATGATACCATTTATATGAAATCTCAGAAGACATACTATATATTGATATAGGATACATACACTGTCATTAAGAATGTAATGAAATGCATGAGAAGAATAAATGCTAAATTAAGGCTAATGGTTACCTTTGGGAGGGGAGATATGGAGGAGACACAAGGGCTTCAACTTTATTGGTAAAATTTCTGAAGTTGGGTAATGGGAACATTGCTATATGTTATTCTTTGTACTTTATCATTAAATCAAGTTTTTTTTTTTGTTTTAAACAGAATAAAAATCCTTTTATAACTTTCCTAATACATTAGTAGAAATGAATAAGATCTGAAAGTTATTCCTTTTAGATGCCTTGGCACTTTGTAGATGTCACCAAAAACTGGCACAACAACAAAAATAAATTTGACAAATTGGACTTTATCAATATTAAAAGCTTTTATGTTTCAAAGGACACCATGAATAAATTGAAAAGACAACTCATAGAATGGGAATCAAATATGTGCAAACTTTAAATCTGATGAGACTTAAAAAATCTTTTAGTTGTCAGTGGACCTTTATTTTATTTATTTGTATGTGGTGCTGAGAATCGAACCCAGTTCCTCACACATGCTAGGCAAGCACTCCATGACTAAGCCATAACCCCATTCCAATAAGAGACTTTTAATATATATACATTGACATATGAAGAACTTATATTAATAACTTCTTAATATTTATTAAGAACTCGTACAAATCAGTAAAAAGAAAGCCTGCTTCAAAAATGGATAAAGGATCTGAATGAAAATTTCTTCAGGGAAAATATATAATTGGTTAATAAGCACAGGAAAGGATGTTCAACATGGGAACATGTCACCAGAGAGATACCAATCAAAATCACAGTGAGATGCCACTGTACACTCAGTAGGATGGCTAGGAGCAAAAAGTCACGTAACAGCAAGCATTGGGGAAGCAGAGAAATTGGAACTCTTATACACTGCCAGTGGGAACACAGAGTGGTATAGCCACTTCAGAAAATATTTTGACTGTTTCTCAAATGGTTAAGCAATATTATTTGGCCATAAATAGTACTTATTACATGAATGATCCTCGAAATGGTGTTAAATGAAAGATGATGTATTCTTCCATTTATGGGAAATGACTAGAACAGACAAATCGATAGAAACAAGGTAGATTAGTTGTCAGATGCTGGGGGAAGGTAGAAATGGAGTGACTGCTAATAGGGGATTTCCTTTTGGGGTGATGAAAAATATTCTTTATGTAGTAGTGATGGTCACACCCCTCTAAACTAGAAAACATTGAATTATACACCATGGAAGGATGAATTTTATAGTGTGTGAATTATATATTAAAAAATGCCAACAACCTTTTCTATTGAAGTTATTGTGCTTTAAGCTATTAATATCTTGACATAAGTGCCACACACTTTTCTGAATATTAGTGTAAATAGTGAGGACAGAAAAGGTAATAGGAAGGTACGTGAGAAGTTACATGAGACCCAGAAGACTAAGATGACTGTAATTAAAGGTATGACCAGCTTCCTCACTGGTTACAGACTATCTTGATCCTGAGAAGAGACTTTGGGGGAAACTTACCCTCAGTGAATGAGATGTGGCTTGCTGTGGTTTCTTTGCCATCTGTGTCTGTGAAGGTTGAAGATCATTCAGGAAAAAAACCTAAGCTTTATTCCCTGCTGAAATGCGAGTGCTGACCAACTTGCAGCAGAGGTTCAGAGCAGGCTTTGTGTGGGAGGTGGGTCAGTGGGTGCAAATATGCCCACCTCAGGGACAATGTGAGCTCCTGGGGCCTGCCTCTGGCTCAGACCCTGGCTTTTCCCAGAAAGTTTTGTGGCCATTCTGAAAGAGGGCCCATTATGGTTTAGGTATGAAGTGTTCCCCAGTCAGTCATGTGTTGAAGGGTTGGTTCCCAGTGCAGCAATGTTCAGAGGTGAGAATTTGGGACGTGATTGGATTTTAGGACTCTGATCATAACAGTGTATTACTCCACAAAGGAATTCATATTTAATTGCATTTTGGGGAGGTAGTAGAAGCTGTAGGAATCAGGGCCTAGTTGAGGAAGTAGATCATTGGCAGTGTGCCCTAGAAGGGTTTATCTTGTCCCTGACCTCTTTCTCATTCTCTGTCTCCTTCCTGGCTACAACAATGTGAGCAGCCATATTCCAACATGCCCTCTTCACCATGGTGTTTTGCCTCACCACAGCCAAAAGACCATCAGTTGAAACCTTTGAAACTGTAAGCCAAAATAAATCTTTCCTCCTCTAAGTTGGCTTTCTCAGGTATTTGTTATAGCAATAAAAAGCTAACACAGGCCCGTAGGTGACAGCTGACATTCTGCCTGAGTAGCTGTAACTGCATTCATTGGGTATTAGGTTGAAATGGAGATAATCTCTTTCTGTACTTGACCCTCCTCACTCAGATTCTCCTGCAGTGTTCCCACTCTGGGTTGTAAGCTCTGGAAGTCACTGTTAGTAAGGAGAGTTTGTAGTACCTGTCAGGGGTGCTGAGGCAGAAAACAGGATGTTGGCTTTAGGCAGTGTTGAGTACTTCTCTTTCATCTATTTAGTGGTCTTCCATATCTCCTTTAAGTCTTGGCTAAATTCTGCTGATTAGTTCTTTGGGTTCTTGCCAGAGTGTATTTATTTGTTGTTACATTAAAAATATATAGCAAGCTGGCTGTGGTGGTGCACACCTGTAATCTCAGCACTTTAGGAGGCTGAGGCAGGAGAATCACAAGTTCAAAGCCAGCCTCAGCAATAGCGAGGCACTAAGCAACTCATTGAGACCCTGTCTGTACATAAAACACAAAATAGGGCTGGGGATGTGGCTCAGTGGTTGAGTACTCCTGAGTTCAATCCCCTGTACCAAAAAAGTAAAAATATCACATTAAAAATAAACTGGTGAGATAATGCAAAATCTTTTGGTTTGGGAGGGTGTTTTGGTGGTGCTGCAGATTGAACTTAGGGTGCACCCCCAGATCAAGATCCTTTTAGCATCCTTTCAGGCACCAACCAGTTAGAATTAACACTGAAAAGATGGCTGCCACAAACTCATGGGACTCTGTGTGTGGCAGGCATGATATCAACCCTATCACTGCTAGACTGCGACCAGTGGAGTGGGGAGGACATTTCAGCAGCTTAGGGCAGGGGCTGTTTGCTAAGCAGAATTGAATTATTTGACAACTGGTAGAACCACACCAGTGCATTCACTTGACCTGTTTGTTTCAGGTTTCTCACTAAAAGTGGGAATAATAGTATCCAACTCTGTGGATTGTCACAAAGAATACATAAGTGGTAGGGCACTGTGGCACATATTTTTAATCCCAGCAACTCAGGAGGCTGAAGCAGGAGGATCACAAGTTTGAGGCCAGCCCCAGCAACTTAGCGAGACCTTGTCTTAAACTAAAAAGGACCTGGTGTATAGCTCAGTGGTAAAGCACCCTGAGATTTAGCCCCAGACTAGGGTGGGGCGGTATGTGTTTAAATGAGTAGAGGCCAGGTCCATGCCATTGGTCTCGTCAGCCTTGCACCAATCCTTGTTTGGTTAGTTCAACTGAGAAGTATAGACCAAATACAATTTGTCTCTTGGCCTGCTAATAATAGCAACTATATGACAGTATTACATGTGTTCTTGAAATGTAAGTGAAATACTTTAAAGGAAATAGCAAGCCGGACACTGGGATTGTGATAACTTGCGTGGAGCAGTGAAAAAAGTCCCAAGAAAAGGAGCTACCTTCATTACTGATGAGCTGTGACCTACAAGGCCAGCCATCTCTCTGGATCTCATCTGCTTTCATCTGTGCAGGGGGCTATTTGTAGGCCTCCCAGCATCCCTAGATTTTGAGGGGATTGAATAAGGTAATGGGATAGCATAAGAGAATTGACAGCATTATAGCATTTTAGAAGTTGCAGACATGACTACAGAAAGAAGGCTTGTAACAGAAGTAATGCATTGGACCAGATAGAAGAGGAGTGTGGCAAACTCTAGAAAGAGTATATGTTTGGCCAAAGGGGGAAGCTTCAACTCTTGCTGGGAGCCAGTATTGTTTAATGTTGCCAGATCTATGACTTTTTCTAAAGAAAATGGAAGTCTGGATTTTTAAAATGTAAATGTGAAATTTCTGACTCACAAATGTTTGTATGTGGCCATGGTCAGGCCTGCTGGACATACAGCTTGATAGACTTGTTGGTTAGGAAGAAGTAAAAATAGGGTGGACCCATCACTGACTTGCCACCTCCCTGACTTCCTACCCTCGAGCCCTCCTGGTGTGGGATAAAAAGCAATGAGCCTGGGGTGGCCTGGTGTTGCAACCTTCATTTTGTGTAGGCTGCTGAGGTTTTGATTTACAGATGAGCCACTCCAGCAAGGGACAGAGTGTACCCAGAGACCTATGGTATCTTATATCCTTGGTCTGATGTATTACCTGAATACATCTTTCACTTTCTAAAGAAACATCCAAAGAGAATGGAGGCCAACTGTATCATAAATCTTGGCAGCCAAGTAACCTGCATCAATCCTGTTTGGCCCAACTCGGTCAGGAGCCGTGTGGGCCAAACAAAACTTGTATGAAAGCCTAATTTAGCCTGTGGGCTACCTGTTTGCTACCTCTGTACTGTGCAAATTTCACTGGTTCCTCCAACATTTAATTGTTTGCTGTGCTAGGCAATGGGCCAGACCCTTGGGCCAGTCCTCAATCCTCAAGTAACCGGCTCTATCTGGTGGAGCAAACCATTGTCACAAAACTTGACAAATGCTAAGCTCAGAGCTGGATGCATGATGCCATAGGCACAAAAAGAACTCCCTAAGTCAGCTGGTGGGATGGAGTGAACAAATGATAGACGAGCTTTTACAGAAGCCTGAAACTTCTTCAGCTAAGTTGGTAAGAACTGTGGTTTCTGGCAACATAGAGTGTGTAGGGTGTAGGCAGATGTCATTCAGGTACAGAGCTTAGGCAAGGCATGGAGGTGACAGCATAGAATATAACTGCTAGTTGAGAGAAAGGGGAGTGGTGGAGAATAAGCTGGAGATGTAAGAGCCTTGTGGTAAAGAATCTTGGATGCATTTTGAACACCCCACAAGTATACTGGCTGTGGAGACTGTTTATTACCCTGAAAAAACCTAAATTTAGAAGTAGGAATTGGACTTGAGAATACATGGCTGCAATAACCATGCACTTATGAAATGACAAGGAGCACTAAGATATTGTATGGAGGGAGAAATAAGAGCAGCTCTCACCTCAAAGTGAATGAGAACACAGTTAATATTTGAGTGTGGAGGATTTTATTAGGACTCTTCTACAGGAATCAAACATAAATGATGAAGCTGAATCAAGACGGGGGAATGGAAAGGAGAGCAGAATGGAGAAATATTTGAGAGAGTGAATCTATAGGACTGGATGCGCAGCCAAGGGAGATGGAGAGCATGTAGGTGAGGAAGGAGGCTGCCAGGTGTTGCAGCCACCAAGTAGGAAATAAAGAAAAGGGATCAGGTTTGGAGAGCCTTGCAGAGGCTTTTGAGTGTCCCATTCACAATCCTCTAAGGAAGACATTGATATTGAGTGCCCCTTCTTTGGGGGCGGGGGAAGAGTTACTAGGGATTAAACCCAGAAACCCAGAGACGCTTTACCACTGAGCACATCCCCAACCTTTTTCCCCCCCTCCCTCAATTTTAAGATCGAGTCTTGCTGAGTTACGGGGCTGGCTTTGAACTTGCTGTCCTCTAGCCTCAGCCTTCAGAGCCACTGGGATTACAGGTGTGCGCCACTGAGCCAGGCCAGTGAGTGCCCTTTGGCTTTGGAGCATAATGCATACCTTCTTTAGAAGTACTGCTCTAACCCATTCACTGGGTGACTTAGAGCAAGGAAGGGCTACAGCACAAGTCAGGCTACTGGCTACTTGCACCACATGACCCAGCAAATTCACTGGTGCTATAGATATTCATGGTGGATGTTATTGTTTGGATGTGAAGTGTCCCCCAAAAGCTCATGTGTGGGGCTGAGGCTGTAGCTCAGTGGCAGAGCACTTGCTTAGCATGTGGGAGGCACTGGGTTCAGTCCTCAGCACCACATAAAAATAAACAAATAAAGGCATTCTACTCATCTTCAACTACAAAAAAAATTTAAAAAAAAAAGCTCATGTGTGAGACAATGCAAGAAGGTTTAGAGGAGAAATGATGGGGTTATGTGAGTCTTAACCCAATTAGTGAATTAATCCCCTAGTGGGATTAACTGAGAGATAACTGCAGGTGAGTAGGGTGAGGCTGGAGGAGGTGGGCATCAGGGACGTGCCTTTGGGGTATGTATGTATATCTGGCTAGTGCGGTCTCTCTGCTGCCTGATCATATGAACAGCCTTCCTTCACTACACTGTTCCACCATGATGTGCTTTCTCACCTCAAGCCCTGAGGAATGGAACTGGTCTTCTATGGACTGAGATCTCTGAAACTGTGAGCCCCTAAATAAACTTTTCCTCCCCTAAAATTGTTCTGATTGGGTCTTTCAGTCAGAGCAGTGAAAAAGCTGACTGAAACAGTGGACAAGGGTGCAAAGTGGAGTCTGGACTCTGAAGGACTTTGGAGCAAGGCTGCTATGCCTTCTGCTACCCAGAACTATTCACTTTTTAAAAACATATATATACTTATTAGTTGGAGATGGATCTTTATTTTATATATTTATATGTGGTGCTGAGAATCAAACCCAGTGCCTCACACATGCTAGGCAAATGCTTCACCACTGAGCCACAACCCCAGCCCAAGGACTACTCACTTTTTGAAAAGCAGCTCCCAAAGCAGCTTTTTGGTCCCTGATAGACACAGAGCATCTGACCATGGGACCTCATTTAACCAAAGCATCAGAATTGCTCATTGCGTACTGGGTTATGTACCACTCAGGTCATAAATTCAGACAGACTCAACAGCAATCCATTCTAAGATGGAAAAGGTACATCTAGGGTTGGGCATGAGCAGGTTCAGAAGGCACAAGTAAACTACATGAAAAGATTTCGTTGCACAGGCCTCTTCCTTGGCCTACAAAGCCCTTAACCATGTTGAACTGAAGGCTTGCCTTCAGATCATGCCAAGGGTTTTGTTTTCTTGTAACCAGCTGATAGAAAAAGAATAACCCTAGACCTGGTTTGTTGTGTTGATATTGGCCAAAAATGCACTGTTGTTTTCACTTCAGGCCCAATTAAAGTAGCCTTGAAAGACAGTGGTTAGGGGAAATCCTCCCTGTGGGTGGTGTTCAGAACCTGTTGAATAGGTATACCTATTCAACTCAGTGTAGAGGGAAGAGCAGCTGGTAGGACGGGGTGAGTAAATGATGGACAAGCTCTTGCAGAAGGCTTCTGTAAAGATGCAAAAGGAGTCTTGGGCAGTAAATGGTTGGTCATGGGCCTGAAAGAAAAAAGATGAAAAGGGTAACAAGAAGGTATAGCGAAGAGGCATGTGGATTGTTCTATGGGTATGGGCACAGATGCCTACCAGAGAGCACGTACAGAAGAGATGCCAAGTAACCAGGTAGACATGTGACTCACCCTGTGGCAGTCAGTCTTGTCCTGAGGGCTTAATCCTTGAACCTATGAATGCAGTAGCATGGTGACAGGGATGGAGGTTAGGCACGGGCCCAGGGATCAACCTACTGCCACTGCTGGCATATCTGTCAGCATAGACAGGCCCTGAGCCCTTGATCAACCAGCCACTGAAGGCATATTGATTACATTAGGTGCCTCCCACCTTGGAAAAGGGAGCCAATCCAATTTCCTAGGGTCAGGAACTACTCTGGTGTTAACCTGAGGGTTCTTTGGTGTTTTGGTTGTCTCTACCACCTCAGATCAAGAGGCCCGTTTTATGGCAAAAGAGGTGCAGCAGTGGGCACATGACCATGGGAGCCACTGGTCTCATATGCCAAGTTGGTGGAAGCAGTGGACCTACTAGAATGAGGGGAGAACTTATGGACAGCAACTGACGTACCACTCAAGGATAACACTGGGCTTGGCTACTGTCGTCCAGAATACAGCCGGTGTGCAGTACTATGTCCCCAATTGCCCGAATACACAGGTTCAAGAAGCAAGTGGGGATGTAGGGCTGGTCCCTGTCACCATCACTCTGTGATCCACTTGCACTAGGTAGAAAAAAATGCCTGGAACTCAGGGAATTTGCTCAAAAATTATGTCTGGAATTCAAGGGGATGTCTTTTGGGGCTTCTATGACTAGTGACAGAAGAGAACAGGTCCTTACAACAACCATGGTGTGATCGGGCAAGATAAAGGTAGGCTCAGACCTCTCAGGGATGTAGGTCTGGGTCAGCCCACCCAGCAAAGCAAACTGGATCAGCTGAAGTACTAGCTGACAACTGAGAATAGATAGGTGGTAAAGGAAGATAATGAGTAGCAGTTTCAGCTTCCGGACCTGCTACAGCAGTGAGCAGGCTGTAGCTTGTCCGCTGTCTGTCTTGTACAGAGCATTTTTCCTAGATTATGCCTGTACCACATTGAAGACTCAGTGACAGGATGGACTTCCTGTGGGTCATGAGTGAACCGTCTGGGGTGTCTGCATTGCATCCCCTTCGTCAGCACCAGGTTCCAGCTGCAGCTGCACTACCGTGTGAGCTTGGACTCCAGGCTGGCAGCACTCCAATTCAAGCACATGGAGTATCCATCCAGTTCCTATTCAGGGCCTTCTCTGAAGCCACAGGAGTCTGTCTTTTGTGGCTCAAACCCAGATGTTAGGGGAATTAATGGCCCTGGGACAACCCTCAACAGTGGAGGATGGGATGGGAGCCAGATGATAAGTGTCCCAGCCTCACATGCCCCAATGGAGAGAGTGTCCTAGTCTGCCTTGGTTGGACATTTCTGAGAGGCATTTTGTATGTTTCTCAGGAAATCCCAGTGGAATTAAATCCTCAGTGCCCACTGCGGTGACCTCAGTGATGGACCTTATATGGGCTTTAACTCCTTCAATTTCACACTGTCCTCAGTTCCTCACTTTTACTTCCCAAGGCCATTCCCCAGTTAAACCACCTACACTTAAGTCCTTGCCTTAGGCTGTGTGTCCAGGAGAATCAAACTAAGACAGGGAGGAAGAAGTGGCCTTCACCCTGAGCTCGACTGGCTAAAGAGAGGTCCAGTGGAAATGGGCAGCAGGCAGTGGCCACATGATTTCTGGAGATGTAAAATTATATGTTATTAGCATGTGGCGGCAGATAAAACCACAGACCTAGGGGAAAACTCATCTATGAGAGGTTAGTGGAAATGAGGCACCCTTCCAAGACACTGGTACTCAACCAGGGGTCATTTGTCAGTGCCTGAAGACATTTTTAGTTGTCACAGGAGGGGAATGTCTACTGCTGCTGGCATCCAGCAAGTATAGGTCAGGAATACCACCAAACATCCTCTAACACAAAGCACAAATCAGATCCCATGACAGACAACTATCCAGGCAAAATGTCTATCATGCTGAGGTTGATAAACAGCTGCTCTAGGAGATTCTAAAGGAGCAGCAGGAGTAGCACTGTGAAAGCCAGAGTTCCCCAGGCCAGAGGGCCAGCAGGGCTGTCTCCAGGGAAGTAAGACCGATAGCTGTCCATTAAGTTCGCAACCCGGGCCTTTGCCAAAGCACTTTCATTGCTGTATGGCCAGTTTGGAATGGGAGAGGCCATGACTGGAAGGCAGTTAACGAAGATGAGGATAGACTTCCCAGGACCTTGGAGGTGAAGGAAAGAAGTGGGTGCTGGGATTAGCTAGGAGCTCCCAGATCAAAGAGTTTGAAAAGATAATGGAAAGACAAACATCTTGGATGTGCTGATTATTAAAGGACACAAGAAGGATGATCGATGGAGAGAGAGCCCAGGGTCATACATGGTACCATGTACCATACAGGTACCACTCTGCTGCATGGTACCAAGCAGCAGAGTACGGGCCATCTGACTTGGACTGAGGAAGAAAACCTTCCCCTGAGGCTGGAAGCAGACAAGACGGGTGAGTTGTATCTGTGGTTGTGGGGAGGGACTGTCCGCTTGAGAGAGTTAACTGCAGGCGTTTTTTTTGTTCTCTGCATGTCCAGGGGATGGGTTCTGTAGGACATAGGGGAGAAGGTTAGAGCAGGAGGTCTGTTATTAATAACTGCTTGTTGATTCATTACACATGGTTGTTTACTGTGCTGAGATTTTTATTGCTGTGCTCTCCCAAAGGATCTCCAAGATGTTTGTCCTTTTTTATTGCCTGATGAGTTCCAGAGGCGAGCACAGGGCTATTGGTAGAAGCTCAGGTTTCCTCTGAGACATCAGCCGAAATGCCCCTGCTTTGCGGCATGTCCCATGACAATCCAGAATTCTCTCCAAGATGTTTGTGAACTTGGGGTTTCAGTTCTTGGGGTCACTTCTGTCTCCTGGTTCCTGTGTCTGCATGTGCTATTCTGCCTTAGACTTAAAATTGAGACACAAAACCCTCTTTCTTACAAAAGCCCCTTTCTGCTAGGCATGTCTGTAATCCCAACTACTCAGAAGGCTGAGGTAGGAGGATTAAAATTTCAAGGCCAGCTTCGGCAATTGAGCAAGGCCCTGTCTCAAAATAAAGTAAAATATAAAAAAGTGCTGCAGATATAGCTCAGTGGTAGAGGACCACTCCCTCCCCCAACAAAACAAAACCCCACAGAACTGCCTCCTGCCTCTCCAAGCCTCCTGGTAGGAGCACCCTGCTCATCCTTTTTCCTTTCTCTCAGCTCCTCACGTATTTCCTCTATTGCCTCATCTCCAGATCCTCTGTTTACCCAGCCCTGCTGATCTCCACACCTGGAAACATGAATGACTCAAATCATCACGGCGCTGCACAGTACACAAGATGGTCTCCTATTACATTCATCACCAAGAGAAGGCAGTTATGGTTAAAAATAATGACAATGTGTTCTCCATAAGACTACAAATTCAGCAGTTGGATTTTCAAAAATTTTAAGAGTTATGTCCAAGCCGGGCGCGGTGGCGCAAGCCTGTAATCCCAGCATTTAGGGAGGCTGAGACAGGAGAATCGCGAGTTCAAAGTCAGCCTCAGCAATGGAGAGGTGCTAAGCAACTCAGTGAGACCCTGTCTGTACATAAAACACAAAATAGGGCTGGGGATGTGGCTCAGTGGTCGAGTGCCCTGAGTTCAAACTCCAGTACCAAAAAAAAAAGAGTTATGTCCAAACCTACTGTAGCTACTCACTAACTGGGAGGGCCCCACTCTACCAAGACCACTCTCTGTCTTCTGAAGTATTAGCCCTGTGAGGGACTGTGTAGGGAGATTGAAAGGCAGAGCACAGCTGGGAAAAGGGTCCCATCTCACCCCTCCCATCTCTAGTGGGCTGGCTTAGAAGTTCACAGCTGCTCATAGGCTTTGTAAATGGACTTCAGGCCTGGTGTTTGCATCTATAAAGGGAAAATAAGGAAGCAGGAATGAGGTTTTAATGAAGTAGGGGAATGGATTACCTGCCTCATAGTATCTACCTAATATATTCTAGACATCACATTCCTTCCTTTGCGTTGCAATATAAAAAAGACACAAGCCTTCGTATTTCCTGCCTGGCGCTTCAAAATCATCAGCTAAGTGATTTTCTGTGATTAACTCAATGATTAGCTCAATGATTGGACAGCCACCTTTCTCAGTGCTGGTGGTTAGGGGCCACAGTGGGAATGTAAGAATCCATGATGCCCCTCAGGAGCTTCTGCTGTACCTGGGAAGATGAAATGTTCACGGACAAAGCAATTGTAGACAGACCACATTGAAGACTGGGACTGATGACCAGGCATTATTTATTTTGGAAATCAAAATAAACATTTTGTTTTAAAGTTTGTTTTGTATTTTGATATTCTCCCAGGAGGAAATAGGTACACCCGTACCCCCAACACTTGCAGTCTCACGCGTGGCCAGGAAGGGCCTTCACGACCTCCTGGCTTTGCTGTAATGCCCGAGGTGCCCAGAAGAGGGCGACCTAGCTCTTTCCCATCTCCCGCCGGACTGTGAAACTGCTGACTTGCGTGGAGATCTGGTGGAGCTTTTTTCCTAAGGTAGTATTGAAAAACCTTTTTTGACTGTGACCCACAGTAAGGCATGCATTTTACGTCATGACGCCCCACAGACTTAAGCTCATGCTTACTCTTACTGCTTGCTTACTCTTACTTGCACTCGCCTGTTTCCATTCAGGATATTTTGAGACTTGATCATTCAAAAAATTGCTGCAAGTCATTCAAAGTGGCAGTGGTGCAATGCTGTAATTCCAGAGACTCAAGAGGCTAAGGAAAGAGGATTACAAGTTCAAGGCCAGCCTTGGCAATTTAGCCAGACTTTGTGTCAAAATGTAAAGGGGGGGTCGCTGGGAGTGTAGCTCAGTGATAGACAACTCCTCCCTCCACCGCCCACCTGCAATTAGTTCAATACCAAGTACCATCAAAAAAGGGGAAAAAAGGAATTCTGATTCTGCCACTTTGTCCATTTGGAGATCTGATCTGTTTTTCTTGTCTCTGAAATGGAATGATAGCGCTTGCCTCCTTTTGGTGCTTGTGAGGATTCGAGGAGCCCTGGATTGTAAGGTGTTGAGGACAGTACCTGGCCCCCAGGAGGCTCTCAGTAAAAGTGAACACTGATCATGATGACAGCTCCTTTCCACTCAGAAACAAGGAAAGCTGAGGAGTATGTGTCTCATCTGGGTGCCTCATGGATGCATTGATCTGGCCTGTGTCAACACCAATTACCAAAGATAGCAACTAAGTAGAAAGCTCTGGAGCTGGGCAGTGTTGGAGGAACACACAGACAATTACAATAGAGTGGTAAGGATTTAGGTGTGATTAGCACTGGGTGCTCTGGAAGCACATGGCATCTGAAGGACCTTAGCTCTCTGGCCCAGCAATCTGTGTTTGCAAATTCCTCCTAGAGACTGTGATGCCTTCTCCAATCTCAACAGACTTTGCTGCACCGCCATCTGGGGGTTTTGTTCAGGATGCACCCAGTACCAGTTTAATCACAGTGTCTAGGAGTGGGAGTCAGGCATCAGTATTTGGGGGACGACGACCAGGGATTGAACTTAGGGGCGCTCGGCCATTGACCACATCCCCAGCCCTATTTTGTATTTTATTTAGGCACAGGGTTTCACTGAGTTGCTTAGTGCCTCACCTTTGCTGAGGCTGGCTTTGAACTCGCCATCCTCCTGCCTTAGCCTCCCAAGCTGCTGGGATTACAGGCATGCACCACCATGCCCAGCAGGCATCAGTATTTTTAAAACAGTTCCTAAGTGATGCCAGTGTGCAACCAAGTAGGGAGACCTCTACCCTAACTCTGACCTAAGGTGGGCTGCCAGAGCAAGCTTCCTGGACAAATGTCATATAAGCAGAAATGGAAGTGGGGTAGGGGCTGGCAGTGATCCTGGGGTGGAATGGAGAAGGAGAGGGGCTGCTGTGCCCACAGAAGTTTCTGAAGAGGCTGTGATCTAGTGTCCAGGAAGCTGGGCTATGAGCTACTTTTCCAAAAAGGTTTAATATCCAGAATATATAAACTCAAAAAGTCTCCCCCGCCCCCCGCCAAACAAACTGCTCAACGAATGGGCAAATTAACTGAACAGACACTCAAGTACAAATAGCCAACATGAAAAAATGTTCAGCATCTTTAGCTATCAGGGAAGTGCAAATCAAAACTATATTGAGGTTCCATCTCACCCCAGTCAGAATGGCTATCATCAAGAACACAAAAAATGGAGGCACACTGGTGCATGCCTGTAATCCCAGTGATTTGGGAGGCTGATGTGGGAGGATTGCATGTTTCAGCAATTTAGTGAGACCCTATTGTGGATGTAGCTCAGTGGTAAAGAGCTCCTGGGTTCAATCCCCAGTACAAAACAATATATATACAAAACACAGTAAATACTGGCAAGGATACAGTGGGTGGGGCAGGGAGGAACACTGTAGGTTGGAATGTAAATTAATACAGCCACTATGGAGTTTTCTTAAAAACAGACTACCATATGATCCAGCTGTATCATTCCTGATTGTACCTGAAGGAATTAAAGTCAGCATACTGTAGAGATCCCTGCAGACTCCTGTTTATCATGGCACAATTCACAATGGCCAGGTTATGGAATCAACCTAGGCACCCATCAAAAGATGCATGGATAAAGAAGATAAGTTATATATACACACAATGGAGTTTTATTCAGTCATAAAGAAGAATGAAATCATGTCATTTGCAGGAAAGCAGATAGAACTAGAGGTCATCCTATTAAATAAAATAAACCAGCCAGACCAAAAAAAAAAAGATGACATGAAAGTAGAAAGGAGACTATTAGAGAAGAAGAAAGGGGGATCAGAGAGAGCAGAAAGGGGAAGGAAATGGATGTGGATATGATCAAAGCGTATTCCTTGCATGTATGAATATGCCACAAAGAAACCCATAGTTCTGTGCGATTAGTGTGCACTAATAAACAAAAAGCCAAAGAAGCCGAGCTATGGAGACAAGCCACAGCGGGGAATCCTGCTCCATCCTTGCTAGTTGTGTGAGCACTGGCAAGTCTCTTAACCCTGTTCCTCATCCACATAGGATTAGGGTCAAGCACTTCTAAGAAATGGGATGGGGGACAATAATAAACTGAACAAAAGGCCCAGAACTAAGCCAAAACACTTGGGGGGTCTCAGTGCATCAAGAGATGGCCCTGGAGAGATGGGGAATCAAAGCCACAGAAGATACTGGACCTAAAGGCACTAGGGAGCCACTGCAGAGTGTCAGGGCCTGGAGGGACGTGTGGGGATGTGGGGAGCAACAGGCAAGAGAGAGTGATGGGTGGGGAGGTAAAGGGACAGCCTGCTGGAGAAGTAATGAAGAATTGCCGAAATGGCAAGACAGCAGTGCTTGGGGGTGCACTTGATAAGGTGTGGGAGAGGGCATGGGGAAGTGCCTCCATTTTTGGGCTGGAGAGACCTGGTAGCTGTGTCCTGAGTTGGGGAGCACCCTTGTGCACCCATTCCTAGCACCAGGATTTCTCTTTGTTCTGGGTACCAAGGTTGGGTCCTGGGCACAGGAATAGTGGACCTTTGGCACGCCTTCCTCCACCTCCTGGGGACTGCGTATTTTGGATTCATTTGTCGTTCTTTAGTTGTAGGCAGTGAGGGAGCATCCAAGCAGGGTCAGTTCTTACCCCTTGAATGTGTCTTACTTGATCCCACCTCCAGGCCTCTGCCCAATTCTCCCTTTCTCCTTGTCTGGCAGGATCCTGCTGTCAATCATCACCCCTCCTCCACAGACACACGAAGCCTCACTGCTTTGAAACTCTTCTGACCAGGGCTTGTCCTGGGGATGGACAATAGTCACAGAGGTGCTGCTCAATTGCATGTCAGTCCCTGTACCTGTGGCACCTGAAATAGAGGCTCATGACAGCCGAAAAAGGCCTCCTAGGGCCAAGGCCTCCCTCCCAAGATGCCTAACCCAGTGTTTTGTGAGGCAGATGTGGGGTGAAGCCCCCTGGTTGGGCTGGGAGGGAAACAATTCAATTACCAGTCAGGAAGGCCTTGGTGAGAATTAGATTATCAGAATTGTCAGCTGGGGCCTGGCCATCTAGGGGCTTAGTGAGAGAGAACAAAAAGTGGCAACTTCTCACAGTGTCATCCTTCATCCTTCCCAGCCCTCAGGGGGTTGGGTACATCTCTCCAACCTCCAACATGCTTCCTCTCCTGTCCTATAGACTGAGGTTGAGACAGCCCTGTGGGCTTCTGCCCAACCCCTTCAGTTGCTATGTCCCAGTGCCTGGTACAGAGGTGAAGAATGCCAGCAACAAGCAAGACCAGGGCCAGTGCTCAAGAAAAACTATGGAGGGCCACTCAAGGCATGCATATGGCCATATTAGGTCTTGCGTAGGAGGAGCCAGAAATACTACCATGGCAACCCCAGAAACAATGTCAGGGTTTTGGTGGGGTAAGTATGTTAGCTTTTTGTTGCTATGACCAAAATACCTGACACAAACAACTTAAAGGAGAAAGAATATATGTTGGTTCATGGTTTCAGAGGTTTCAGTCCATGGTCTACTGGTTTTAAGGCAGAAACACGTCAGAAGGGCATAGCAAAGGAAAGCTGCTCAGCTCATGACAGCCAGAAAGCAGAGAGAGAGACAGGGGCCAGGGACAAGGCCATGCCCTTAGTGATCTGCTTCCTCCAACCATGTCCCATCTGCCCACAGTTTCCTCCTCTTCCCAGTAGTCCATTCAAATTATTAATCCATCAAGTGGATTAATCCACTAACTAAATTTCTGTACTAATCACTTCCCAAATATTCCACTTCTGGACACTGCTGCATTGAGGACCAAGCCTTCAAACATGAACCTTTGGGGGACATTCCAGATCCAGACCATAATAATAAAGAAGTAAGAACTTGGACTTTGGACCCAGTTTGGAACCATGACTCAGCCATTGTTCACTGGCTAAGGGCTGGTTACAGTGCAGAAGGGTAAACTTTTCTGAATCTCAATTTGCTCATCTACTAAATAAAGGTAATAATAGCAACTTTTATTCAAGCAATTAAAACTTTTGTTATATATGTTTGAAAATATGATACAGTGATAAGCAGTGCATGAGTTAGAATCCATTAGTACAGTGCCTGGCAGAGACCAAGTGCTCAATAAGGGGTGGCTCTTGGGTTGCTGTTCTTTTGTTCTGGTTCTAGTGACCTAAAGGAGTTCCAGAAGGATGAGTTCACTGATCCTGAATGGCCTGTGGAGCAGACGGGACTTATAGAGAGGAAGGACTAAGCAGCCAGAGGGAGCAAAATGTCCTGATTTTCAAAAAGAAAAGAATACAGTTCTTGGCATGTAAGTTTAATGTCACTCAACAGCATTCTAGAATTATTAAACAGATGGTCTGGGAGCACTTTACAAAGAACCATACTCGTTCCAGAATTAATTCATTAAATCATGTCAAACCGACCTCCTAGTGGCTTTTGTTACCAAAGGATTATTTTTTTTTTTTTCATTCACTCAACATGCTTAATACTGCTGTGTGGACCTGAGAGACACATGTAAGCAAGGAGATGCTCCACTGGGTGAGATGTAACACTGGGGCCACGCGGCTCCAAACCAGTCATTGAAGAGTCAGCATGGAGTGGGGAGGGATGGCACAACAGAGTACAGTGAGTCTTAGAACATTGTGGGTGTGTTCTGCAACTCCCAATGGATGTCTGAAACTGTGCCTAGGACCAACCATATATACGCCATGTTTTTTCTATACCTGCGTACCTATGACACAGTTTTTCTTTTTCGAATCCAGGGCCTTGTGCATGCTAAGCACACTGTAATCACTGAACTGTATACCTGACCCCAAGATTAAATTTAATTTATATATTAGATAAGTAAGAGATTAATAATAATAACCCATAATAAAATGGAATAATTACAACAACAAAGTGTGGTGAAAATTATTTAAAACTTATGAGTTGTTTGCTTCTGGAATTTTTAATTTAATATTTTCAGAATGAGGTAAACTACAGATAATGGAAACTGAGGATAAGAGAGGATTACTGTGTGTCTTTAGCAGTTAAGAATTTACCTACTAAAGCCATGCACAGTGACGCATGCCAGTAATCCCAGTGGCCCAGGAGGCTGTGGCAGGAGGATTGTGAGTTTGAAACCAGCCTCAGCAATGTAGTGAGGCCGTAAGCAACTTAGTGAGTCCCTGTCTCTAAACAAAATATAAAAAAGGGCTAAGGATGTGGCTCAGTGGTTAAACAACCCTGGGTTCAATCCCTAGTACCAAAATTTTAAAAAAAGAATTTACTTATTTAAGGGCTAGGAAGATATAGCTCACTGGTAAAGTGCTTGTCTAGCTTCATGAGGCCCTGGGTTTAATCCCTACCACTGCCACGAAAAAAAAAAAAAGCTACTTAAGAGCAAAAAATAATAATAACAGAAAAAAGAGAAGTTACATTAATGATATTTTTCTTTCTTTTTTTGGCATTGAGGATTGAACCCAGGGGTGGTTCACCATTGAGCTACCTCCCTAGACCTTTTTTTTTTTTTTTAAATTTTGAGACAGGGTCTTACTAAGTTGATGAGGCTGGCCATGAACTTGTGATCCTTCTGCCTCAGCCTCCTGAGTTGCTGGGATTACAAGAGAGTGTCACTGTGCCTGGCTAAATTATTTTTTCCTAATAATGTAATGTAAGTTCATGGTAGAAAATTTGAAAAATAAAGAAAATAATAACAATGTAAGTAAAAGTCAGTTCTACCTGAGTGGCACAGTTGGATGGCATGACCGAGAAGAATGGCAGTGACAGTGGATCTTGGGGGATAATTCTTGGCAGGGGTTCAGGATTATTGAGTCTAGAGAAAGAGCCCTGCTGTCACTCTTTGAAGAGTTGGTAGGCAGAATCTATCCTGTGCTGTTTAAGAGGGCAGAACTAGAACACAGAGGCTCAAAGGGTCCAATTTTAGCTCAGAGAAAATAAGAGAGCCTTCTAGGAAGCAGTTCTGCAGGTCTGGAGAGGAAAGAAATGCTCATTTTGGGGGAGAATTCAAGCAGAAGTTGGTTCTTTGTCACTTTCTCTGAATGCTACTGGAGATTCCCCACCCTGCTCTGGCTCCTTTCAACTCTAAGCCCTGCACCTCTGCAGGTGAAGAGGGGAACAGGAGGAACTATTTGGTTATCGCTGAGAGAGATGAGTGTGTCGCAGAACAATGTGCTCTCAGTGTTTTAGAAGCATGTAGTTAAGTACATATTCATTGAAAAGAGATGGCAAGCTGGGCGTGGTGGTGCATGCCTGTAATCTCAGAAACTCCAGAGGCTGAGGCAGGAGGATTGCAAGTTTGAAACCAGTTTCGGCAATTTAGCAAGGCCCTAAGCAACTTGGTGAGATCCTGTCTCAAAATAAAAAATTAAAATGGCTGAGAGTGTGGCTCAATGGTTAAGCACCCCTGGGTTCAATCACCAGTACCAAAAAATAAAAAAAGAAAAGAGATGGCAAGAGGGATGGTGGATGACTCAGTGGCAGAGCACTTGCCTAGCATGATTGAGGCCCTGAGTTCAATCCCCAGCACCGTAAAAAACAAAAACAGATGGCAAGAAAATGAATATTAAAACTTGGACTATGGGAGGTGATTTACATGTTGGACTTTTGGTTTTTTCAACTTTTTTATAATTACTTTCTTTCAAATCCAACATGTCATGTGTCTCCTACAGGTGGAAGGATGCTTCCTTTACTGGAAAAATAGATTAGGTGGGGGCAGAAGGGGACATTTTTCTAGATGGATTCATAGGGTGGGCTGACTTGGACAAGCAGAGCTGTTTCAATTTGATGGTCATCACAATGACAGTGATAATGACCTTATATGGAGTGATGAGAATGGAAATTTCAGTGATATTTAAGGAAGGTCTTTACTTGCTTCACAGTTGTGCTAAGGGTTCTTTTCAGTGCTTGGAAGAGGGCGGGGTGCACATAGATAACAAACATTAATAGGCTGGTAATAGGGATGCCACTGTGAATACAAGATTGGCTTTGAACTGAGCCTCCAATGCTGGATGATTATTTACTCAATCAACTCTTTATTGCAATAAATATTTCCCAAATGCTTACCATGTGCCAGCTCAATGCTGAAGCTATGAGATGAGAGGCAGTTACCACAAATGAATCCACAAGAGGCCAGTGGTTGAGAGAGGCGCAACTGGAGGTAACAAGTGCTTAGAGCAGACCCAGGCAGGGGGAAGTAAGGGGAACAGATGAAGATATAGTTCATTCAGCCTGTGCGTCACAGAAGGCATCAAGGAGGAGGTGACATCTAGGTTGCCATCTCGAGGCCCAGCCCGGTTACCTGGAGTACAGCCCCAGCACAGGGTCAGTACCCCTCCTCCACCACCTGCTTGACAACCTGGAGGTGTTTATTTCACAGTTCTTTCTGGTGTTTATTTCACTGTTGCTTCAACACACCTGTCTGTCCCCTCACACCCTCTGAGTGCTCTCTGTGCAGAGCTGTATCTCTAGTGAAAAGTGTAGTGCCCAGAAGATACCAGGGCTTGGGCACTGGGCACTTGGTGAATTAATGAATGAATGAATATCAGTTTGTGGGAACAGTGCCTGGAGTCACGGCCAGTGAGAAGGTGGATGTGGTCATCACAGACATGATTGCTGTGTCCAGGGGAGCAGGGACAGAGGGCTGGAAGGAGGAGCACTTTCTTTTTTTTTTTTTTTTTTTGGTACTGGGGATTGAACTCAGGGGCACTTGACCACCGAGCCACATCCCCAGCCCTATTTTGTGTTTTATGTAGAGACAGGGTCTCACTGAGTTGCTTAGCGCCTCGCCCTTGCTGAGGCTGGCTTTGAACTCGCGATTCTCCTGTCTCAGCCTCCCTAAGTGCTGGGATTACAGGCTTGAGCCACCGCGCCC
>CM053412.1:24718649-24977256 GCA_028644305.1 Xerus rutilus | reverse complement strand
TTTGGTACTGGGGATTGAACTCAGGGGCACTTGACCACCGAGCCACATCCCCAGCCCTATTTTGTGTTTTATGTAGAGACAGGGTCTCACTGAGTTGCTTAGCGCCTCGCCCTTGCTGAGGCTGGCTTTGAACTCGCGATTCTCCTGTCTCAGCCTCCCTAAGTGCTGGGATTACAGGCTTGAGCCACCGCGCCCGGCTGACACAATATCTTTATTTTATTTATTTTTATGTGGTGCTGAGGATTGAACCCAGTGCCCCACGCATGTGAGGCAAGCGCTCTACCACTGAGCCACAATCCCAGCCCGAGGAGCACTTTCTTGATGATTAGATGGCCCCCAAGGCTACCTAAGTGCTGGCTTCTACTCATTGCCATTGGCCACTCTGGAGCTACATGTGCCCCAGACTCTGTCCAAGCCCCCTCCCCAGTGGCCTGGCCTGCAGAGCAGCCTGTTTGAGTCATTTTTCATCCCTTAGGATTAGAAGACCTCTTAATAGTCATTTTGACAAGAACAGGCCACACCTGGCTCCTGTGACCTGTGCTGGCCAATCCGTAGTGTTGCTTTTCTTGAGGAATCCTTCTTCACCTGTCCAGGATCCCTCTTCACTGGGGTGTTTTGAACCTGCCTCTTAGCTCCCAGGTGCTTCGAGGCAGCTGGAAGACCCCCACCTGTGCACGATGCTGTCAGGTGCCCTTTACCTCCAGGAGTGGGAGGATCCCCTTCTGGACCATCTCTCCCCATGAACCATGTACCTGTCCCATTTGTACCTGCTCAGAAATCTGCAGCTCACAGTGAGTTTCTACATCTGCTATATCAAAAAAGGTACCATCAGTGACCATTTACAGCTTAGGAACCTGGAACCTGGCGTGGGTTTAGGGGTGGGGACAACATAGCAGATGTGGACTGGAACCCAGGATTACTGAAGCAAAATTCTTTGAACTTTTCACTCTTCTATAGTACCTCACTGAACACACTTGTCACCTCCTCTAAGTATGAAATGTTCAAGGGCTGGGGGTGTAGCTCAGTGGTAAAACATGGGCTTAGCATGCACAAGGCCCTAGTCTGAGTTCCCAGAATGCACACATGCAACCCCCCACCAAATCTAAAGAGTGAGCTTGGATATTAATTTTTCAGTCTTCCCTCATGCTGCCCAGATGGTGGTGTGTGCTTGACTTTGCAATGGAGAGAATATTTGCTGAATCAAAGGTGGGCTAAAAGTGGATTTAATGTGGAAGGCCCCCACTTAGAAAGCAGTGCTGGAAGAGGCCTCAGCAATAGGTGCAGATAGTCATAGGCTTTTGTAAAATTTAAATGTAATGAGCTAAGTCCATTGTCTCTTTCCTCTGATGGAGCCTTGTTGTACTTCCCCTCATGACAGATGGTGTTGAAGTGGCTCTGTGTATTTGAGGATCTAGCAAAGTGGAAGTTGAGTTGGAGTTACATCTACTTAGGGTTAAGTGGAGATGATTGATGCTTACTGCCACTTCCATGTACAGTTAGCTTATTGCTTAGTCTTCCCAGTGTAGAAATGACTGCAGGGGATGTTCCTGTGACTCATGGTGCTGACTCCACTAACACTAGGATGTGGAGGCTTTGGGCCAGAGATTGTGTTGTATGAAGAGTGTGTCCCAGGAGGCTGATTACGGAATGTGCAGCAGTATGGGGAAAAAGAGTATCAAAATGGAGCTAAAAGCTAATTTGGGGAACATTCTTCTGAGGGTTGAATGCATGAAATCAAAAGCTTTGCTTCTTATCAATCCTTAGTCAAAGTGGAAGTTCAATCCTATAACACATACCATGCTTTTTTTTTCTCCCCTTGGTACTAGGGATCTAACCCAGAGGGGCTTTACCACTGAACTACATCCCCAGCCCTCCCCTCTTTTTAAAAATTTATTATTTTGAGACAGTGTCTCAATAAGTTGCTGACGGTCTCGCTAAGTGACTGAGGCTAGCCTAGAACTTGAAATCCTCCTGACAGCCTCCCGCGTTGCTGAGACTACAAGCGTGCGCCCTCATGCTTGGTCATATTTGTTAATTTTTAAATAGAAATCACATGAAGTAGAATTCATCAGGTTTTTGTTGTGTGTTTAGATTCTGGCTGGCTTAAACAAGAAAACCTGAAATGTCCTGAAATCTTATGGGTCATATACAAAAGACACTAATAGAGGTTTTTCCAAATTTAACAACATCCATGAACATTTACATGAATATACCAATCATAATTCGTAAATATAAACATTTTCTAAACAAACTATAATAAAAGCCAAATTAAGATCAACTATGTTAGATGAAAGAGTGAAATATCTTTTTTCTATTTTCTCTGGAAAAAATTATAAAATTGTTACAAGAAGGAGTAATCAGAGCATCTGTAGCTCAAAAACTTGGAGGGAAAGTATAACCAGGATGGATCAACTGTTAGTTACTAAAAGTGAAGTGTTATTTTTCTAAATTTTGTGATATTCATGGTATTCATCAGTTTTTAAACATTTTTAATTTGCTATGCTTTTTTCATTCCAAATAAATTTTCATGTTTGTATTAGTTTTGCATTTGATATTTTTGTATTTTTTTTAATAGACACATGCCACATAAGTTTCAAACCCCTTTACCCTGCCCTGCAGATCTGTGGCTTGGCCACTCTCCTTGGGTTTCTGTGTCTTTCTTCCTAGTTAGGGATGGATCCCTGACCTTCCATCAGACCCTCTTCCCAGGCAGAATTAGGGATGAGTTAATCCTGCAATCATCCTCACCCCTGTAGAGGCAAAGCACAGAACATTCATGACTTTAATTGATCCTCACGGCAAACCATCAGGAAAAAACTCCACTTTTTCATTGCAGTAATCTTTTAGCATAAAGCCCATTTTGGTGAGGTCCTATAGCACAGGGTTCTTCAATAGGGGCCAGAAGTTAAATCCCTAGATTCTCTGTGCTTGCTGCCCCACACTTCCTGGCACTTGGCATGTTTGATTGTGTTGTCACATCTACCCCTTCTGCCTGGCTTGGAAATGGGCAGAACTCCTGATCCTCTGGGTTGGGGGCTGGAGAGCAGCAGCAGCTTGGGGACTGTCCCCACCCAAGCTACCAAGTTCCTTCTAAACATGAAGAGGGACTGAAGCTATTTTTCCCTGGGCTGATGGGCACAGGTCTATGGATGGCAGGCCTTGGAGTGGTGGAGATGGACAGAGTCATTTAGGGAGTTTTTACCATGAGAGAGCCGAGCAGATCACCCTACTTACTCTAACTTACAAGAGGGGCGGGAAGAAGGGGCTGGGGTTGTGGCTCAGTGGTAGAGCACTTGCCTTGCATGTGTGAGGCACTGGGTTTGATTCTCAGCACCACATATAAATAAATAAAGTAAAGATCCATTGGCAACGAAAAAAATATTTTTTAAAAAAAAAGAGGGGCGGGAAGAAGATACTTGCATTTTGGAACGTTTCCTGAGCAGATCTGATACCTACCCACTGTCAAGGCCAGAGCCATGACTGCAGAGGCTCCTGGGAGTGCTGGGGAGCCTGTGGGGATACAGATCTGCTCAGAGATGAATGGAGCCACCTGCTCCCAAAGGAGCCTGGAGCTGGGGCTGAGGGCCAGACCGCCTGCTGTGTCACTAGCCCACCCCTTCACAAGCTATTTGACCCAGGACAAGACACTCAATCCTGCTTATCTGTAAAGTGGAAATAATCAAAGCCTTTACCAAATGAGAGAATGCACCGAGCACAGAATCTGACCCATACCACTCAAGAATGTTGCCACAGCTGTGATTTCCTGTGCTTGACATCAGACAAGGGCGGAGGGGAAGCAGTAGCCACTGCTGAGGCAGCGGGTCCTCTCCCTCCTTTGCTTGGAAGCAGTGGAATGTCAATGGCCAGAGGCTCATCTTGAAATCCAGCCCAGCCAGATCTCCTTTCAGCCTGAAGCTGGGACCACCCCGCTTTGTCCAGAGCTGAGGAGGCCGGTTAGGGGAACCCGAGAGTCTCTGGTATCACCGGGGCCCTGTCTCTTCTGGGGGCTGTCCCCAGCACAGTCTTTCTTTTCAGCATGAACAGGTGGGAAGCCTGCAACCAGAGAAGGCAGCTGGGGAGGGGTCGGAGGGCTGGCGCCGGGCAGGGGAGGCTGTTCTCACAGGCTCCCCAGCCTCCTCTTTTCCACTTTGCAGGCTGCCCTGGTCCCCAAAGTGCTCAGGAACTCACACAACCAAAGCGTCCTCTATTTAGGGGAAGAGGGGTTTAATAAACTCATTTTCATGGATGTGCTGAGGACGGAAAGCATTTGAATCAAGACAGGACTGCACTTGGACGTGGTCATCCACTAGCAGCAGGGCCCTTTCTTTACCTACTCTCACCCAAGCACTCAGCCTGAGGAGTCAGGGCCCTGGTATCCTGTGTGCCACACAGGCAGCAGCCCAAGGCATTGTGCGGGCTGCTGAGGCTGGAGAAGCAGGGCCATACAGCAAAGGAGAGAGGTCCCTGTCTTGGGATCTCCTCAGCCATGTGAGCCTGTGGTTCCCCCGTCCCTGTCCCATACCCTGCAAGCCAACTCCCTCCCAGTCCTGGAACTTGGTCAGCACTTGAATTCAGAACTCTGGACAGTTGCTGCTGGACCCTGGGCAGGGGCGCAGCGGGGACAAGAAAGAGCCTTTGGGCCACCTCCTTAGCTCTGAGTCTGTGAGGCCCCCCATAGTGTTTGGTGTGTGTCCAGCCCCAGACCCTCCCTACCCTAAGCATGGGTTCTGCAGCCTTTGTCTGGAGGTTTCCTTGTCTATCATCTTGGGAACTTGGAAAAGAGGAAAAGTGAGTATCTCACCCAACATTCCAGCCTCCCTGGCCCAGGGAGTAGGGGTAGACGGGGGCACTTTAGAAGCAGTTTCCCCAGCCCAGCTGAGCCCCTGCCATGAGCTCTCACCCTGTGTGCCCCTTCTGTTCCACCTTCACTCCCTCCAGTTCCCTGAAATGCATCTTGGAAGTACCCCAATCTCTCTGCACCACCTACGCCAGTGAAGGCCAGCACCTCCAAAATCCATGCAGCCAGACTGCAAGCCCAGCCCGTGCATGGGCCCACAGGAGCCAAGGCCTCCATTCTGTGACTGCTGGGCAAAGAGAGCACCCAGAGTTTTGCCCTTCCAGACAGCTCGACCCCGGCACGCTCGCACATCCTGCGTCCTGGACGCCAGCTTCCTTGTTCTATCCTCGGATCAGTGTGATGCCAAAGCCGGTGTTCCTTCCTCTCCACACGGCAGTCAGAAGTAACAGATTTGATGTACGCACGGCCAAATGGAGGAGCTTAAAACAGAGAAAAAAGTCACAGGGAGATCCATGACACAACCCATTTACATGAATTAAGAGGAGATGCGCCCTGAACGAGAACGTGGAGGTATAAAAAGTAAGAAACCTGTGAGAGAGTGCTTCCAGAGGGGGAGGGAGGCGCAGGGAGGAGAGCGGTCTCTACAAACCACCTCGGCATGCTTTTCCTAGGAATAAAATTTGGATTAATTTAATGTAAATATTTTTCATTATTTTTTAAAATTTATTTATGTATATGTGGTGCTGAGAATCAAACCCAGTGCTTCACACATGCTAGGCAAATGCTCTACCACTGAGCCCCAGCCCCAGCCCCTTGTACATATATGTATTTTTTAAGAGCATAAAGCCTACACTAATATTTAGTATACACATAAAGTCTATATTAATATTTTGAAAATATTGATTTTCAAAAATGGGAAATGGTATTGGTTAATAATTTGTTAAAAGCAGACTTTTCTCCCCTTTTGTGTAAATTCCATTACAAGGAATGCAGCACGCAGGACAAAGGGCAGATACGATGTTCTTTTCAAAGCACCAGAGAAGCTGCGTGGTGGAGCAGGCCTATAATCCCCGCGGCTCAGGAGGCTGGGGCAGAAGGATCGTGAGTTCAAAGCCAGCCTCAGCAACTTAGCAAAGCCATGAGAACTCAGTGAGACCCTGTCTCTAAATAAAATACAAAAAAAGGGGGGGGCTGGGAATGTTGGGGATTTGGCTCAGTGGTTGAGCGCCCCTGGGTTCATTCAGTCCCCACTACCAGTACCCAAAACAAAACACAACAACAACAAAACACACCAGTGAAACCAAAAAAGAAGTACCTTCTGGAAGGAAGGGAGGGAGGAAAAGGAGCCTCAGGAACCAATCTGCAGGAGTGACCATGGGCTACAAGACCCCCTCAGTGCCATTCAAAGGGACTATCAGTGAGCTTCAGACTGGCTGCCTTAGGCTATTGTGTTGTGACTTCTGTCACTTGCCACTTGGTGGTCACACTTGGTGTCCGTCTACACTGTGATGGCCCCAGGTGTAGGAGCCATGGCACCCACTCTAGCACCCAGCACAGAGAAGTTACCCAATACAGCGATAATGGAATGATAGATCCCCAGCATATAAAGAATAATGAAAAGTGGCAGAAGATTTCAAACTCTACACAAAAATGTGCAAAAGATATGAACAGACATTTCATACACAGAGAAAAATGATATAAAAAGAGCCCCAAGGGAAAAGACGTTCAGCTTTACTTATATTAAAAGAAAGGCTAAATACACTGAGACACCATTTCTCACTTGTCAGATAGCGACAGCTGGACAACTCCCTGTGGTGGCAAGGCTGTGGGGGACCGCTCCCCCACACTGCAGGTGAAGCACAGGACCGCATGCCCCATAGAGGAGAATCTGCCCACACCTAAGAAATGTTTGCCTTTCAACCCAGTCAGCCCATTTCTAGGAATTTACCCTGAAGGCACACCTCAACAAAATACAAATAAATAAGTACACGTGGTTTGTGGCAGATTATTTGTACTTGCTAAACTAGGATCTACCTAAGTGTCAGTGTCTGAGACTGGTTGAATATACCAGGGGCATCTGCATAGCTGGGTCCATGCAGCTGAAAGGATGAATGAGGAAGGTCTTGCTGGACAGGCAGGATGGGATTTGTAGGATTTGTCATTAAGTGAAAAAACAAAATGCAAAGAGAACACATGGTATGTTATCTTTCATGTAAGAAACAAGGGAAAGAGGAAAACAGGCTTGTGTCTGACTTTCGCTTTTTTTTTCCCCCTCCGAAAGGAAGCACGGAAAGAATAAACTAAAAACTAATGAAATAGATCAGCTACAAGGCATGGGGAGGGGGACAAAGACAGAAGGGAAGATTTGTGACAATGACATTTCCCTGATGATACTATTTCATGCAGTTTTCACTTGGGAATTATGCTAATATCCTATATATTGAACTCAACAAGGATGTGGGAACTTGAAAATTGAGTCTAAGTGGAAAAACATGAATACATCTGTATTTCAAATGAATAAAATAACCACAATGAAGGGGGAAAAAATAACCTGAGTAATTTTTGTTTACAGACAGAAAGCACAAGAAGTCAGTCTGGATTTCTTCTTAGTTGGCTTTCTTTTTGTAGCAGCATAAAGAGCATTATTGGAACAATTGACAAAATTGGAATACGGTTTCGATTAGAAAAAAAGAATCATATCAATGTGACAAAAGAAAATAGTGATTATAATGTTTCAACTCTACCAAATTTGGTAATTACACTGCAGTTATATAAAAGAGCATTCTTATTCCTAGGAAATATATGCTGAAGGATTCCTGTGACATTTCTGAGTTTGAAATTATTACCAAATAAAAAGTAAATAAAAAAAAGAATAACAACAGCTCTCATATAAAGCTTAGGGTGTAGGTCAGTGGTAAAGCGCTTGCCTAGCATGTGCAAGGCACTGGGTTCAATCCCGGGCACCACAAAGAAAGAAAGAAAAGTAAGTCTCATATACTGGGCACTTACCATGCTTTTGGCATGGCTGAATCTTTTCATTTGTTTCCTTGTTAATTCTCACAACACTCCAAAACAAGAACTTCACTGTGTTCATCTTACTGATGAGGAAACTGAGGCTTGGCGAGGCTATATTACTTATCTTAGGTCATACTGCTGGTATTTTGTGGGGATAGTTTGAAGCCAGGTCTGCCCGACTGTAGAATATTTGGTCCGTACCCACTGCCTCTCTCAAATACTGAATGCATGAAGACCTAAGGGCTCCAAATCATGTCTCCCTGGCTGTGTCGTGGGACCTTCTCTGTGCCTCAGTTTCCTGCCTGCCCCATTGGGGTGTGAAATAGGTTGACGAGGTGACGCCATGAGTCAAACAGAAGGAACTTTCTCAGCATCTTTCAGAGATAATAACTTGCCAGGAGAAGGCTCCAGGCAGGTCTTTCATGATGAGTGGGTGGGGAGTGGCAGGAAACGCCCCTGCTCCTAACAGGGCAGGTGAGGCTCAACCTCACCTGTGTGTGCGTGAAGTGGGGAGGGACAGGACATGATTGGAAAAGTGACTGGGGTCGCTGTTGAGCCAGGAGGAGTCAGTTCTCACCATAACTCCCGACCACCCTCAGCTCCTCTGCAAACCATCGGCCAGAGATGGTGTCCTGGTCACTTTGTCTCTTCCTGCCATCAGAGGAGGGCTGAGATCTTAGCAGAATCCTCAGCAGACTCAAAGAGATGGATAGGTGGGTCCTAGGTGCCTTTCTGCCCTCGGGGGGGGGGGGCTGGAGGCCAGGTACCTGGGAGCTGGGAGCCAGAGTCCAACCCAGAGAGGTCCCCAAGACCTTGCTGCTGCAGAGCCCCTGCTGGCAGAACAACAAAGGAGAGGTGCCCTGACTGCAGCAGGATGGGGCTCTGGCTGCTCCTCAGGGCCTCAGTCAATCCCAAAGCTCAGCATGAAAGCCACTGCTCTAGTCCACCAATAAGACTTTCCCCATCTCCATGCTGTTTCTCTAGGTTCATGCCTGGCCACTACATTGGCTTGGTTTCCCCTCAACCATTGCAGGAATAGGACGTTTGGGTATTCAGTTGCCCCAATTCAAGGGCAAATAGAGCCTCCACCAGGCAGGTGCCAGGAAATGACAGGAGGGGGGTGAGAGAGACCACCAGCAAGGATCCAGGATCCCTGGGCTCTCTGAGGTGAAAGCGGGCTGTCCCACTGACCCAAAGTGGGCTCACACACCACACTTGCAGACCATCTCCGGGCAGTGGGGACAGGGAGCATGTGCCCTGCTCTCCATTCTGTGCATGTGCAGGTGGCACCACAGGGGAGGTGCCTGGAAACCCTGGGCGTGGCCCCAAGTGACTGCCCAGCCCAGGAACCCATCTTCAGGTCTGGCAGCACCTCCATTGGTTCGTTTCTTCCCCACTCCCTTGAGACCCAACCTGGACCGGCACTAAGGAGCATTTACTACAGTTTGCAAAAACGGAACCCAGCCTGTGAGAGCAGAGCTGGCAGCTCTCCTGCTTGAACAGAAACAATGACAAAGAGCACCAACATCATGAAAGGCCACTCTGTGACCATGGTGGAGAAAGACAGAAATAAGACCTCTCTTCATAAGCACAGGTGAAAACGAGAATCCTAGCAAAACCACACAAACACGCATGCACTGCCCTCCCCAGCTAAATGAAGTGGCTGCCTCACCTCTACTTTCCTGTCCCTTCTGAATCAGGACCATGAAGTTACCCAGTCATAGGATGGCTCTGATCCCTGGCCAAGGTCAAGGTCTCCCAGTGGAGAGAAAATCCCTGCTTCCCTGAACTCTCTCCAAAGTCATCAAAAACTACACCAACTCCCTTCTAACCCCTTCTTCTAACCACTCTGGCTGGGAAGCTCATGGTCCCCAGGTGTGCTGTGTCCCTTGTTAAAGCTTCATCAGTGGCCCCAGCTACTGATCCACACAGGTGTGTCCCTGTGGGCTCCACTGGTCTGAAAGGTGCTCATAATGACAGCAGAGGCTCTTTTCCTTTTAGGCGTTCTGCACATTGTCACACATCTGTGCACCGAGGCAGGACTCAGACTCAGGACCCCTTCATGCCACCAGCTGCGTGACCATGAGCAAAAGTTTGAACTGAGAGTCTCAACGTCCACGGATGCAAAATGGAACTGGACCTGACTTACTATCAGTCTGGGGAGAGAATGGAATGAGACACTGGATGTTGAGGTGCCACAGGAAGTGTCTGGCCCTTGCATAATGTCACCATGGAATTAATTTTTTAACAGTTCTGAGAATGAAAAGGGATACTACCAATTACATTGAGGTAACAGGTGTAAACCAGGCCTCTCTCCAGCAACAGGGGAGGAAAGGTGACCTTCCCTTGGAGAAACTACTAAATAAAGGCAAGACTATGTGGTGCCCATGTTACATGGTAGGTGCAGTGGGTGAATGAAGGACCCTTCAAAATACAATCCTAGAGGGCTAGGGAGGTGGCTCAGTGGTAGAGCCCTTGTCTAGCATGTGTGAGGTCCTGGGTTCAGTCTCGAGCACCACACACATGCAAAAAACCCACTGTGACAACAGAAAACAAAAACAAAAACAAAAACAAAACACCTGTGAATGTGTCCGGAAAAGGGTCTTTGCTGATGTGATTAAGGAGGGTATCATCCTAAATTATCCAGGTGTGCCCTAAATCTGATGACAAGTGTCCTTATAGAGACAGAAGCTAGAGCTGCAGGGGCACAAGAAGCCATGCGACCACCAAGGCAGGGTTTTCAGTTTTGCTGCCACAAGCCAAGGAATGCCTAAAGCCACCAGAAACTGAAAGAGGCAAAAGACCCTCTCTTAGGTCCCTTGGGAGGAGTACAACTTTGTGGTTTTTATGGTTATGGTGTGAGATGTCCCCCAAAAGCTCATATGTAAGACAATGCAAGAAGGTTCAGAGGAGAAATGATTGGGTTATAAGAGTCTTAACCCAATCACTGAATTAATCCCTTGATAGAATTAACTGAGTGGTAGCTGAAGTGGTAGGGTGTGGCCGGAGGAGGTGGGAATTGGGGCGTGGCTATGGGGGATAGATTGTGTATCTGGAGAGTGGAGTCTCTCTCTCTGCTTTCTGATCATCATGTAAGTGGCTTCCCTCTGCCACATTCTTCCACCGTGTTGTTCTGCCTCACCTGGGGCCCTGGAAAATGGAGCCAGCTGTCTATGGACCGAGACCTCAGAAACCATGAGCCTTCAAATAAACTTTTCTTCCTTTACAATTGTTCTGGTCAGGTCCTTTTAGTCACAGCAGCAAAAAAGCTGACTGAAACAGTGCTCATCTTGATTTTGGATTTCTGACCTCCAGAACTATGAGAGGATCAATTTCTGTTGTGTTAATCACCTGTTTGAGGTAATTTTTAAAGGCCGTTTAGGAAATGAACTAATGATCTAATAAACTAACTCATGCCTAGGCTTCATCACGCCTCCTCTCCCCTGGGGATGCACAGGGATGTTTCAAGTTTAGGGTGAAATTTCAGGGATTAGGCCAGTCCCTGGGGACTCCCAGTGATCCTTCCTCTCCTTCCCCATCATTTTATCCCATTTTTTAAAAACTGAAGTCTGAAGTTCCTCCACTGATGCTCATGGAATCTGTGATATCTGCAGTATCTTTCAATATGTAAATTCCTGACTGGAGCCACTGAGTGCACCCGTATGGAGTCCTTGATTGGGGAGGGGGGTCAGAGTATACCCCTGGAAAGAAGAAAGAGGGAGGAGAGGAGGAATTCAAAACTAACTTTCTTTCTTTTTTAACATTTCACCTGGGCAGGGCCTGTTGCCATGGTTACAGGAAGTCAGAGGTGTCTGGGAAGTGTGGATCTGCGTTTCCATTTCCAGAGGCTTCCTCCTTCCTGCACACATTCCCAACCTTGCCCTTCTAACTTGCTTCCTATTTTTCCCAAGGCCAAAGTTCTGGAGCTGGTCTACTCTTATATTTTCAATTTTCAGGAAATTCACAGCAGGAAAAGGTAGAAGAAAATGTGAAAAAGTTTTAAAGTGTACATAGAATGAATCCAGTAGACTCTTTGTGGTAGTAGTTTTAGGGTTGTGGAATATGCTTATAGTCAGGCACACACTAGGTCCAGACCTGACACAGTTCTGTCATCCCCCCAAACTCCGTGTGTTGCTCTTTGGCAGTCAACACTTCCCCTGAATCCCTGGCACCAATGATGTGTTCTTTGGCCCTATGGTTTTGCAGTTTTAGAATGTCATATAAGTGGAATTATTTAATATGTAGCCTTTTGGATATGGCTTCCTTTACTTTGTAGAAGGCACTTGAGATTCCCGCATGTTGTGATTTAAGTGAGAATCAAGTGTTATTGCCTCTTTATTACTACACATATTCCATTGCAGGACATAGTCAACCCATTGCCCAGCTGAAGGATATCTGGGTTGTTTTTAGTTTTTTGGGGAGATTATGAGTAGAGTTGCTATGAGCATTCACGTGGAAATTATGTTTCCATTTCTCTGGGATAATATCTAGGAATGGGATTGCTGTGTCAAAGGATAACTAAATACTTAATTCTATAAGAAACTGCCAAAGTTTTCCAAAATGCGTGTACCATGTTTCACTCCCACCAGTTTGTCTAATTGTTCTAGAAATTTGTTGAAAAGACTGTTCTTTCTCTAGTTCTTTACCTTTGCATCTTTATCAACAATCAACTAAATGTATTAGTGAGGGTCTATTTCTGGATTTCCTATTCTGTTTTGTTCATGTTTATATCTACCCTTTTGCCAGTACCACACTGTATTGATTAATGTAACTTAACAGTAAGTCTTAAAATCCAATTTTGTTCTTTTTCAAAGTTGTTTTGGCTATTCTAATTCCTCTGACATTCTATACATATTTTATAATCAGCTAGTTTGTATCCACAAAAAAAGTCTTTCTAGAGTATTAAAATTGAGATTGTATTGAATCTATAGATCAATTTGGGGGTAACTGACATTTTCACAAGATCAAGCCTTCCTTTCCATGAATATTCTGTGTCTACTCATTTATCTTTGATTTCTTTCAGTAGTACCTTATACTCTACAGCAAACAGATCTTACACCTATGATGTTAGATTTATACTTAAGTACTTCATTTTTGGTGATCTTGTAAATAATACTTTAAAAATTGGATTCTAATTGTAGCTAGGATATAGAAATGCAACTTTTTTGTATGTTTATCTTATATCTTGCCACCTTGCTAATGTTACTTTTTGGTTCCTAGAGCCTTTTATAGATGTTTTGGGCTTTTTACAGAGGTAATTATGTTATCCATGACTAGAGAAAATTTTCTTTCTTTGTAACCTATACACTTTTTATTTCTTTGCCTTGTCTTATTGCATTGGGTAGAAATTCCTGTACAATGTTGAATAGAAGTGGTAAGGGAGGACCCTGGACTTATTTCTGATCTTAGGGAGAAAGTATTAAACCTCTCATCATTAAATATGTTGTTAGCTGTAGGGTTTTTACAGATGCCATTTATCAAGTTAAGGAAATTTCTTTCATATTTAGTTTGTTGAGTTTTTTTTTCCTAATCTTGAATGGCTGTTAAACTATGTAAAATGCTTTCTTTTTGTATCTAATAAAATGGTCACATAGTTTTTTTTATTCATCTGTCAATATGATGAATAACATTGATTTTCAAATGCTAAATCAGTCTTGCCTTCTTGGGATAAGCTTCACTTGATCTTGGTGTATTATCTGTTTTATATATTTCTGGATTCGATTTGCTAATATTTTATCAAGGATTTCTACATTTATGTTCACGAGGGATGGATATTGGGTTTAAATCCCCTTTTCTTGTAATGTCTTTGTTATTATGATAATGCTGTTCTTATATAATGAATTGGAAAGTGCTCCTCTGTCCCATTTTTGGAACACACTATGTAGAAATGGTATTATTTCTTACTCAAATGTTTTGCAGAATAAGAAACTCTGGAGTTATCTTTGTTGGAAGGTACTATGAATTAGTTTTAAAAATGGGCACAGGTGCTGGGTGTGGTGGCTCACGCCTATAATCCCAATGACTTGAGAGGCTGAGGCAGGAGGATTGTGAGTTCAAAGCCAGCCTCAGCAAAAGTGAGGTGCTAAGCAATTCAGTGAGACCCTGTCTATAAATAATATACAAAATAGGGCTGGGGATGTGGCTCAGTGGTCGAGTGCCCCTGAGTTCAATCTCCGGTCCCCCCCCCCAAAAAAAAATAATGGGCAAGGATTATTCAGTTTATCTCTTTCTTTTTTAGTAAATTTGGTGGTTTGTGTAAGAAGTTGGCCCATTGCACTTAAATTCCTTTTAATGTCTGTGAATGGTGAATGTCTTCAAAGCACTTTAGCTGTAGTCTATACACTTTGCTATGTTGGGGGAGAAAATCTTTTCAATTGCAATAAATATTTAAATAAGAGCTGGAGATAGAAAATAAAAAATAAAAGACTAGACATAGACTAGAAGGTTGCATAGGAAGTGAATACCACCAGCAGCTGGGAGTGGGCAGGTAAGGAAGGCTCCATGAATGAAGTGGGATCTGAAAGGGCTGTAGAGATGACAGGCCAGAGGCTCACAGTTGCCTGGTCAATATCCATTCCACTCCTCTCCCTTAGTAACAGAACCTGAGCAGAGTGTTCATTTGTGTACAGAATTACATTTCTAGCCTCCCTTGCAGTTAGCTGTCCCTTAGACCCTAGCTTCTATCAGTGAGATACAGAAGGGTCAGTGGGGGCTGGGAAGGCTCCTAAAAAGAAGGGACTCACAAGGGGAGTGTGCCTTTATTGCTCTTCCCTGCCTCCTTAATTCTGCCTCTCTGTTGACATCTTGGTCTGAGAGGCTGACTGGGGGTATGAACTGTGGGTGCTAAGATGGCAGAGAAAAAGGCAGAAGGAGCGTGGGTCCTTGGCAGCGTTATGGAGTTACCATACCAGCCTGGGTTGCTCACCTCTGGTCTTACTTTGCCCAGGCAGAATCTACGGCTGGGTGTTTGAGTCACTCTCAATGGGAGAGCAGGGTTTCAATTATATGTAACTGAGACCAATCTTGGTAATGATGAAGAGGATCCAGAAGGTAGAGAGGAAGAGAAAGAGCATTTAGCAGGAGGAGGGGCAATGCAGGGGGAAAGCCTGGAGAAAGTGACCAATTCATCTGTGCAGGGTGCAGGCAGGGGGAGAGGAGAGGTGGCAGGCACCAGACGATCAGAGCCTTAAAGGAACCCGAATGCCACTAGCTCACTGGCAACCTTGATAAATTGGTTTCTCTCTCCTGGCCTACTTCTTCATCCACAAAATCAGGGGATTCAGTTGGACCTACAGCTTTTAATCTGAAACTCATGGACAGATTTCACTGGGGCTGAAGACACAAGCACTTGGCACCTATGTGCACTTTTCTAGAGAGATGACTACAACCTTGGTCATATTCTCTGAGAGGTATGTAACTCCCAAAGAGTTAAAAATCACCACCCAGGAGCTACCAGCATGGAAAGTCTCTCGCTGACTTTATTACATGGACTGGAAGGAGCCCTTGGTGTTGCGATGAACATAGCAACGAACATGGGGAAATAAACGTCTTAGGTACCTGGAAAACATTTTTAAATCTGACAACAAATACCTGTAAATGCGTTTTAAAAAGCTGAAATGCACAAAAAAGAAAATTGAAACTTTACCATAATTACTCTACCCAGTGGACATTATGGTAAGATATATATAAAATAAAACTTGGATCATATAAACATCCTGCCTTGTAACCTGCCATTTTTACTCAATATATAGTGAACATTTCCCTGCGCTTTAAAGTGTTTTGCTATGATATCCATTTTCATGGCGGCAGAATCTCACGCACAGGAGTCTTGGGTCTTTTCCTATGGGAGGCAAAGGGTTTTGAATTCAGTGTAGGCACTGGGGGAAGCACCTGGTGGCCGAGGCTCACACTCCCCAGCAGCCTGAGGGTACAAGGCAGAAGTGACGAAATCCCTGACCTTGGACTAACTCCCTGCAGTGGGGCTTGGGGATACTTAAAGCACAATAAGTGAACTTTAGGATCCAAAATAGACAAAGAACTAAAAGCCCAAAATAAACCCTAAAGAAAATCATATGGGAAAATAAAACCCGTCCCACATAGGCGGGAATGGGTTAAAGGCACGATGGAGTCAGGGAACTTCCCCGAAAACCCTGCTCATTCCAAAGCTCTGTGTAAGGCCTCGATGTCCTGCTGCCAAGCCCCTCTGGTACCCAGGTCATTTCTATGAGGACAGTCTCTGCTTTACCTGGGGAGAAGACACTGGAGAACAAACAAGTCTGTGACAGGAGCTCAGATGGTCAGGTGTGCATCAGTCCTGTGGGATGGGCAAGGGGCAGCGGGGCCTTGGGAGTGCCCGGCATTGGTCTTGGCATTTTATGGGCACCATGCCTCTCAAAGCCATCTGAGCAGTAGATATTACTCTCTTCTTCTTTGGATGAGGAAATGCAGGACCTGAGAGGTTAGATGACATCCTAGGGTCACTCAGCAAAAGCCTGGTGTGAAGGGACCCAAGCAGGGCAGGGACAGAGGGGCCCATGGAGGAAGGCTCAAAGACTGGCAACTGCACAGGGCTGTCATGAGTGTCCTTGGAATTGAGAATAAGGGGACCTGGAGCAGGTGGTGGATCAATGATCAAGTAAACTGCACCCAGACTTCACAGGCAAGTGGTTGGAGATGGGAACTAGAGATGGAGATGGGTCGTTACTACTAAAATAACCCTGGCTCCAGAAGCCACTGCAGGCTCCTGAACTGGAGCTGGGTGGGCTGGGCTTCTTCCTTCATCGTGGAACCTGCTTTGAGGTGCCAAAGGCAGGCGCAGGGCGATGCTAGAGTCTTTCAGGCAGGGAACTCAGCATGAGGAGAGGGAGAGACACACACACAAAGCTCAAGCTCCCCCTTCACAGCTCAACTTGTCCTCGCCCTGCCTGGGCTCTATCCCCCCTTCACTATCCCCAGCACAGACTATGAATTGTTGACTTCCTTCCGGGCTCTCTGATGGACAACGAGACAGGAGTTCCAGCAGGCAGGGAGGGTGGGCCTCTGGGTATGACCCTGCACAGGTCCCCTCCCTGTCCCTCTCTCCACCCCAGGCCTAACTTCATACTAGACACTTGTGTGCAAGGCCCCTTTCAGCCTGGTGGTGTTGTCTGGCCAGGAGGATTAGGCTCCCTGCAGGGCTCCCTGAAATGAATGGGCGGGCAGGCCAAGTGCGGAGGAACTGAAGATGCGGGAAGCCAGAGTCAAGATAGGATGGCAGTGAAGTGACAGCTGGGAGCTGCTGCCTTACAGAGTCAGAGACCAGGTGGCTCCTGGGGGCACGCACTAGGGCAACAATATGGCCACTGACTCATAAAAAGTGGGGTCCATATCTCTTATACTTTGATATATCTTCATAGACTTTTGTCTTTTTTGTTTTGTTTTTTGGTACTAGAGATTGAAACCAGGGGCTCTCTACCTCTGAGTTACATTCCCAGACCTTTTTATTTTTAATTTTGAGACAAGATCTCTGTAAGTTGCTGAAGCTGGCCTGGAACTTGGGATCCTCCTACCTCAGCCTCCCAGGTAGCTGGGATTACAGGTGTGCGCCACTGCACCTGACTCTTTATGGCCTCGTAAGACCTCAGGGCATCATTTTTCTCCCATGGCTAGCCTGATTTTTTTTTTTAAAACAAATGTCCCATTACAGCAGTGCTCCCATGCTTAGAGTTCTCTAGGAAGGAGACAAAGAAACTCCCAGGTCTTGCCCCCGATCCTTTCCTGCTTATTGGGTCTGCCTGTCCCCGTCCCAGCATGGGGCCAAACCTACCCCCCACCCTGCCCTTGCCGATTGCCTTGAAGTCTGACATTTGTTTGCCCACATCTGCCCTCTCCCCAGTCTGTGAGCTCCTCGAAGGCAAAGACATATCTTATATCCTCTTGTCTTCCCCTCTGGGAGCTTTCCCAGTAAGGAGCCTTGTGCATAGTAGGTGTTCAATAAACAGGGAGGAGGTATCAGTGGATGGAGCTCCACTCCTCAGGAAGTCTTTTTGATCCATGGAAGAATATTGGGCTGTAGAGTTGATATTTCAGGTTTCTGTCTGGCATTTTCTTTATCCTGCTTGTCCAGTGGCCTTCAATTTGGAAGCCATTTGTAAGGTACACATAGAACAATAATTCATTCAACAAATACTTAAGCATCTAATCTATAACTGGGTCTGGGAATCAAAGCTGAAACACGGCCCCTATTGTTCTAATCCTTACATTTTACTGCTTTACCTCTAACCCATTGAGTCCATCTGTAATCTACTGAGGATGATATCCCCATATCAAAGAGGAAGGAATTGAGGTCCCAAGTGATGCTGTTTGCTGCCTGGACTATTTCCCAGTCATCGACAGAGTGAACCTGGAGCCCAGTGGGAGCTTTCTCCAACACTACGTTGTGGGGACTAGTCTTTCTGGAGGTACTTTCTAGGAATTCTCACCAATTCTGAGCCCCAGGCTGTGGCTTGGTCTGTCTCCCATTCTGGGAACATTGAGGCTCACATTCCTCTGGTCTCCTCCCCTAGCCCTGGATTCTCAGCCAGGATTGTGGGCTATGGGTTGGGGAAAAGGGAGAAGGACCCTGTGGGTGGTGGACCCTCAGGTCTGGAGCATGGCTGGTCCATGCTCTGGGATGTGGCTGGAGAGGTGGAGGAAGGGGAGAGAGCCCTCCTTCCCTTCCAACGGTGAGCTTGGCTTGGAAGAGATGCCGCACATCCCTACAGAAAGGCCTTCTGAGGTCTCAGTACTGGTCAGCCTCCTCTCCCTTGCCCAGGGGCCTCCTAAACACTGAGGTTGAATCCCTTACTTCCCATGCATAGTTGCTGTATGATGCTCTGGTAACAGGTGGCTGATAGAGCCAGCCCACTGGGGGCAGGGTGGGGGATCCCCAGAACGCCAGACCTGCAGTGGGGAATGAATGCTGTTCCCTTGCCCTGGAAGGGAACACCCAGGCCATGCCAGAATATTGTCCAAGTTAGGGTTCAGGCTCCCTTGACTCCTGAGGAGAGTTCCTCTCTTCCTCCATAGCCCAAGGAGCTTCAGTCTTCATGTTCCCTCTGTTTTCTTTTGGCCTTTGAATGGGGGAGGAGCTAGAATGAATGAAGACTGAGAGCCTCTTAAAGATTCCACGCAGGGCAATGTGGTCCAGGGGTTAAACTTCTGGCTTTGCAGCCAGAGGGTCTGGGATTGTAGCCCAGTTCCTCCATGTCCTGGTTCTGTGACCTTGGGCAAGTTACTTACCCTGGGTACCTCAACATCTCCATCTGTTTTATAGTGCACAGTGACGGAACTCCATCATAGGGTGGAAGAGGGTACATTGGCCAGGTTTTTGTTGCTGTGACCAAGACACCCAACAAGAACAACTTGAGGGGCTAGGGATGGCAAGACACTGGCCCACGTGTGCAGCTCTGGGTACAAACCCCAGCACTGCACGGGGCAGGGAGGAAAGAACATCTTGAGGAGAAGAAGTTTATTTGGGCTTATGGTCTCAGAGTTTCAGTCCACAATGGGCCAATTCCATTGCTCCGGGCCCAGGATGAGGCAGAACATAAAGGTGAAAAGGCACGGCAGAGGGGGCTTGCTCTGCTCATGGCAGCCAGGAAACAGACAGCAGGTGGGGTAGGGGCTGCAGGGAAGATGCACCCTTCTAGGGCATGCCCCCAGTAACCCAGCCCCAGCCCCGCTCCACCCACCTACAGTTACCACCTAGTTGGTCCATTCAAACCAGGATGGACTAATTAAGCCACAGATCTCATAATCCAATCATTTCACCTCTGAGCATTCCTGTGTTAACACAGGAGCTTGGGGGAGGTCACCTCATATCTAAACCATAACAGAGGGTTAATGGAGTTAATAGTGTCAAGTTGTCAGAACAAGGGGTAGGGTGCCGTTCCGTGGTATAGCGTTTGCCTAGCCTGCATGAGGTCCTGGGTTCCATCCCCAGCACCAGGACAAAGAAAAACCCAAATTCTCAGAACAACACTGGGCACATAGTGAATGCCCAGTAAGGAAGAGTGATCATTACTCTTTGCCCATGTGTTATGGTTTGGATATGAGGTGTCCCTCAAAAGTTCACATGTGAGATAGTGCAAGAGGGTTCAGAGGAGAAATGATTGGGTCATAAGAGTCTTGACCCAATCAGTGAATCAATCCCCTGATGGGATTACCTGAGTGGTAGCTGAAGTGGTAGGGTGTGGCCGGAGGAGGTGGGAGTTGGGGAGTGGCTATGGGGTATATATTTTGTATCTGGAGAGTGGAGTCTCTCTGCTCTCTGCTCATCAAGTGAGCCGCTTCCGTCCGACACTCTTCCACCATGATGCTCTGCCTCCCCTCAAGCCGTAAGAAATGGAGTCAGGCTTCTGTGGACTAAAACCTCTGAAACTATGAGCCCTTAAATAAACTTTTCCTCCTATAAAATTGTTCTGGTCAGATCTTTTAGTCACAGCAGCGAAAACGCTGACTAAAACACCATGTGACTAATTCTTGCCAAAGCCACCAAATAGAATGATGAGTCCCTTCCAAGGTAGGAAGTGTTGCTGTTGAGAAGCAGATGCGCGTCCTCCCTGCTCTCTTCGCCACCTTCCCAGGGGAGGCTGGCAGATGGCGCCCCAACTCACCAGGTGGGAAGGGCTGCCTGCATGTCAAGGAACAAGGAACACCCATTGTTCATATTTTGAAATTTGTGGCTTATTTGCTGGGCAGCTGGTATGACTTTAACCAACACAGGGGTTTGAGGAGGGCTTCACTGAGGCAGATCCTTCAGCAAGGATGGAGGGGTGGGCAGAGGTTGCAGTGATGGAATTGGGGTGGGGGTGGGAGGAAGCAGAGTGCAGAGTTCAGAGTGCAATAGTGACAGTGAGTCCTATCAAATCTGTTTGTGAAGCAGTGAGCACCTTGAACTTGGAAGCTTGTAAGCAGAGACTGTCAGGAATGTTACCTTGGGTAGCATGTGAAACTGGATGTCCTTGAGTGGCCCCCACAGCTCTAGGTCACTTCCAGCTTTTAGAAGGCAGGGATAGGGGGGCCTCCGCGATGTTGCCCAGAGCATCCCACAGCTTTCTTCAGAGTCTTCTGAGCCTGGAATGAGAGCCCCCCAGGAACTACCTACAGTGACCACATTAATTGGGTATACTGAGAAGCCACCTACAGTTCTCAACGTTGTAAGCAGGCTGTGTTCCAGAAATCTCTATGTGAGCCAGTTTTTGGAACTCAGAATGCATTTCCCCATAGAAACCAAGTTATAAATGGTGGTTGGTTTTTCAGGCCAGTCCACAAATTTCATTTAACTCCTAATGTTCCTGAAGTTCATCATTAGCAGTGCAATGTTAACTGTATTTGGTCACCATCTAAAGGGTGGTTTATGTGGAAAAATGCATTTCAGATTCCAATTTAAACACAGGCATGTGTCTCACTTCTCAGTGGCATCCGTGGGGGAGGGGGACTCCTCGGGGAAGCTGGAGGATGGGGAAGTGCTTCTGGGTACTAAGATCTCCTTACTTACCCCCCACTATGGAAAGAGGGTTCCGTGTCCTGGAAGTTCTACATTGAGAACTATGGGCAAACCCCCATGATGAGGTGGGGCAGTGGCAGGGATCCAGGCCACAATTACCCACTCCATCCTGTTGGGGCAAACTAGTCATGGTGGCTACACACACCTCTGTGGTCCTGCTCCAGGAAGTAACTGAACCTTGACTGGTCTGAGCAGACCCTGATGGCAGGCAGCTCATGGGCTGGAAAAGCTGTGCCCTTCAGAGTCATGGAAGGGTGCAGAGTTGAGCCACTTGACTGTTTCCAGGATTTGGACTGTGGAATAGACAAGGGTCAGGTTAGCTGGTGGCCAGGAAGGACCAGGATGGAGAAGCACATTTACTAGTAAGAATCTTAGGAGGCAAGCAACAGGCACTCATTCTGGTGCCTGAACAGAAATGAAGTTTCTGAAAAGAACCCTGGGTCATACACTGCAGCAGTAGTTTCATGGGTTCTTTAGGCCCAGGTTCTAGAACTCACTCAATGCCACTTCTGCCATATTCTGTTGGTCAAAACAAGTCCCAAGGCTGGCCAGATTCAAGGGCAAGAGTAAGAAATACACCCTGGATGGGAAGAGTGTGGAGTCACTTTACCAAGGATCAGGGTGACCACTAAACAATCTACCGCCCCTGGCGACTTGATCAGCTTCCCTCTCTTCTCTCTCTTCCCCTTTCTCCTACCATTGTCTTCTTGGGATCTCCTCTCAAATAAATACTTACACTTGAGTATTTGAATCAGTGTCTGCTCCTGGGAGAACCAAACCCAAGATCCACACAGAATCCTTTGGAGGGCTGAGGACCAGTCTGTGCCCAGCTGTGGAGGAAGCCTTGGCTTCATATCTCTTTCAGATTCTGGCCTTGCTTTCTCTTTCTCCAGTAAAGACCATCCCTTCCCACGTAAGTGACATGCTGTGAGATTCTCCTTGAACCCTGTTGCATGCCAGAGGGGAAGACCCAGGGGACCCGGTTGTTTGTATGTTTTTGTGCCAGAGATTGAACCCAGAGGTGCTTAACCACTGAGCCACATCCCCAGCCCTTTTTGGTATTTTATTTAGAGAAAGGGTCTCACTGAATTGCTTAGGGTCTCACTAAGTTGTTGAGGATTTGAATTTGTGATCCTCTTGCCTCAGCCTCCTGAGCCACTGGGATTATATCGTGCAGCACCGGCTCAAAGGATCTGTTTTTCCAATAGCTCTGTAACTTAAGTTCTTTTTTTTTTTTCAATGTTGATGGACCTTCATTTTATTCATTTATTTATATGCGTTGCCAAGAATTGAACCCAGTGCCATAACTCAAGTCCCAGCTTAAGTTCTTTTGAATTGAGAAATATTCTCAAATTATTTTGAGAGGCAAGTATGGTAGCATATGCCTATAATCCCAGCGGCTGAGGCGGGAGGATTGTGAGTTCAAAGCCAGTCTCAGCAATTCAGCGAGGCTCTACGCAACTTAGCGAAATCCAGTCTCTAAATAAAATATGAAAAAGGACTGGGGATGTGGCTCAGTGGTTAAGGGCCCTTGGGTTCCCTCCCTGGTACCATCTACTGTTTGCGTTTTCCGTGTCTGCCCTCATGTTTTTGATTTCCAAGAACTCTTTTTTTGTTGTTCTCTCAATGTTCTTTTTTAAAATAGCATTCTGTTCTTGGTACACAACATCTCATATTCCTCTAGGGATATTAATGATCTCTAAAATTCTTCTTCTTCCTGCATGGCGTCTGTTACCCCCAGGGTGTTTGGGCTACACTCTCCTTAGCAGTGACTTTTCTAGAAAGTCTGATAACCTATGGTGGAGCAAGAAGGAATCAAAATGCTGATGGAAAAATCGGGTAGAGAGGCAGGGCATGTTGACTTCATTCTTTACTGTTGGGTAATCTTGAAAAGGCCCTTTGTTCTGGAGCCCCAGGTCAATGTCTCCTGGTTTTTCTTTTGGGGTGAAAGCCTGGGGAGCTCTCTTCTGATCTCCTATCTGCAGGTTCTGTGGCAGTGTTTGGAAGGCTGTGCTGGGAAGGAGAACTTGGTGAGAGATGGGGGCAATTGAATTTCCTGTCCTCTACTCTCTGCTCTACCTTTTGCAGAGAATAGACTTCGTGACCACTACCCCACTGGGGAAGAGACAGAAGCCAAGCTCTGTGAAGTGAAGGGTGGGAACCTGGAGGCTCTCGCTGTTCTCCAGTCTTCTAACTTTCATCAGCCTCCTTACCTCTCATTCCAAGGGTTTCTTCAGGGTTAGCTCTTGAGTCCTCTGAGAATTCTGTAGTAGAATTGGATCACTTCTTCCACAGGCTTAGGATTCTCCTGCCTCCAACCTGCCCACTCTCTGTTACCAATTTTTCATTTGCTCTTTAGCCCCCAAATTTGTTGTTGCAATCCCCTTTTCTGTCTTCGTGTTCTCATGGGTTAATGTCCTTTAAAATATCTTCTATTAGTTTTGATGAATTCTGGAAGGGAGGAGACCAATGTGCGTTCAAGGTGCCATCTTGGCTTCCTTCTCTGCACTCTAATTCTTGTACCAAGTGATCAGACGGTTTCAGAGGCCTCGGTCCTGCTGACTTTATCCTTCTGTGACCTCAGCAGCTAGGCCAGGCTCCCAGGGCTGCTTCTCAAATTGCTGCAGCTGGCAAACACATTCTCTGGGGACAGAGCCTGAACTCACCCAGGCTTCTTAGAGTCTCAAAGACCTGCAATCTCTTCCGGGGAGCTGAGAGCCAGGGGCTGCAGGCCAGTGGGTAGCACTGGAGTGATTGGGAATGGAGGCCACTACACATGATCAAGGCCAAACCAAATGAGCAACCAGGTGGCCAGTACAGTTACCTTTGTACCCATGTGACCAGGTGCTGTAGGTGGCAGGAAGGAGTGACTGCACTCAAGAAAGACATGGACATTGTTCTTTCCGGTCTGGATTCAAATACTTGTCTCTGAAATCTGATTGCTTTTAGGGCCCAGGTCCCCTCTTTTTCAGAACAAGGCTGACTCCTGTTTGTCAGGTTGGTTGCTCTTTGATGTTGAAGTCCTCCCTCGTTGCCAATTCTTGGTGTGGGGGATTGTAGTTTATGTCTCCTATTGAATGGCCATGGCTTTTCTTCTTGCTTAGCAGAATATCCATTTGTGTGGATATTGCTGGCACCTGGCCTACCCTGGGGTGGGTCAGGGCTGTTTGATACCTATTGTAACAACCACATTCCCCTATGTTGATGGGTCCCAGGATCATTAATGGCACCCAGGGAGCTGCATTTGGGCTTGAGGTTGTACAGTATGTGGTGCAACTTCTGGGAGAGATTTTCCTTTCTGACACAGTGAGAGACAAAGAGAAGGCTTTCCTCTTTCCTTTTTCTTCCTGATTTGGAAACTATCATATAAGGATATGACACTTGCGCTGAGCAGCCCCCTTGCAACCATGAGGCAATAAACCAGAAAATTAAAGCCCATACACTGTGGCAAGTGAAGTCAAAAGATGGAAGAACATGGGGTCTTGAGGGCATTGTTGAGTCTCTGAACTTATCCTGATAGTGTACCTGTTCCCACATGGGATGTGCCAAGTCAATAATACATGAACTTTACTAAGGTTTTCTGTTCATCATAGTTGAAAGCAGCCTGACTGATGGCACAGACCGTGTTTCTGGGCTCAGAATCTTCTGGTGCCTGGAAAAAAGCTATGCCTCCCTGGAGTCAAAGACCCACTAGCAATCCATTCATTCAATGTTTATCAAGTGCCTCCTATGCAGGAGCTGCTGATTAAGGTACTGAATTCGAAATCCAAAACCAAACCAGGAAGATGTGGGAGGCAGCCACAGAAAATGACTCCACAGGGTCTCTGATGCTATTGCTGTAGTTACCTGTATCATCGGTAGGTGGGCACTCTGCTCGCTGTTCACTCTGCACACACTACCTCCCGTGGGAGGTAGTCACGTTGACCCCATTGTGCAGATGGAGAAACTGAGGTCCAGAGAGCTTCAAAAGCATTTTCATGGTAACACGGCTAGTTAGCATTAGATGTCTGACCCCACGCTCACTTGCTTCCCAGGCAGACAGGTCATGAGAAGTACCGCTTTTCCAGCCATGAGGAAAATAATATGATTTGCCAGAATACGGAGAGGTGCTGTGTTTGTCCAGCAGTGGGTCAGAAAGCTGAGCAGTGAATAAGTAACTGATCACCTCCCCAGTCAAACAAAGGCGGGGCAGGGGTCATTTCATCATGTACAGGGCCCACTGTGAGCAAGCGCCAGGTGGTCTCTGGCAGCGTGAGCGTGGAGTGGGCCCTGTCTCTGCCTTTAAGGCACTCACAGAGAGCTGCCAGCAGTTACCAGAAACTAATGTGAAAGGCCCAGGAGTCCCAGAGAACACAGGAGGGCATGCAGTTTTGTTTTTTTTTTTGGTACCAGGGATTGAACTCAGGAGCACTCGACCACTGAGCCCCATCCCCAGCCCTATTTTGTGTTTTATGTAGAGACAGGGTCTCACTGAGTTGCTTAGTGTCTCACTGTTGCTGAGGCTGGCTTTGAACTCGCAATTCTCCGGTCTCAGCCTCCCAAAGTGCTGGGATTACGGGTGTGCGCCACTGCACCCAGCTAAGTTTTGGTTTTATGGGGTGGGGAGAGAGCTGGGCATGGAAGCCTCACAGTGAAAGTGTTATGTTAGTGGCATTTGAAAGCAAGGCTCAGGAAAATGGCTTGTGGGTTTCTGTAGTTAAATGTGGAATTACCATATGATCCAGCGATTCCTCTCCTAGGTATGTATCTCCCAAAGAACTGGATACAAGGACTTACACAGATATCTGCACACCTGTGTTCACAGCAGTGTTATTGACAATAGCTAAAAAGTAGAAACAACCCAACAGTCCATGGTTAGATGGATGGATAAACAAAATGTGGGGTCTACTTGCCATGGAGTAATATTCAGCCATAAAAAGGGATATTCTAACACCTGCTGCGACAGGGACACACTTGGAGGAAATCACACTAAGTGAAATGAGCCAGGCACAGGAGGACAAATAGTTTACAATTCTGCTTGTATGAGGTGCCCCAAGAGGCAAATTTATAGAGATAGGAAGTAGATTAGAGGTTAGTAGGAGCTGGCGTAGGGGAGAGAAGGATTATTAATGGTAGAAAATTTCTACCTGGGATGTGAAAAGTTCTGGAAATAGTAGTGATGTTTACGCATCATTGTTAAGGGCATAATGTGAGTGTAATGTACACTTGAAATGGTTAAAAGAGCCAGGAGCAGTGGCGCACACCTATAATCCCAGCTACTTGGAAGGCTGAGGCAGGAGGATTGCACGTTCAAAATCAACCTGGGCAACTAAATGAGACCCTGTTGCAAAGTAAAAAACAAACAAACAAACAAACAAAAATCAAAAGGGATGGGGCTGGGGGCTGGGGCAGAGTGCTTGACACTGGGTTCAATCTTCAGCAGCACCACATAAAAATACATAAATAAAAGTATTCTGTCCATGTACAACAACAACAACAACAACAAATTTTAAAAAAAGAAGGGATGAGGATGTAGCACAGTGGTAGAGTGCCTCTGGATTCAGTCTTCAGTACCACAAACATAGAAAGGAAGAAAAGAAATGGTTAAAATAGTAAATATCACACTATGTGTGTTTTGCCATTATCAATAAAACAAAACGAAAAAAGTGAGGCTCAATGTTTCCTGGGGTGAGAATCTGCCTTTCCTCTGGCCAGGTACAGCAGGAAAATGAAACAATAGAGACACACCTGGCCTACAGGCAGTGGCCCAGGAAGGGACTTAAGGACACAAGCAAACACACCTGCCTTAACCTCACCCTGAGGGGGTTGGGAAGGATAGGCTGAGCCCAGGGTGAGTGGGGTCCCAGCCAAGGTGGTGTCCGACTGGAAGGATGGCCCCAGGAGCAAGGAACCAGACAGAACCAGGCAGATTCAAAGGCCTGTGGAGACAGGTGGGTAAAGAGATGTGAGCTCAGCCTGGGTGAGTTGGTGGGGAGTGGGGCGACTGTGGGGAAGGAGAAAGCTCTCTGCTTCCCCGTATATCCCGGGGCTGCCCACGTGTGAGCTGTGGCGCACTGTCAGGGAATGGCTGCTTGTCCTCTGTACTCTCACCTTAGGGAATTTCCAGGTGTCTTATGCTCATTTGACCCCTTGTCTATGCAGGGACCTACACCCACTCTCACAGCCTTGTTGGAAGCACCTGGGATTAATGTCCCTCAGCCCTTGAAAGGACACTTAGACCTTCCTTTCAGCTGTGATTACTGTCCCCACAGGCAGAATCCTCTGGGTTTTGGAAGCCGAGGGCCAGAGAGTGTCCGAGCAGCAGGGACTGGATCTGCAGATGAGTTGATGGGACCAGAAAGGCAGCCACAGGAAGTAGAGAGCCCCTGGCCACTGGAAGCCTTCTTGCAAAGGCTGAGTGACCATTTGTGGATGAGACTGCTGTGAGGACTGTCTTCCTGAATCAGGAGGTAGACTGACTTTGTAAACAGCCCCTTCTGGCTCTGAGAGTCCCTGATCCAAGGCTCCCCATGAAGCCACTCTCTCAGTGGATGGCAGCTCATTTCCTTCTCCATTAAATGCAAACACTCCCCATCTGGCTTTGCTTTGGAGCAGTTATTATCGGTAATCAGCCATCAATTCATTCCTAATGATGCGACCTGAACACATTGCAGGGTGGAGCCCCGACCACATCTGCCTTGCAGGGCTATGTCCATGGAGATTTGCCTGGACTCTGTCACTTTCCACCTCCCCGACCCTGCAGGGCCATTCCTCTACTCTAGGTCATTCCCTGCCTTCCATGATGGGTCCCCAGGACCAGCCTTAGAGGTCTGCAGTGGCCTGTCCTGGGACTCGGAAGCCCTCTATCCCTTTGCTTGGCCCAAACCCTGAAACTCTATCTTTAGAGTCCAGGCGTCTGACCCCAGGCCCTGTGACTCCTAGAGAAGCGTGGTCTCAGGTTTCACTGAATGGCAGGGGACTCAGGAGAGGCAGAGGGGGACAAAAGTCTCTTCAGGTCAAGTCACCCGCCTTGGTGAATATGCTGCCAAGCTGAGCTGAGTTCCCCAGCAGGAAGACTCAGCTTCTAAGGGTGGACAGGCCAGAGGGGTCCTGGTTAGAAGCCTGACATTCTGCTTTTTCCCAAGGCCACATTTTTAGCCAGGGACAATGGCTGAACCAAAAGGAGTGAAGGCTGGCCACTGGCATCTTCAGGCAACTGTGCTTTACTTTTGGAAAATGTTGAGGGGATGCTGTGACCCTCCCCTCAATTCCACTGTAAGTTGAGGCCGGTACGCTGACAAGGTATGCAGCAATCAATCTTGCTTTGCTTCTGCAGGTGGGGGCAGAGAGCGCCCCACGTAAATCATGAGCAAGAGCCCTGGGGTGGAGGGACTGCAGCTAAGGAGGTGCCTGAGTATGTATCCAAGGTGAATCTGGCATCCTTGACTTGGATAAAGAATCCTAAACTTGACTGGGCGTGGTGGTGCACGCCTGTAATCTTAGTGGTTTAGGAAGCTGAGGCAGGAAGATTGCAAATTCAAAGCCAGCCTCAGCAACTGAGTGAGAATGAAATATAAAAAAGGGCTGGGGATGTGGCTCAGTAGTTAAGTGTCCCTGAGTTCAATCCCCAGAAGCCCCCCCAAAAAAGAATCCTAAACTCTGAGAGCCTCAGTTTCCTCCCCCGTGAGTGACAAACAGAGCCACTGTGCCCACTGAAGGGGGAGAGGGGGAGCACCAGTGAGAGGGCTTGAGGACACAGGAAAGAGCCATATTCATGTGAAACTCTGAGTACATTCCCACCACAGGTCTCAGGACCAACCTTGACCTCTTCTCTCAACATTCCGGGCCCCCATCTCTGACTCACCTTATTTATTTATTCTTTGTGAACTTTTCTTTTGTTTTGTTTTGATACTAGGGATTGAACCCAGGGGCACTTTACCACTGAGCTGCATCCTCAACCAATCTTTTTTATTTTTTATGTTGAGACAGAGGTCTTGCTAAGTTATTGAGATCGGCCTTGAACTAGTGATCCTCCTGCCTCAGCCTCCCAAGTCCCTGTAATTACAGGCATGTGACACCACACCTGGCTTAAAAAGATGACCTACTCATCTAGAGTTCACTGTGGGCCAGACTCCAGCCACTAAGTCAGAAAGTAGGCTGAGCCAGAATAGGGTCAAAACGCCAGCCTGAGAACCTAAATTTTTTTTTTTTAAAGAAAACCCTCTATTCCTGTTGGATTCGAAATTTTGTTTGTTCTCCTGCAGCAGGCTCCAGGGCAGCAGAGCCAGGAGAAGGGAAGGTGTTGTTCTTCAGGTCACTCCTGCTCAAGAATTCACGCGGCTCCTTGTTGTCAATAGACATGCTTGGGTGGCCCCTGCAGCCAGCAATGTACCGCGCTGGGCACTCAGTGAACAGTGTAGCAGGCAGAGTGCAGCCGCCTCGGGGCAGATGGTCTGGATCTCAGAGCTGTGTTTTTCAAAGAGGAACCCCTGACACCCGTATAAAATTCCCTCAGAAGGAGGTGGTACTTGTAAATAGTTTCCTGAGCTCTGCCCTGCAATGTCCTGAGTCAGAATTTCAGGGGCTGGGCCTGGGTGTCTACCTTTTAAACTTGGTCTCCATCTGATTCTTATACTCACGTGTGAGAATCAGCCCACTGAGGTCCCTGGTCCATCAGAGACTGCCCTGTACCCTCTATATACATTATATACACACACTTCCACCCCTCTTCACCCCCACCAGATGAGAAGGAAGTGCCCAGAGGGAACTAAAGAACCAAAATGAGGCCATCATGTCTCCATTATCTGGAGGGAAAACCCTAATCAGTACATCCTGTTGTGCATAATTTCTTCAATATGTCCTTAACATGCACGGAATACACTCGGGCCTCTTCCTCTTGCTTTGCCCTTCCTGGGGACCCTCTCTGTGTGCACTAGAGTAGAGCCTGTCTTCTGAACTTAAAGCTGACCTGTTTCCATAAACCTTAGCAAAGTCTTACATCATAGTCAAAATGTGTCACCTCTGCCTAGTGCTTACACAGGGAGGAATCAGTCGTCACGTGGTGATTTTTACACCTGGTCACAGGTGAGAGAAAGTCAAAGTTGCAAAATAACAATGGCTTCAGTGAGACAGAAATTTCTTATTTTAAGGAAATTGTCAGGCTGTCTGAGGTCAGTGTGGCTTCATGAAATCATTCAGTATCCCAGAATCTTTGAGACTTGTCCCTTCACTATCTTTAGCATATATTTTCCATGTTAGTGCTCTACGTAACTGCTCTAGCTCCAGCCTTTACATCCAATTTGCACTTGGTACAGATGATACAAAGAAGAAAGACATACTTTCCGGCCTTGAAGAACTCTTCCTAGGAGTCACAGGTGAAGTTCTGCTTATATCCCATTGGTCAGAACTTAGTAACATGGCTATACCTGACTGCAAAGCAATCTGGGAAATGTAGTCTTTTCCCCCAGGTGGCCACAGAGTCAGTAAAAAGTCAGAGGTTGTGTTATCAAGGAAGAAGGAATGAGCAAACTCAGGTTGCTGGCTGTCTCTGTGGTGCCATCATAGTCTTCCTCAAGCTGAGGTGTGTTAACTATGGAGAAGCCTATTTGGAGGATGATTTATGAGTATATATAACTGCCTAATGCCCGATAAAAGCAAGATCAGAGAATGTGTGAAGAAGTTAGCAACAGTGACATCATTACAAAAGTAATAAGAGGAAAGCTTAACTTTACAGAGATGAGTACATGAGAGTCTTTCCAGTCGTGTCACTTTGGGTTTGGGAATGTCTGGATCCAGAAACACCTTTGGAATCTTATATGTCATAAGGAAAGGAGGGCCTAGGGAACATGCTTTTCCCTGGTTAGCCATGTCAGGGGTGTTCTCTGTTCCTCCCTCACTCCCTGCTTCCAGGATCAATGTGCCATTCCCAAGCCTGACTTTCAATTCCACCTGATATCCCAGGCCCTAGAATCTACCCACACCCCTATTCATTTTGTGCCTAGATAGTAGATGACTTTTCCTGACACAATTCCAATGCTTAGAATCTTCTGGTCAGTGCTCCCCAATGCCTACCAAATAACTCCTGATTCCCTCATTAAGTGCATACGCGCACACACACACACACACACTCACATGCATGTACACTCATTTTTCTATTCCCATCACATAAACCCATGTATGTTCTCTTAATTCACCCTAGGTCTCTGCCTAAGCTGTCACCTCTGGCATGCTTTTGGGGGCTTTGCAGGTGTCTCCTCGCCAGTACTGTGGTAAGTCACGTTCCTTGGCTAGCTGAAGGAAGGTGAGAGATACTCAGCCATGCACAGACCTGACGCCATGAGAAACAACCACAACTGCCTTGGAGCAGAAGTGGCCTTGTCTAGCCCACAGATCTGTGAGGATAAATGCTTGGTGGTATGTGCCACTGGGCTGTTATATTTATTTATGATATAATACATTTGCAGCAGTAGCCAATGATCTACCGGACGAGACGTACTCTTTCCTTGCCTGAGCCCCCTGTGGTATTTTCAGTCCCTCCTTTAGGTAGGAATCACTTCTACTGTCACTCAGTATTAGGTTTGACTGTGAACATTGAGACCTAAGTCACAGTTGTTTATATAAGAGAGGTTATTCACACCAAGGGTCTGGAGTGAATAAACTGTCCTTGGGGGTCTGGACGTGAGCTGGAGCCATTTGTATTCCTGAGGATGAGATGTCATACGGCCAAGAGGGGGTAATCCAAGGGGCAAGAAGGAACTGGAATTTGGCCTGAGCTCCTGGCCTAAAGCTGTGTCAAATATGATGAAGAGCCCCGTTTTCTAACTTACCCACCCAGAGAAAGGATCTTTTTGTATACCTGCAGAATGCAAGGATATGTGATAGCTGTCTTTTTTGTTTTTGTTTTTTACTATGGTTTTTGAAAATTTTCAAATATAAAAAAAGTAGAAAGAATGATACAATGAAACTGTATTTGTCATCCAATGTTCACAATTACCAATCACTGCCAATCTACATGGATATAGTTTTACCTATACCCTCACTGACTTGAATCGTCTCCTCAGAACCTTCTAGACATCATTTAATGTCATCTGGAAAGCATCTGTAAATATAAAAGTTGTTTGTGTAGATATCATCACAATACCATTATCCCTTCTAAAATAAAATAATTCCTTGGTGTCAGTAAGATGGAGTTAGTGTTTGCCTTTCCCCAATTATCTTTATAGCTTATTTGTTCAAATCACATTTCACAAAAATCTAAACATTGCATTTGATGGATTAAACATTTATATCTCTATAAGTTCCTCCTCCATCTCCTTCTTTCACCTGATAATTTATTTTTAAGAAAATGGTTGGTTTGCCCCATAGAGTTTCAGATTGTATACCAAAGGCCTCTTTCAATACATCTCTCTGTGTCCTGTGTTTCTTATAGATTGGTAATTAGATCTGCAGGTCTGGCAGTTTCAGGTATTATTTTCTAGAATGACTACTTCAAGGTGGGGTATATTCTATCAGGGAACACAACATGTCCGATTGGTTCTCTTTTGGACATAGTACCAGTGTTAAAGGTCTTTGCCTGGAATTATTACTTCCTTAGGATGATATTCTCATTTTATCATTTTTATTTAATCTATTAACCAATACTCTGTGTGTGTGTGTGTGTGTGTGTGTGTGTGTGTGGTGCTGGGGATGGAAACCAGGGCATCACGCATGTTAAGCAAGTGCTCTACCACTGAGCTACATCCCAGCCCTTTTCATTTTATTTTGGATAAGGTCTCCCTAAGTTTTCCAGGCTCACCTTGAACTTGTGTTCATGCTGCTTCAGCGTCCCAAGTTGCTGGGATTACATGTGTGGGCCATCACGTCCATTCAACCAACACTTCTCTAAACAGAAATGTCTTCTATGAAATAGTTTATGTTAAGATAATTGAGTATGTATGTGAAAAATAAGATTAATGCTTCTTTTTCTTTACTTACCAACTCCCCGAGCTTTATCTTCTAAGAAAGCCATCCCACAACATTCCGGCTTCCACCCCTTCCCAGGACTTCATCGTTTAGCCCTTGCTCACTGTCAGGGCATCTAGGATCTTCAGGACTTCACCTGGGCAGCCAGGTGCTCAGATAATTTCCCTATGATGTTGGAGAAGAGGATCATGGAGCCTGGGTACCTGCTTTTCATCCTGTTGGCCCTTACCTGTGTGAGAGCTGAGGTGCTTTCCTCAGTTTGTCCCTTGCACTTCTTGTACATACAGGGTTCTGCTCTGCCACCGTGCATGGGACACGTGAATAAACGGTCTGGTCCTCTCTGTTCCCATCCATGTCACGTCCCAGGTTCCTTATCCAGCCTCAGGTCTTTTTTTTTTTTTTTTAACATGTCCTTTTGTACCAGGGATTGAATCCAGGGGCACTGAGCCATTAAGCCACATCCCTAGCGCTTTTTAATTTTTATTTTGAGACAAGGTCTCGCTAAATTGCTGAGGCTGGCTTTAAACTTAAAATCTTCCTGCCTCAGCCTCCAAGCTGCTGGGATTACAGGAGGGGGGCAGCCTCAGGTCACTGAGCTCCCTCCCACAGCTCAGTCAGCCAGGCTGCTGCCGCTTCCCTTCCCCTTTCCCTCTTTTTCTCTCGTCCTCCTCCTCTTCCTTCCTTTCCCTTTCCCTTCCTCTTCCTCCTTCTTCCTCTCTCTTCTACTTGTACTTCCAGGCCTTTGTTTATGCTTTGCTTTTTCCACCCGATGATTGCTCCATTTTCTGAGTCCATTCCAAATGGGTCCATACTTTAGGGTCCTCATCTCACTCTGATCCATCTGAAGGATTTATTTTCCTTCCTATCTTCCTTCCTTCCTTCCTTTCTTCCTTCCTCCCTCCCTCCCTCCATCCCTTCCTCTCTCCCTCCCTTCCTTCTTCCCTCCTTCCCTCCCCCTTCCCCCTTTCTTTTTTTCCTCCCCCCTCTCTCTTTCTTTCTTTCTTTCTTTTTTGGTGGTACTGAGGATGGAGCCCAAGGCCTCATGCATGCTAAGTACTATACCACTAAGCTGCACTCCTAGCCCTAGCCAAAGGATTTCTTGATTATCCAAGGCCACTTTGACTTCTGCGTGCCTCACTATCATCCTGGGTTATGGACAGCTCCTTCTGATCACTCTTTATTTTCTTGTGTTTGTGACCTGACCCCTAATGGGCTGTCAGTGCCAGGGGACACGTCTCTTTCTGAAGCAGGCTGCATCCAGAATCTCAGCCGTGTTAATCACAGGGCTGTTGTGACACCAGTCACGAGAGTCCACTGAAGCACAGCTGTTCTGCACTGATTCTGAAAGCTGTCTCCACTCGATGCCAACACAATGTGGAGAAGAGCAGGAATTCTGTCATCAGTCTTGAAAATGTTTGATGTCTACATGACTGATGTGGTAGATTCCTTTTCATTTGTTGATTAAAAGGCATGGTAGTTGTATCCTGGATCCGATATTGGGCTCTAGAGGAGTTGTTCTCTAGTTAGATGCTTCTGGGTCCCAGAAACATGCTGGTCGAGAGACAATTTGCTGTAGGTGGTCATAGTGGAGCCTTAGAGAGCGAGGAATCAAAGTGTGGGGCAGGGATCACTGCAACAATGCTCTGTCTACCTTAGAGGGTCATGTTTTTCTGTTTGGGACAGGAAGTTCAGATAGACCTCACCTCTCAGGTTGTATGCATCTGAGTAAGCCCCCAAACATGTACAAGGCATTGATTTTGGCAAGGGGTGGCAAGAACAGAAAGCAAAAAGCCCCTATGAATGAGATATTTTTGCAAATCTTTCTCTTCGTAGAAACCTGTTTTATTGTACTTCTATGGACTTTAACTAATGCAAGTGGCTAGAAAATAGTCATCCAGACACGATGGTGGAAAATAGGAAGCAGAAGCAATACTAGGCTATAGCCTAGAAAATATGAAATCTGTTTCTAACTTGGCCATGAATATTGTGACCTTGTTCGCAACCTTGTGTCTGAGCCTCAGTTTCCTTATCCATAAAATAAGTGATGGGTAAGACAATAATCAAGTTTCATTCTTGGAGCCATAGCTGTATTTATACCTCCAGAATTCTCTGTAACATTTATGTACACCATAGTATCTTCTCATTTGATCCTCACAATAAACCTACAAGGTGGCAGGTCTGGCAGGTGTTATTATTATGCCTATTAGGTGACGTGTTGAGGATGAGGGATGTAGGGTGTTTGCTTAAGGTTTCATTAAAAATAAAACTCTTCCATCTGATCCACAATAACTCTTTTTTTTTTAAAGCAAAGATTCAAAATGATTTAATGTCAAAGCATGAAAAACAGATAAATGATGTAAATAGCAGTCAAGCCTTGATTTGAGATTTGTATAAATTAAGATTATAAAACAAAAAGTGTTACTAGATACCCCTAATGTAGGATCCTTACATTTTTTTTTATTTAAATGCATTTCAAGTCATAGTACATAAACAGAGCTCAGTTTTTCCATTTCTCTGGTTGCAAATCATAAAGAGTCACACTATTTGTGTCTTCATACATGCACCACAATAACTCTTAGCAGGAGGCTCCTGACTGTGGATGGATGTTGGTATATAAAATCACGTGGGCATCTGCCCATTGGGCTTCTTGGATACATGAATATAAAGGGTACCATTGTTAGAGGGATGTATGATTTCTCTAGGTTTGCATTGCTGGTCTATCCTTTGATGTGATTGCTTTTACCTGTTAGATGTTCAGCAATGGTATAATTTACACTAAATGTGTTAAATAGGCAACTTTAAGTAGTACCTGGGTGGAGGGTGGTGATGGGCAAGGAGAGATGGACAAAGAAAGGGCAAAGAATTAAGAGCAAAACAGCCAGACACGAGTCTATGTACTCCACCAGTATTACACAGTTCTCATGTTAACCTAGGAGGGAGGTTTCTGTCATTATGCACATTTTACAAATATTAAAACCAAGGCCTAGAGAAGTTAAATAACTTGTCTAAGCTAATAAGTGTCAGAGCCAGGATGTAAACCCAGGCAATCTGACTTCAGTTTGTACTCTAACTATTCTTTTATTAAGGTCATGAGCCTTTAATAAAAAGTCAAAATAAAATAAAGAATGTCCACCCAAAGCTAGCAAGATTGCAGAGGAACAGAGGAACTAACATACCATATATTGCTGGATGCATTGACGATGACTTTCATCTTTTTAAAAAGCAATATGTGGGGCCCGGCATTTGGTGCACACCTGTAATCCTAGCAACTCAGGAGGCTGAGGCAGGAGGATCCCGAGTTCAAAGTCAGCCTTAGCAACTTGGTGAGGCCCTAAGCAATTTAGTGAGTCCCTGTCTCAAAATAAAAAATAAAAAGGGCTGGGGATGTGGCTCAGGGATTAAGCGCTTCTGGGTTCAATTCCTGGTAGGAGGTGGGGGAGATAAATAGCAATATCTGGCAAGAGCTATAACGCTTTCCATATTACTTTAGGGATGCTGATCCTAGAAGTTTATCCTAAGTTTATAGTTCCACAAAAGCCAAGAAACCATATGTGCACGAAGAAGTTTACTGTAATAGCGGAAAACAGGGAACAAATTAAGTGCCCTAGAATAAGGTATGATTAAGTAATTTCACAATATATTCACTTGTTGGAGTATTATGCAACCATTTAAAGTGACAATTACAAAGACTACACAAAAGGGCAAGAAAATGTTCCCTATAATGTTAAGATTTAAAAAACAGAGTGAAAACATGTAGATTATGATGACAGCACTGTTATGTATATTAACAAAGCCTGAAATAGAACAGGAAAAAATTCTAGTAGTTAGATGTTAAAGTCATTTCATTTTTTTCACATTTGTATTAGTGGTGGCTTTGTGTCTACTTAACAGATAATGAAAGGAAGAAAAGAGCTCATGACAGTCATGGGTGGAAATGATTGTCTCAGGTGACTGTTGGGAGGATTCCCTTTGGGTTCATCCTTGAGTTTTTGAGGGCAGCCAGAGGGGTTCAGGGTGGGGATGGGGGTTGGGGCTTGATGGATCCCTGAACTTGCCTGGGAGAGGAAGGATCCTGCCCTGCCACTGCCTCTGCAACTACAGGAACTGTCTAGGCCAAACTTGTCTTCCCTTTGCCTCACCACGCTTCTCTGATTCTTCATTCAAGTCTCAGAAGTCTTACAAAAGATTTTCCTGGACTCAACTCCAGCTGCTACCCCAACTCCCACACACTGGTACCCTACCCTACACCATGTTTCTGTGGCCCATCTCAGCACACAGCAGGCTGTGGTGACTGCCTGTTGACATTACTGAGGCTCCCTCTGGGCTACCAGGATTGGGATCCCAAGCTGAACTGGATCTTCTCCTTGTGCTCAGCATGCCTTGCAGGAAGGGCCCTTCTCTTTATCTCTAAGAGGGAGCAGGCTGAATGGGGTTAGCTTCTTTCCAGCTTCACATAATATGTATTATCATGTTTTTAGCAAAAAAAGGAACCACTGGGTTTTGAAGAGAAGCGCCAGAGTAGGAAACCTCCTCTGTCTTGCTGCCTGTGGATGGGCCCCCAAGTATTCCCTGGCTTTTGGTGTGGACATTGAGCCTGGTCTTTGGAGTTGGGGGTTTTCATGGCAGGTTGTCTAAGTGTGCATGAACATGCCCTTAACAGTCCACTTGAGAATAGGGCTTCAAGGTGAGGGGTCTTCACTTGTTTTGTGAGTCCCCAGATGGCCAGCCACAGGCCACACATGACATGATAGCTGTGCTACCACAAGTGAATCTGCAGGAGCCCTAATGTCACATATCTGCCTGTGGACTATGGAAGTAGGTGTGTCTGTGCACATGGTTGGGTGTGCCTGTGTCAGAGCCTGCTCTGGGTGGCCCTGGGTTTGTGGACAGTATGTCAGTGTATGAACTGTGCACACACATCTCAGTGTATGTATAGTTTTCAATTCGGCAAATTATTGGGAGCTTTGTGTTCTGCAAGATTGTGGTGTCAGGCATGAAGCCTGGGGTGTGCAGTCTTACCTGTGTCTGCATTGTGTGTCCTCTCTGTGCGTCTTTGGGAATGCGTTCTTGGCACGTGTCCTGCGTTAACAAGGCGTTTGTTCTGTGTGTGTGTGTGTATCTGTGCAGCAGTGCCTGCGTCTTGTTTGCGGCTGCCAGCTTGCTTTCCAGCTTCACTTGTGCCCGCAGTCAGGCTCTGCACGTGCGCTAGCCTCTATGCGCACGTCCCTGAGTGACCCGTGCGCGGTGTGCAGGGACCTCTGGGTCGTGTGCACTTTGTCCGCTCGTGCCTGACTCACTCTCCGCACTAAAGAACGCACCTCCACATGTCTGAGAGCACGTCTCTCTCCATATGTGCACGTTCCGTGTGCACGCCGCCCGCGTGTGTTTGCGTGTGCAGGGGCGCTGCGCGCGCGCTCCGACCCGCTGGCGTCCAGGGACCCGCACAGAGCTTCACGCGTCCCGTGGGGTTGACCCCTCCCCCCTGCGCCCCGCAGCGGGCCGCGGCGATTGGCCGCCCGCTCCCTCTCAGCCCTCACTCCTCCCTCCCCCCGCCACCCGCGCGCCCGCGGTCCCCGCTGTCCCCCGCGGTTCCGGCGAGGCCGCGCCGCGCTGCGCTCCGCTCCCATTGGCTGCGCGCGCCTTTGTGTGGCGGCAGCTGCGGCCCCAGCGCCTTTGAATGTCGAGAGGGGCCGGGAAGGGAGCCTTTCCATGGGCCATCTGTCTCCCCGCCAGCCGCCGCCCCACCGCCGCCCGCGCCCCGCGCTCCGCCTCCCGCCCCGGCGGCTCCCGCAGCCCCGCCGCCGCCCGCGCCCGCGCCCCGGAGCCGCGCCACAAAGGGCCCGCGCGCAGCCGCCGCCGCCGCCGCCGCGCGAGGAGCCAGGATGGTCCTGGTCCACGTCGGCTATCTCGTGCTTCCAGTGTTTGGCTCTGTGCGAAACAGAGGTATCGCTTTTTCCTTTCGGGGTCTGCTTCCGAGCGTGGATCGCCGCAGGCACCGGGGCGGGGGCGGGCGCCGCGGGCGGCCGGGGGCTCAGGGCACACCCGCGAGGACGCAGGGCGAGCGGTGGCCGCTCCCCACACCCTTTTGGGGAGACCCCCGAGTGTGGGGGTGGCCGCCCTCGTGGGAGCTTTTGTAGTGAAGTTAGGGTTTGGCGAATTTGGGTCCCTCCCTCCCCAGCCCCATTTTTTTATTCTTTGCGGCGGACGTGGTTCCCCCAAATCACAGCCCTTTCCCCTAATACCTAGCCCTGTATGATCGAAAGGAGAGATACATGACTGTGTGTGCATGTGTTTGTGTGTGTGTGTGTGTGTGTGTGTGTGTGAGAGAGAGAGAGAGAGAGAGAGAGAGGAGAGAAAGCATGCTTGGTTTTCTGTGATTTGCTTTTTTTGAAGTCTATGTGTATTTTCTGTTGTGTGTGTTTTATATTTCTTCAGTTTTTGGTTATTAATACCCATGGCTGGTGAGCTGAGATCTGAGTATCTGCCCCATCCCATGCCCCAGCCCCCACCCTCTCGTGGGCACTTGCACGATTTTCCATCCCATCCTTTAATCTCCTTTAACCCTTTTTGTGTTACTGCCCTTGTGCTGTGGCCCTGCTCACACCCCCCACCTCCCAGTTGTCTTTGTATGACAGTTGCATTTATGGGTTCAAAATGCGTGTGTGTGTGTGTGTGTGTGTGTGTGTGTGTGCATGTGCATGTGTGTGCGCGCCTCGGAGATCAGACGTGCGCTGCCGTGCACCCCTGGGTCCGGCCGGAGTGGGGTGTCTGGCCCTTGGGTGTTGCGCTGTGTGTGAGGGTGAGGTGAGAAGCTGCCCCCGTGCCAGGCCTTTGCCCCGGGCAGCGGTTGACCAAGCAGCAGGCCGGCGCGGGCTTTGTTTTTAACTGTGATATATGGGGTGTGTTTGCATGGTCCCCTTTTCCCACATCCCTTTTTCCTTACATTCTGCTACAGCAATAGCTTGATTTCCCCCCTCTTCTTCCCCACCCCACATTTCTTCCATTTTCTTTTAATCAAATATTCCCACCTCCCAAAGCAAATCCAAGATGCATTTCATTTTTTTTTTCTTTTTGTATTCTGCCTCTGGACTCACATTTCTCTTCTTGGAAATGTTTCTTCTCTCCCACTCCACGTCTGCTTAAATCCCTGCTGGCTAAGGCCCTCCTCTCCCACCCCCTCCCTCACACACAGAATGATGTCTTCCCTCTGCCGACCTGGCTCCTTCACGGAGCCAGAGTGGGGGGCGGGGTCGCAGGGCCAGCGCTTCAGTGCGCCCCAGGGGCCGGATTGGGCCAGGCAAAGAAAGCCCGGCCCTCCTTTCAGCCCAGCTGTCCCCAGCCCCGCGCCTCTCCCCAGAACCCAAAAGGCAAGGTTGGCCCCCTTAGGCCTGTTTGAACCGCAGTTTTTTTTGTGTGATGATAGAATGATGACATTCTGCATTTATCAAATCTTTTTTTTTTCTTCATTGTGTAGCTCAGTGAATGGTCAACTCGCTGCTGTGCGCGCTGTGACCCTTCTGCCTCGCATTTAGCTGTATTGTGACACCCTCTTAACCATTTCCTGTCTCCATCTGAGGAAGGCATTGCTATTTAAGCGGCAGTATCCCCTATCTCAGGCCAGCCTAGGTGGGGGGTGAAGGGGCTTGTGAGGAAGAAGGGGGGCTGCATGAGACTCTTGGAAATGCCAGCCCCCGCCCCCAAAGCACAATTATCTCTTATTACTTGGCATTTCCTCTTAAAACGGGTGTGGAACATTACACTAGGCAGAAATTCAAAAATGATTAAGAAGGATGTTGAGCCTGAAAGTATAATTATCCTGATTAAATCATTATCATCCTCATTAATACCACCAATCTCTAAATACCATTGCAGGATGCGGTTTCATGTTTTGAAATTCAAATTGTTCAGCTGCCTTTAAATTTTATTTTTAATACCACTCCCCCCCTTAAAAAAAAAAAAACCCAACAAAACAAATCCTGCCCGTCAGTCAAAGTTTACTTTCATGGCAAACACGCCCACAGGAAATTTAAGGGCTGAGGGGTGAGTTGGGCTGTGGGCAAAATTTAGCACAATGTGCTAAGAAATCATGACCTTCCGATAGAGGATACTAATGCTTAACTCAACAAGGTCCTAAACCACAATCTTCTTGTAAAACTATTAGATAGTCTGCCAGCTTAAATCTGTTCCTTTTAGTTTCCATTGTAGTAGTGTAGGATGTAGGCCATTTCAGAATAGTTGCAGAGAAATAACCATTTTTGTATCTTCATCCTGTTTAGCCGAATACATTGCACTGTAAATCCCTGTTAAGTGGATTCCTTTTGCCTTGGCATAGAGGCTGCAGCACCCCATTTTCCAGTTGTCCGGGTGGCCATTGGCTGGCTTCCAGGCAGCACCCAGACATAACTGAGGATTACATTTAGTTGGAGGCAAACATTATTTAATAGCTGTCTATTAAAAAGAAAATCTTTGATGAAATGGCAATTGCTGCTCTTCCAGCCTCTGAAAATTTGGTATACCAAGGTCCCTGGCTTAAGGGGGAGCCGTGGCCATAGGGTCTTAATTATTTAATTGTACAATGTCAAGAGCATCTTTGGACATCTGCCCTGGCCCTCAGAACTGCCCCTTTAACAGCCGGCTCCCTTCTGCTGCTTGGCCAGCCAGACCTGCTCGAAAACTGAAACAAAACAGCAGCAATCATGAAAGAATAAGGCCCCCTACTTCGAGGGCCCTTCCAAAATAAAGTCCCAAGGAGCCTCCCCAGACTGCCATTTGGCAATCTGAAAAGAAAGAGAAAAAAAAAAAGAAGAAAAAAAAATTCTCAGCAAAATGGTTTTCCATTAAACAGGGGTAGCGTGTTCTGCTGTGCTGAATTACTTCCTGTTCTTATTTTGTGGGTAATTTTTTCTGTATCAAATATCCTTTTGGTTGTGTATCTTTTTCACCTTTTCTTGTACTAAAACTAAAGCATGATCTGTATTTTTTTACATCCCCCAGTTGACACTGTACAGCGCTCGGTTAGAGATGTTACCCCGCTGAACCGTACTGTGGTACTGTGGTCGTGCAGCCCGGGCCATCTGCTCATTGTACGCTGCTTTTGTTCTGTTGCCCTTCCGAAGCATGGTGGGCCCAGCCTTTTTTTTTGTATCGTGTGCATGACGACATTGTTACACACAGAATCCACTAATACTAATATACAATCTCTCAATAAAGAACTAGTTTTCCTATATTAACCTAGTGTGCTTTTTCTCTTGCTGTTTTCCCATTTATTGTCGTATCCCGCTGTTTAGATTTCCCCCTTGCTTTTCTATCCCCACCCCACACCCACCACCCCCACCTCCCATTGTAAGATTTGAGTGAATGCCTTTTCTTTTTACTTTCCTTTTTTTTTCCTTTTTTTTTTTTTTTTTTTGTGGTACAGATATGGTGACTTTAGTCTCATCTAGTCCATATCTTTTAACAATAGAAGTCTGGGGCCATGGGAGAGGTCAGTTGTCCCGTCACCCTGAAACAGCTCAACTGCTAGAGAGAGCCCCTATCTTTGGCCACCTGTGTATTCAATAGCCTCCACATTTCATGTTAGTTTCCAAGTTACACAGGCACTGAGTGTCCGATGCTGGTAAGGGAAGGGGAGACCACACCAAGGTTGAGAAAAGGGATACTGTTCTTAACTAGCAATCTTGTAGCATTTCAGACTCGCCTGAAAAACCCATTTTGAGTTGTGTTTTAACTTTTCTGTTTCCTGTCTCATTGATTTACTGTCCTTATAAATCATGCTGGGGGTGACATGTGACATGTAGTGGAAGTCATGATTTGGAATTTTAAAGAACCCTCTTCTATGTGCATATTTAAATTCTCAGGACCTGTAAGTTTGGCATTGAGACCCTGGATAAGGAAGATATTTCAAACAGAAACCGAGATCACCCCACCCCATCCCAGGCTGGCAGCCTGATCTGGTTCCCTAGGAATAAGCAGGTCTGTGCCCTCTGCAGGCTGCGAGCCGGTTAAAGCTGATTATAGCCTGCTGCCTAACAGCTGCTTCGTCTGTGACCCTAGGGCCTCTCTTAGGAGAAAGCAAGCCAGATCTCCGCCATTGTCTAAGTGTGTGTATGTTGGGTGGGGGTGGGGGAGGTCAGGAGGGAAGTTAGGACCTACCTCCAAATTGAATTCGAAGAAGAACCCTTAAAATATGTCTTTTCCCCATAATTGCATTGGAGGAGCTAGTGGAGAGGTATTTTTTTCCTCCAGAGTGCAACACAAATTCAAGCATTTGTCAATTACACCTATTCAATTTCAACTCAGAACAAGCCTTGCTAAATGAAGCATCTTAGACACCCGAGGAAATCAGTTGATTAAAGAAATTCATGGTTCCTTCAAAGGGTCATCATTTTGAAGCTGTGTCTGTGTTGGCAGATGTGCCTGGTCCTCACTCCTCTGGGTGTTCTCCCTGGCCTGCCCCTTGTCCTTCCCCTGCCAGCAGGCGCACCCTGCCTGACCACTGGGCTTCCTCACCTTGTGTCTTCACGCGACAACTCCCCTCCCCATCGTGGTGCCCTCTGTGCTTTGGCCCTTTGTTCTGTTCTTCCCAGCCTGGTGGGAAAGCTGAGCTGATTTACCATGACACATGGACACACATGGATGTTCCGGGCAGAGGCAGGTGCTGTGGTGTGTGCAAGAGGGTATATGTAGGTCTACAGTCTGTTGTGGATTTTTCCCTGCTTCTTTAAATTTCTTTGTTTTTGTTTTTGGGTTTACACAGACTTGATTTTGTTCCTTGTTGGAGAAATCAAAATAAAGCACCCCCAATCCAACCTCTGCAACAAAAAAACTATCCTAAATCAGGTGACTACCCTCATTTTTGTCCTAAAGATGACATCATTAACCAACTCTAAGATTTTATTTCTCTAAATTAGTGTTATATTTGACAGTACCTTTTGAGGGTAGTTTAGTAGCCTAGTAATAATGTAGAAAGCCTTTAAGTTAGTGGGTAATTATGTTTTAGCAATTTATCAAGTACACACTATATTTCACCCAGGTTGTCAGAACTAATCATATTAAGGACTGGATGATTCAAGAACTGCAAAGCTGTTGTACATTATATATATTCTCTCAACCTTCTGACACATACTTGCTTTAATAGCTTTTGACTCCAGGATTTTGGAAAAGCCACCTGTTAGGTGGACCCCATGCCTCCCACTCTGTAATGCGATGGAGCACAGCTTTTGTTTATAGCTCTTCTTTCTGAACTTGAGGATTTCTTTCTTGACTAGCATCAGATAAAGCCTACTTAATTAGTGAGTTTTCTTAAATAACAATTTCCCACAAAGCAGCAAATACTTTTAAACATTCAAGGTTAGGGAAAAAGGTCACTAAGAGAACTGGCACCCCCATATGCAGATGACGGAGCTTAGGCCATCTCTTGCAGTTTTCTCATTTCCTGCCTCAGCCTTTGCCTGTGTCCTCATCTTTAAATAAGCGTCCAGCAGTGTCACATTGGAAAACTTGGTGGTTTCCTAGGCAAGTGAAGCAATAGCTCTGTGCTGGATTCACTTGCATGGTGGGGCCCTTTCCTAGGGGGCAGTCCATGAGATAACCTGCCCTTGACTGATGTGGGCATGACTTTGGTTCTGTGAGTACTACCCACCACGGGTGCACAGATGGGTGGGACACTCTTGTCTTAGTTTCTCTATGGATCTAAATAGCTTTTTAAAAATTCTTGGCTTAATATAGTATAAATGCAAGTTAGTATTTATTAGTTTTTGGTGTGGTTTTGCCACAGATGAGCCAATAAATTTTCAAGAGAATTGGAGGAGGGGAGGGCTTACCTTGAAGGCACTCAGATTTTCAGGATAATTTAGGAGCAAAAAACAAAGCCGACCCCACAGCTGCACCCATCGCAATGCTTGAACCTCATGTGCTCAGTCATTCATTCATTCACTCATTGGTTTGTTGGATACTTAATGAGTGTTCATTAAATTCCTGCTTGGGGCCAGGCACTGCACTAAGGGGGATGCAGAAGAAAGGGGAACCTTTAGGGGCTTGCTCTGAAGCTGAGAGAAGGAGTGTGTAGGAAACCAGATGCTAAGATGTCTGAGCGGAAGCACCCAAATGAATGGCAAGACGTGCTGGCTGGCGAGGTAGGCTGGGAGCAGTTCAGGGTTTGTGTCTGAGGCCCATCCTGACCTGGAGGAGTGAATGTAGGCCACAGCGCTGAGCATCATCTGAACAATGACCATCATGGAACCCACCTGACAGGGTGTGTTCAAACCACTTGTCACAAGCAGGAGCAAGGACTAGCAGGTGGCTGCCTTTCCCCTCCCCAACTGTACTGGCTTGAGGACCAAATAAAGTGAGAGATGACCTTCCTGAGGGTGGGGCAGTGCAGTGGTTAGCGCACAGGGTGGAGGAGAAGGGGAGAGCACCAGGTGGGAGTGGGGGACAAGTAAGATTTTGCTCTGTTGCTTTGTTAAGAACAGAACATGCACGTAAGGAGGGAGGGTGCGTGTGTGTGTGTGTGTGTGTGTGCGCGCGCGCGGGTGCGCCTTATTCAGCCACAGGGGCAGCAGGGTCATTGTCCTGCTCTGAATGGCTCTTCCTAGAGCATGATTCCAGGAGCCACACAGCAGGAGGTCTGCAGAATGTGGAGAAAATGCTGGAAGAGATTTGGAAGCCTTTGGAAATTGGGCTTGCTCCGGTGGCCACTGGGAGCTCTCTGGGGTCAGAAGTGTTCAGATAACTTATTCTGACTATTGGCGGAAGGGTGAGACTAAGGGGTTGAGGCCAGGGAGGAAGACACGCAGGCTTCTAGGAATGAAACCCTGGGCCTGGGGAATGGGAAGAGGGCTCACATAAAGGACCTTAGCACAAAGAAGGAGCAAGCAGGACTGAGACCATGCTGGGGACAGCTGAGGGGCAGGAGGTCTTTGGCATGCCTGGGAGAATGTATAGCCATGGGGACAAATAGGGAAGATGGGAAGAATAGCCAGCTTCGGGGAGAAATGAGTCTGGTGTGTGGATAAACATGTAGGATTTGGCAGAGGGAAGGGTGTAGAGTCCGGGAGTAGAGAATTCTAGTACTTTTTAAATGCAGAGCTCCAACTGGGTTTGGAAATAAACTTCAACAGTAAAAATTCCTCATATTTGCACGGCAGTCCCTCAAAACACTGTCTCCATGTCTGACAGCCCTGTACTGAATGGTTCGCAGGTCTCTTCAGCTGCTCGAGTGGCCCTAGCAGCAGCCTCTCCTACAAAGTTAGCCCCGTGGCAGCTGTACCACTCTGCTGTGGTATCTCATTTTGAACAAGTTTTACTGAATTTTGTTCTCAAGAAGCGAGACCCCAGGGCAGGCAAGTGCCAGGATTCTTGCCTCCATGGATTTGCAAAAAGATCACTCTCACCCATGGAGAAGGAGGAGCTAGAGGGAGCCTGCCCTGGATGGCAGAGTGGGAGACTAAGGCAGTGGTGTGGTAAAGGGGACAAGGACAAGCGTGGAGAAGGAGGGGCAGGGCTCTGGCCTCAGGATTGGTCCTGTCTGCAGAGAGGGATTTCCCCCGATTCAAAGGATTCAAAGCGATTTCCCTTCTATGATCTCACTTCCTCCCGGATGCAGCTAGTGAGAAGGTAATTGGGGCCTGAAGGGGAAAACTGAGGCCAAGAGTGGCGGAAGCCCCCTGTCCACAGCTAGCAACTGGCTGAGCCAGGTGACTGAGAGCTCAGCCTTGGCCTCCTGCTCTGCCCTCCACAGCTTGCAGGCTGCCAGGATCCATCAAGACCAAGACAAGCCCCAGGGAGCCATGCCTGTGTCCTCCACTGCCTGGAACACCAGACCCCTTGTCCACAGCAGGAGAGGCCTCTTCCCATCTCATGGCTTGTCAAGTTACAAGGGGGTTTAAGTCCCCTGCACCGAGCTCAGAGATAGACAGGGGCTGGTGTGTGTGCGTGCCTGGAAGACCAGAGAACATCTTGGGTAGGAAAGATGCAAGAGGCTGGGACCCAGGCTAGTGAGTACTTTAGCCTCAGGTGCTGCCTCAGAGGAGGCCTGGCCAGCTCATTGGGGTCCCTGAGGGCAGTGCAGTCTGGGTTCTGGTTTCCATTGAAATAATAGGTATCTGCTTCCCAACTTTGCCTTAGCTGTGTCTTGGGCACATTTTGCATCTTCCTAGATAATTTTGATGCCTTCTCAAATTTTATCAGTTACATCATGGAGGAAGAAAGTTGAGAAAGTAAACCAAAGAGGAAATGTCTCTTAGGAGCCCAACTCCTATGATCGTATGAGTGAAATGCCTTCCACCTTTCTGCTCATACATTTGGTGTGTGTTTTGTAGATCTGAAAACATGGCATATATACAACTTTGCAGTCTCTCATTTTTAATGTAATGTTATATCACAAATATCACTTTTAGTCATTGCAGAGTATTCCACTTGAATGGTGGCTTGATTGTCAGGACTGGTGGCTTCTGATGCACTCAGATTGCCACAGGTCACAGGGTCTGTCTGTGCTAGTCCACCCCTAGCTGCCTTCAACTATACTGAACCATGTGGGAAGGAGGGCTAGTGGACTGGCCCGACGGGCCCCAGGCCTCTCTGCTCACCACCAGCCCTACCATCAACAGGCTCCATGGAGGTGCAGGTGAGAAGCACTCGGAAAAGGATTAAGACTGGGATAAACTGTTCTGTGGCGTGGGTTCTGGCCCTTGTTCTGCCACAAACTCCCACTGAGATCTTTTTCTTATCTTTCTTTCTTTCTTTTTTTTGGTACCAAGGATTGAACTCAGGGGTGCTTAACCACTGAGCCACATCCCCAGCTCTTTTTAATATTTTATTTAGAGACAGGGCCTCACTGGTTGCTGAGGGCCTCACTAAGTTGCTGAGGCTGGCTTTGAACTCGAGATCCTACTGCCTTAGTCTCCTGAGCCACTGGGATTACAGGCCTGTGCCACCATGCCCGGTTCCCACTGGGATCATGAGCAAGTCCTTTCCTCTCATCCGTTCTCAGTGACCTGTCTGTCAAGTGGCTAGGTCCGTGGATTGTGCCTTATGGGTCTTATTACTTCATGTGGAACAGACAGAGAAGCCAGCCAAAGGGAAGAGTAATAGGGTGACGAGCATTGTGCACGATGGAAATAGTCCTGGCTTGGAGTCCTTCTCTGTCAATAATCACTCGTGTGATGTTGGCCAGGTCTGACTTGCTCGGCCCCTTCACTTCTTATCTGCCAAGGGAGATAATTGACCAAATTGCCCCTTCCTGCTTGGAGAAACTGTGGTTTCCTCCTGATGACAATAACTGGTGCTTCCCTTGCCTTTTCTCTCTCCCATGGGGACAGCAGCCACACACCCCTCAGCACTCAGTGGCATGTGCCCTTCTGCTGGCCCAGTCGCACCGCATCACAGGTGGGAAGGGAGCAGTCATCATCTGCTTCACTGGTGGCCCATCCAGGGCTGTGAGCACAGACCCCAGGGGTCCCCAGCCGGAGTTAGGGTTGGAATTGCTTCTGCTGAGGCTCTTGTTGGCCCAGAGCAGGAAGTTGCCTTCCTTCAAACTTGCCCTGAGTTGTGCTGCCTTGGGGGCAGAGGTGCCCTGCAGGAAGTCCCTCAGCCAACAAGGGATGGTGACATTACCCCCACCATGGTTTGGCTGCAGCAGCACCAAGGCGCATCCCCCAGCTCTGAGCATCGGCCTCCCAGGCCTAGAAGCGGAAGTGGTGGGGCTGAGTCAGCACCTGCCTGCTGTGGGATTGGGTGCAGGAGCTCCGGAGGCTGGAGGAAGCCAGAATGGAGCCAGCACCTGTCTCAGGAAGGCAGGAAGCTCCAATAGCAACTGCTCCCCTCGGGCCTGAGGGGGAAGGGAAGGGGTGACTTGCTCCTTGTCACCCTAGTCAGCTTAGCACAAGCTCTCAGCTGCCAGGACTCTCATGCCACCCTGTTCTGAGGGCCCCCTGTGTGCTGCCTGACCCCTTCCCACCACTCACCTCAGAGCAACTACTTCTGCTACCAAATCCTATGGGAGCTGATGGGTGAATGTACCTATTCCCACCTTGGGCTGCAGACACTGGACTACCTTAAACCAAAGGATGCCCTTCTACCAGGCCTCAGCCTCCATGGGAGGGCTTGATCCTGGGAGGGCTGATGGGAAGGGTCACTGGGCTTGTCGCTACTTACTGCCTTCATGAGGCATGGACCTGCTGACCAGAGCTGAGAATTGTGATTGTGAGGAAGGTGAGGGAGAAACAGGGGAGTCTGGTCCCATGGGGCTGGCCACCTTCTCAAGGTTCTCCATACCATCAGCCACCAGTCACCACAGGCCCAGAGTGTCCCCAACTCCTGCTGAGGGAGGGAGATCACAGAGTAGCTGGGAAAAGCCCTGTGTTCACCAGAGCCTCGGTCTTGGACACCAGGGTGAGTAGGCCGTGGTGCTGGCCTCACCTTTGATGGGCAGAGGAGGAAGGAGGGCCGTCAGGAGGGAAGCTGGCACAGATTTCCTTTTGCTGAGACTGCACCAAAATGGGGTGCTGGGCACACAGAGCAGGTACCTGCCACAGAGCCCCAGGGGATGGACAGCAAGAGGTGCTGGGTGGCAAGACTGGGTCTGTCTAAACCTGCAGGACACAGGCCTTGGAACCAGGAGGCAGGGCTGTGGGAGAGCTGAGGGGAGACAGGTCACCTGGGTGAGCATGGGTGAGCTTGGTCTGCCTGGGCTGGTGAAGTAGGAATGAGATCCAGAAGGTGAAAGCGGAGTGCAGCCACCGGCCTGGGATGGCAGTTTGCCCTGAAAGGTCCCTGACAAGTCCAGGCTCCCCCAGGGCCAGAAGGTAGGAGAGGTGGCTGGAGCCTTGTTCTGAGGTCACTCCCCCTACCCCTGCAGGGACACTCATCCATCCCACATGGTCCCTAAGTCTGTGCTGGCACCTGTGAGGTCCCCCTGGGAGTAGGAGTCTGCCATCTTATAGTATCAAGACTGCAGGGGAGACCAGGTATGTGTTCAGCACATAGCAGAACCTTGACTGAGGGCAAAAACAGGCCACAGGATAAACTTCATGCAGCTTCTAGTTTTACCTCTCAATTTGCGGAAAAGGCAGGGTTTTTTTGTTTTGTTTTGTTTTGGCACTGGAGAGTGAACCCAGGGGCACTTTACCACTTAGCTACACCCCACAGTCCATTTTGTTTTTTATTTGGAGTCAGAGTCTCACTAGGTTGCTGAGACTGACCTTGATCTTGTGATCTTCCTGCCTCAACCTCCAGAGTGGCTGGGATTATAGATGTGCACCATTGTGCCTGGTGAAAAGGTGATTTTTATATTAAACTAATGAGGAAGTTATACCTCCAGGTGCAAATTTTACATGAACTTTTGAGGGAAGATGTAGAATTCTGATGACATGTTCAGTCCAGGCTCTGCCCTGACTGCTGGGGTTGTTTTTACTCCTCTCAAATCTGGGTTCATTCAGGGCAAGTGAGGGATGCACAAGGGTCCACCCAAGGTCTCCTCTCCTCAGCACTGGAGACTCAAGATGTCCAGTGGCCAGAGTGAGTCCACAGCACTAGAACCAGGTCTTTTGACTCAGAGGGCCAGGGTGCTCCTGGGGTCTCCACTCAAGGCCATTTGGAAGCCACATGAGCCCCAGCAGCTCTGGCTGAGGCTGCTTTGTGGCATACACACCCAGGTGAGGCTTGAAGACAGTGTGGGTGTAAAGTAGGCAGGGAAGATGGGACATGGAGACAAATCTATGAACAGGTGGTGAGGGAGGCCCCTGAGGGACCACCTAGTCAGGGCTGCTCTTGGTACACTAAAGATTCTTTTATTGTGAAAGTATACATATAATATAAAATTTGCCATTTTAATTTTTTTTTTTGGTGGTGCTGGGGATGGAACCCAGGGCCTTGTGCATCTAGGCAAGCACGGGGCTGCATCCCTAGCCTCATCTTAACCATTTAAAACCATTTAAAATTGTACAATTCAGTGGCCTTCCATAAACTCACACATAGGGTTGTGCAACCATTACCACTTTCTATTTCCAAAACTCTTTTTAGCCACCCCAAGCAAAGTAAGGGCTCCCTTAGTTTTTCTTATTCCCAGGTAGGACAGGGCTGTGCTTGCTGGGTCTTTTTGAGGAAGGACTGGGCCAGATGGGGACAGGGTATTAAATGGTAACAAAGGATGTGGAGATTTTGCCATTGGTCAATCTGGCTTTACCACTTACAAGTTAGGTGACTTTGGACTTCTCTAAACCTTCTGGAAAGATAGAGATGATTGATAGGAAGGCCAATGTCATGGGGAGGTGAGGATAAAAGTAAGTGCTAATGTATATAAAATATGAGGCACACAGAAAGTACTTAGCAAGAGATGGCCGTTTCCCACCCATGCACCCCACTCCTGCTCTGCAAACACACAGACACGCCTCTCCAGGCCTGGAACAATCTAAGGGGATTTAGGAGAGTGCAAAGGGGACCGGGCAGACAGGAAGGAAGCAGGCATGTTTCATTAACTGCTTTAATTGCCTAAGCAGTTATTGGGAATCTACTTTGGTCTATGGGTAACAGGCACGGGCAGTCTCAGGCCATAGCCTAGCTGGGGAGACCCCTGAGCATTCCCAAAGTGGGTGGAGGATGCATAGACTGTAGACTAGGCCACACCCAGGGTCAAGTTGATGGTGGTGCTGGTTGGAAAGTGTGGTCCAGCCAGCGGGAGGCATCTTGGCACATGGGTTGGGGAGAGGTCAGTGAAGCCTGCAGAAACCTCCCTGGGGGAGGGAGGCCCTGGAGGAAGTGGGACTGGAGCTGTCCCCGAGGAGGAAGAGCAGCAGCTTTGCTGCAGGTCAGATTAGCCCTGCCCCTTTCTGGCAAAGATCCAGATCCCACCCAAGAGGTGAATGTCCGAGTCCTGTGGCTGTCACCCTCGTCTGAATTTTCTTTTTCTTTTCTGAAGCATTGGGCTCTCTCATCTCATTGCCATCCCACCCATTCCAGCCTCCTTCCTCCCTGCTGTCGCCCTGGCTTGGCCATTTCTGCTGTCATTCTCTGCCTCCTCTCCTGCCCCTCTGCCTGAGCCCTCTACTGGGTCGCTGCGCCGTTCCCTGGAAGACAGCCGTGTGGAGGGGTGAGGCTGCCCAAGGAGCAGGGGTTTCGTGGCCTCCTGAAGCAAGCAACCCTCCTGGGGCATTGATTCTGTTCCCTGAGAATGAGTGTTCATGCTCACCTGCCGGGCTGAGCGAGGATTAAGTGCCACCACAATGTAACGCACCCACCATGACCCCTGGCACAGAGCAGGGCTGCTCTTGCTAAGTGTGGCTGCCTGCCAGAAGTAACCATGTGCAGACTCCCCCTGCCTGCTCCTAGGAGGTACCTTGAATGTGGTAAGGGAAACAATGGAGGTGGGGGGATGAACCCTGAGCCTCAGTGTTCTTGTCTGCAGAATGGGAGCAATCATAGTAACCCCCAGCGGGGCTATAAGGTGGCTCAGATTTGATCACAGGTCTGTTCAGCTCATCTAGCAGATGTGCTGTGAGCACAGGTGTCTGCACTGGCCCTGGGGACAGGAGGATAATAACACAAGAACAGCAGCAGATGCTCACGTAGCGCTCACTCTGTGCCAGGCACTCCCCCAAGCGCCTCACCTGTCCTAAAGAAACCAAGTCTTCTGGGAAACAGACTCATGAGTGGTCTCAAAGTACGATCCTGATGTATGTATCGGGGTCTCTCTCAGCCTGGGGTCTGACGTCCTGTGGGAGGCGATGCCAGATGTCTAGAGTTCCTGATGCCTGAGTGAGTCTTAAAGGCTGCGCAGGGCTGAGCAGAAAGTTGAGGGAAGGTGCCACAGGGGCAAAGGCCAGAAAGAGAGTGCTGCAGAGAAGCCACAGGCTCATGTCCCCTGAGCTGGCTGGGGCTTTGTCAGCCCTATTGGTTAGCACTGCTGGTAGTGAGCAGCGGCTGTCAGAACTGAAGGGCCCTTGCTTGAGCTTGAGCTTGAGTGCAGGGCTGAGGGTGAGACCTGGGTGCTAGCCTTCAAGTGCTAGAAAACAGGCAGGAGTCCCCACAGTCCTGTGAAGCACTGGGGGGACAGTGACCTCCACAGTAAGAGGGTCATCATGCTCTGCAGTAAAGAGTGGGGGTTGCCAGGGGGGAGGGGCAGAGTGGTGGTGTCTGGGAGACCTCCTAGAAGACACAGGTGGAGCTGACCTTGAAGCAGGGGCTTGGAGCAACATTTCCCACACTGTCCAACGAAACACAGAGGCCCTCGCTCTGCTAAAATTGATTCTGCGAAAAGGTGGCATATTTCAAAGATTTGGAAACGTTACGCACTATGCTCCTGACTTGGTGAGTGCCATTGCCTGTCAGCACACTGGAAGCTTTGTTCCAACCTGCAGTAACTTGGTTTTGCTTTGACAGCATTTCCCAAAACAATCTGACCACAGAACTCTGGGTATGTGCACATGCATGACTTCTTGAAACATCCTTTGAACTTGGTGCTTGGAGCACAGTTTGGGAAGTGCTGGTCTGGGAACTGGGTCACCTAACTCAAGACTAGCTTAAAGTTGCTCCCTTACACTGAGGGGGATAGAACACTAAGGGAGAGCCCACAAAGGTTGACTCATTGCTTGGTTATTGCCTGTTTCAAGGTCCCCCAACTTTAGTCTTCCTTCCAAGGGTATCATCCTTCTTATTGTCTTAGTCCATTTGGATTGCTACAATAAAATACCAGAGGCTGGGTGACTTACAAACAACTGAAATTGATTTTTCATGGTTCTAGAGGCTGGAAAGTCCAGGATCGAGGCACTAGCACTTGTGCCTGGTGAGGACCCCCTTCTTGGACAGTGGTCCTTTTGCTGTAGGACCACATGGAGGAAGAGGAGAGGGTCCCTTTGGCCAGGGCACCAGTCCTGTTCATGAGGCGCCACGCACACTGCTGCAACCTGCACACACATGTACACACATCCATCCCATGATACCTGCATTAGGCTCCTTTTCTACTTTTCTCTGATGTTTCACCTGAGCCCCTGTGAAGTCACCACCCTGCCATCATGGAATTGACACAATAAATATACCAGCAAGGAGGTGGAGGCCATCAACCAGGATGGCACCATGAGATCAGAGTGTGCCTATGTGCCCAGGCCAGCAGCTGTAGGGCCCACGCACCAACTGACCACTGCCCTCAGGGCTCTGCTGTCTCCATGGGTGCTTGTGCATCAAGAGGGACAGTGGCCTGTGTGGGGCATAACAGAGCGGTGCAACCGAGTGGCTGTGGTGGGTAAAGCAGACATCACCCTTTTGAGATGCCACGTTGTCTGGGAGGGCTCCCGAGGAGGTGGGTCTTGAGCTGGGAAACAGGGTAAGTGCCATACCTGTGAGGAGAGAGAGGGGGTCACCAAGATGTGGAGATTGCATGAGAGCAACAAGAGAAATGATCGTGCCTGGTGACCCCCAGCCCCAGGGTCCCCAGCAGCAGATTTGGGGACAGTTTGGGCAGAGGAGGAAGTGGCAGTGCCAGGAAGTGGCCAGCAGCCTTGCTGTACTGGCATTTCCTCCTGCTGCCCCAGTGGTGGCCCTGCCCCTTGGCCACAGTCCTTATACCTGGGAGACCCCTCAGCTAGTTCTCACTTCTGTCACACAGGTGGCTGGGGTCTGAAAGAGACCATATGATATTAATGTAGCTGCTCAGTTTTATAAAGTGTCCTAACCAGCTGGCGAGCCAGGCGCACTCAGTCTTATTTATGGCTGCTGTTATTTCTCCCACATCGAGATTAATTTGACAATAGCTGTTTATAAGCTCTTCTATCATCAGATGGGCCCATTACCTGGGAGGAGAGAAGGCTGGGTTTAATTTGTGAATGGTGCGCTGGGCCCCTCTGCTTCAGAGTGTGTGCGTGAGTCTCAGCCACAAATCCTGGTAGACACCAGCAGCACTAAGACCTGAGAGCTGGCAGCTTCCCAGGCAGACAGGGCCCGGCGCTCACGTGTGGGGCTGGGAACCCTGCAGAGCTGTCTATGCCAGGAGAGACCCTGAGAGCCCACCTGGCCAGGGAGCTTCATCCTCTTGAGTTCATGCTAAGAAAGAATCATCTAGAAGCTTCTTAAAATACAGATTCCCCCAGTCCTACAGGGTCACCATCTCCAGAGATGGGGCTTGGGATTCCCCAAGTCTAGAGTTTTCTCAGGGATGTCCTGTCCACTACACTCCTGCCTCCATGAGGCTTGGCCTGTGCAGGGTTAGGGCAGGGAAGGTCCCCTTCAAGTCCCCCTGCTCCAGTCCTAGCCTTGCCTTCCCTGGAAGTCAGAGTAGAAGGGGTGAGAGGAGCAGATAAGGAGGCTAAGTCCTTGAGCTAAGTGATGAGGTTTGCACGGCAGAGCTACTCACCGTTGTCACCGCTCCATTGGTTGCCAGCCCCTTCCTCCCCAGTAGAAGAGAAGCATTGTTCATGGATGTCATGCTGGGGACCTTGGAGACATCATCACTTTGTCCTGTGGTGTTGATCTTTACGTTGTCTTTTAAAAAACCCAATTGAAAGTAACTGAGGTGTTGCAAGAGGTGGGTCTCAGTGACAGAGCCTGGAAACTGAGGCTGGCTTTTAAAACTCAAGCTTATGCCCCTGCCATGATCTGAGGCAATTGTCTCCTGCTGGGGACAGGGATGGGCCATGAATTGATGCATATAGACACAGCAGTGCATGAAGCAGGAGTGGTTATTTTCCTGAGGCATCTAGAGTGAATAGCCTTCAGACCATAATGGAATTTTTCTCCCTTTGTGGCCTGACCAGCCTTGTTGCTGCAGCTCAGTGGGGAAGATATTTGTGGCCCATGGATGGCGACCTTGCCCCTGTGTTATTTTCTTATGTTATCTAAGCCTGTGTCCCAGGAAGGCAGCTCTAGACCCTCAGCCTCTCAGGCTTTGGCCTTCCCTTCTATCTCATTATCTCTTGAAGCTTTTTGTTTCTTTCTTCCTTTTTTTTTTTTTTTTTTTTTTGTGGTGCTGGGGTCTAACCCGGTTCTCGAGCATGCTAGGCAAGCACTTTGCCATTGAGCTCCATCCCTGGCTTGGCTTTCATAGCCTTTGCAGGGCTTGCTAGAGACATCTGAGAACCCTCTGAGCTAACCATCCTCGGTCCTCTCTCCTCAGGTGCTTTGGGTCCACTCTAGGAGGCTCCCCTGGAAAAACTAGTGGGAAGGAAATCAGTTTGGTCTCCATCAGACCCCTTCCCTTGCCTAGAATCTACTCTTACATTAATGTAACCTTATTTGCATAGGATGTTCCAGACCTACATCACCCTGTGGTTGAGCTTAATTCATATGGACCGGAATTGGATCTGGTCACATTTGCTTACGGAGACATCAACCTATTGGAAGAAGTTTATTGAGTGGGATCAAAATCTGTATCTGGTGACAGAGGCCCCAAATAAGGGAGATTAGAAGGATATCAGCTCAGAGGAGCACACAGTCAGTGTGTCTTGGGCAGGTATGGAACCCAAGCCCCCTTGGTGTCAGGGGCTCAGATGCTTCCTCTCTTGTTCTTCTACCTTCCTAGGGTGTGTGGAGCACCCCTGAGCACTTTCCAAGCATCAGGATGGAGCAAGACAGAAAAGGGCAGGAAGGGTACAACCCAGTGCTGCCCATCCATTGGCTAGAACCAGGTCACATGACCATACTTAGCTGCAAAGGAGCATGAGAAGTATAGTCTATTCTAGAAGGCCATATGCCGAGCTAAATTTGGGGGTTCTATTACCATAGACGGAGCAAACAAACATTGGATGCCAAATAGTCATCTCTGCCTGAGTTTATTCTTAGGACCACATGTCAGGCATTACATTGATCCTGGTTAAGGATCATCTTGTGATCACTTTTTTATTTAGTGGCAGCACGGATGGGACTCCCATGTCCTCTGTGGCTTCACCTAAATAGACAAAGCAGAGCCCCAAGGCAGGAAGTGAGAAGCCATCTTCCAAGCTGGAGTCACACCACTGACCTGTGTGGATTGGATGTGCTCACTCACTTCATTGCAAACTCTCCTCTTCCTTGTGACTGGCTTGTGCTTCCTCCTTGTGCACAAGACATAAGCAGGAAATATAAGTGAAAATGAGAAGATGTACTTGAAGTGCCCAGGGTGTGCTGTGCAGTAGCCCCTAAATAAAGGCTGCACATTCTTGGGCAAGCTGTTCAACCTCTCCGTGCCTCAGTTTTTCTCATCTAAGGAATGGGACTGTGACCTCCCCCTTGGGTTGTTGGGCAGATGCAGTGAGACTCCACAAGAAGCACCTTGGACAGTATCTGGACTGGGTCAGGCTGTGGGTCAGGTTGCAGAGTGAGAGTCAGGGTCTGCAGCCCCCTGAGAGAGCTGTTGTGAAAATGGAATGGGGTCCTTGTCACTTTTAGCATGGATGCCTGGTTAGTCACTGGCACTCAGTGGATGGTAGCATGCCCGCTGTTCCTTGCCTACCCTGCTGCCTTTGGTCAGAGATGTTACCTAAAGATCCCTCAACTCCACCCCATGTCTGCATGTGGAAGCACTGGAGAGCCGGAGCAGAGTGAAGCGGGTGCAGGAGACACAGCTGCTGGCACGTGGATACCCAGGATTCTGGTTTCTTAGGCAGGATGGTATCCACCAGCCCATGCTCCTGCCCCAGTCCTCGCTGTGCTGAAGGAAATAAGACTGCTGTCCAGAAGAGAGAACTAGACTCAGGCAGCCCATAGAGAGCTCTAGTCTCTGGGGCTGAGGGCTGGTATAGCAGGGGCCCCAGGTAATTATATCTTCCTGTCCACCAAGACCTAGTTCTCAGGGCTATTAGCCTAAAAGAGACCTCAGAAATATTAGGCCCATCCTCAGCCCCTCATCTTATAGAGAGGACAAGGGACTTGGCCAGGATCACTCAGCAGAGATGAAGACCCAGGTCCTTGCATCTCAGGCTAGCCACTCACTGTCCTGTGTCAGGAGGGCAGGAGCCACAGAGTCGCCCTGCTCCCACCTGTCTCTTCTTCCTTCTGCCTGCAATTACGAGTTACCCTGTTTCTTCCCATGCTTTGTTGTCATTGAATATAAGAAAGAGCCAGAGGGGCGTGTACGTTAGCAGAGGCATGAAAAGTCGAGGGAGACAACCTCTTGGGGGAGGCAGCTGCGGTGAGGTAGGAGCTTTGCAGGGCATGGATTGGGCTCAGATGTCAGCTCTGTGGCTTACTGGTGCATGCTGAAGGGCAAGCGCAGGCAAAGTCAGACATAACTCTAGGGATTAGAGGGGAGGTTAACTCACTCAGATCTGTGAACTATGAGGGACCATCCAGACATTCTGGCTGCACAGACAAGGCTCCTCATGCACAGAACACAGGCTGGGAGGACCAATGACCGGGTATGTAGGTGCCCATACCCAACAGTACCATTGACAAGATGCAATACTCTTCTGTCTCAGAGACCCAACTGGAGAAAGCTTTACAGGAGACTTGGAAATTGGCTGGAGCGTCTCCAGGGTCCTAACTGAGACTTTCTAAAGGATAGCCCACCCCTTTCAACTGCAGCACCAGTACAAGTCCAAGATATACACTTTTCCACATTCTACATCTTGGAAATTGGAATGTGCCCTATAAACAACAGTGCGTCCTAGTTTAATTGCCTCCTAAAAATCTTTTAGTAGCTCATAAAGTGATCACCATGCAATTGATGGCCTTGTAGTGTTGATGCAACTTGGCATTCCCTTTTTATGGGCTCCATACACAAAGCTTTTGGGGCCACAGATAAATCTGTGAAATCCTTAAATGCAAACACCAGTGCCAAGTTTGTGATTTATGAGATCGAAGTTTCTTTCTGACCCTAGACAGTCTCCATTGTCTTGTTTTTGTCATTTTAAATATGACCCAAGGACTCAGGGGGATGAATACTTGGGACAGGACCCAAAGTCATTGAATTGGGAGGCTGGAGTCCTGGGTCCCTCCTGTGAGGACCAGTCTCATTCTCCTTTTTCAGGACCTTGAGCTCCTTATTGAATCAAGGATGAGACTGTCTGCTTTACTCTCTAGCCCCTGATGAGGCTCACAGGAGACACTTGTTCTAAAAGACTTGGAAAGAACAGAAGTGCCCCAGAATTAATATTCTAGTAAAACATTAACTTCCTCAAACTTTCTTCTTCCCCCAAACCAGCTGTCCAAGCTCCTTTCCTGTGTTTCTCTAAGGACTAAGAATCGCCTGGCTACTCGAGTGATCTTCAGTAATGAGACTTTCATCCCTTCTCTTGTTCCTCTAGCATCCGTGGTCTCTAAGTACCCTGAAATGTCCCTTCCTGGGGCTTCTGCTACCTGCTGGGTTCAGTGCCTGCCTGGTCTCCTGGTAGGACTCTGGGTACTTGGCTCCTCCTCCATCTTTCCACCTTGCATATGCTTAGCTGCCTCCTCAAGATTTTTTCTAAACCCATCTTTGCACATATGAACCAAACCCTGCTGTGCTTGTAGGACTAATTATTCAGTGTTGTCCCATCACACTGGGTACATGGCCACTATGGTTAATAATGTTGATATATTGATGATAATGATGAAGCAGAAGGGCTTTGAGTGAGGTGGAGGCAGGGACAGGTGATGAGGCTGTGGGGCCAGGCACCAGTTTGATCCTTGGCAAGATTCCTTTGGCCCTTGGCCCTTAGGCAGTATGAACTAAGTTTGGTGTAGACCCTTGGTCCAAATCCCCCCCATATTCCCTCTTTATTTATTACTTTAACATTTATTAATGCCCTCTTGAGTATCAAGAACTATGCAGAAACTGGAAAAGAAATTGCTTTATTGCCTACTCATTCATTCATTCATTCACTCATTCTGCAACTGCTGATTGAGTGGCCAGCCTATCCAATCCCAGGCCTGTTCTAGGTGCTGGAGACACCACAATGAATGACACCTTGACTTTATGAGCTTACATTATATTGGAGAAGGAGGACAGCAAACAAGTAGCTCAGTAGGTAGCACATCTGAGATGATGCATGCTATGATGCAAAATGGTGCAGGGGAATGAGAATGGGGATGCTGGTGGGGGAAGATGGAGAGGGAGGTGCTTGTTGTATGTCTGAAATTCAAGAAAAACCTGTGCTGAGCATGGTGATTACCAGAGCCCTGAGGTCTCAGGCAGTGAGAGAGGAAGCCCAGCAGATTCTAGGGGCTGAGGCTTGGCTCCCTTGTTGTGAGTGTGGTGAGTGTGGATACTTCCTGCCTACTCACTTCGGAGTACAGGACACTCATCCCTCTGTAACCATGAGTTCCTCATCCATGCATTTAACCCACCTCAGAGGGAAATTTTTTGGAAAAAAAATTGCATCTGTATTGAACACGTACAGACTTCATTCTTATTCCCTAAATAATGCAGTGTGATAACTATTTACACAGCATTTACATTGTATTAGGAATAGTGTTAGTCATCTTTGTGTCATTGTGACTAAAATACCTGATAAGAACAGCTTAGAGAAGGGAAAGTTTATTTTGGTTCCCATGGTTTAAGTCCCTGGTGGGCCAACTCTATTGCTCTGGGTCCAAGGTGAGACAGAGCTTCAAGGTGGGAAGCTGCTCCATTTCTAGCAGCCAGGAAGCAGAGAAAAGGAAAGACCAGCAAGGAGGATGAGCCCTTCCAGGGCACACTTCCAGTGACCCACCTCCTCCAGCCAGGCCCTACCTGCCTACAATTGCCACCCAGTCAGTCCTTTCAAACTAGGGTGGATGGTTACAGCTCTCAAAATCCTATCATTTCACCTCTGAACATTCCCGAACTGACACAGGAGGTTTGGAGGGCACCTCATATCCAAACATAGCAGGTATTTTAAGTCATCTATAGATGATTTAAAGTACATGGGAGGATGTGTAGAGGTTACATGTGAATAACTACACTATTTTACATAAGGGACTGGAGCATCTTCAGATTTGGAATCTGCAAGGGATCCTGGAACCAATCCCCTGAGGATGGCAAGGGGAGACTGTGCTCATCTTAAATGTGCAGAACGGGCCTGGACCTCCATACCCCACCCCAAGGCTCCATGCTTATAGGTCTTCCACGGCTTTATTATCTGCTCTTATCAAGGTGTCATGTCCCTGTCATCCCACCAACTTCCTGCCTCAGATATAGACCTCAGTCTCATCCAGTCATGGTGCAGGTGGAGAGATTTTACATTTAGGGAGAACCAAGACTCCTGAGGTCACAGAACCTTTTCCTGAGCCAGAGAGTCCTGGGGAAGCAACCTTTTGTGTTCTGAGCTGCAGCTTTGGGTTCAGGCAGGGGACAGCTAGCTTTGTCCAGCTCTCTGGCCTGGTATTAGGGTTACCTGGCAGCTTGCAGAGATTCACATTGCCAGGCCCCACCCCAGGTCTACTTTTCTGAGATGAGATTCATTTGTTGATGGATGGATTGATTGATTGATAGTGGAATTGAGCCCAGGGACACTTTACCACTGATACATTTCTAGCCCTTTTTAATTTTTTTTTTTTTTTTTTTGGTACTGGAGATTGAACTCAGGGGTACTCGATCACTGAGCCACATCTCCAGCCCTATTTTGTGTTTTATGTAGAGACAGGGTCTCACTGAGTTGCTTAGCACCTCGCTTTTGCTGAGGCTGGCTTTGAATTCGTGATTCTCCTGTCTCAGCCTCCAAAAGTGCTGGGATTATAGGTGAGCGTGTACCTGGCCCTTTTTAAATTTTTTGAGACAGAGTCTCACTAAGTTTCCCAGGCTGGCCTTGAACTTGCAATCATCCCGCCTCAGCCTCCTGAGTAGCTGGGATTATAGGTGTGCATGCATTACAGGGATTGGCAGGAATCTGCCATTTTTTGTATTTGTGAATTTAAAATATGAACTAGTTATTTTGACATTCAAGAAGATAGAAATGAACATAAGAAAAAGCAATATGGAAGACTTATCGCTGCTTAGTAAGTTTATCTCTTGCTCCTGTTATGTTCCTGTGGCCCTCAGGCCCCATCCCCACGAAACACACGTCACTACCCCTCATTTATACATACCCAACATTGTATTTAGCAAGGTATACACTGTGGTGAACTGCGGCCACTGCCTTCCTAGAACTTATAGTCTCATAGAGAAGACAGAATAAGCAAACAACCCACAGATAAATGTGCAACTGTGAACATAGTTTATCAAGGATGACATAATTTTGGTGGGCTATTTGGGGTGGTGCAGCGGATGGGTGAGGTGTTCCTGACCTCCTTTCCAGAATCCCAGGTAGTTATGAAGGGCCCTGAAGGCCTGGGGGCCCTTGATTAAGCCACAGCCCCCCTCCACTCCTCACTGAGGGGCACTGGGCTTGGTGCCTGGGGTACAGAAGAGAGCAAGACCCTTCCCAGTACTTGGGAGCCACCATCCAGCTAGGGAGACAGGACTTCATCCATGATAAAGATTGTGTTGGTTTTCTGTGACTGCTGCAACAAAATCCCACAAACTGCATGGCTTAAAATGACAGAAATGTAATCTCTCCCAGTTTTGGGGGTCAGGAATGTGAAATCAAGGTGTTTGTAGGACCAACTCCTTCTGAAGGAGCCAGAAAAGACTCCTTCCTTGCCTTCTGTGTCTTCTGGTGATTGCTGACAGTCCTTAGGGGCTCCCTGGCTGTGGACACATCACTCCAGTCTCTGCCTGTGTCACCACATGGTGTTTTTTCCCCTTGTGCATTTCAGTGTCTCCACATGGCCTTGTAATTATACCTGTTTGTATGACCTCATCTTAACTTGACATCTGTAAAGACCCTATTTCTATTTTTTTCCTTTTTTTTCCTTGCAGTACTGGGGATTGAACCCAGAGTGCTCTCCTACTGAGCTATTTTCCCAGCTCTTTTCATTTTATTTTGAGACAGGTCTTGCTAAGTTGCCCAAACTGGGCTTCAATGTGTGATCCTCTTGCCTTAGCTTCCTGAGTAGTTGGGATTACGGGTGTGTGCCACCATGCCTGGGCAAGATCTTATTTCTAAATAAGATCACAGTCACAATCCCTGGAGTTAGGACTTCAACGTATCTTTTTGGGGGGCCACACAACTCAACACATGACAAGGAGGAGTCATACAGCCCCAGGGAATGGGGCAGCTGAGAGGGCAGCAAGCATCTGGGGAAGGAGCCTAGGGTCCTGCAGACTTCAGGACAGAGAGGCCTCCACGCTTTGGGAGGGTTCGAGAATACAGAGAGGAGAGTGTACAGAGTGTGAGCGTGAGTGAGAGTGAGAGGCAGGAACTCGGAAGTACACAAACCACAGGAGCAGGCCCAGATCTCCTCAGAGCCATCTTCTAGAACGGAGTCCAGTGGAACAAGGCCACAGCCACTATGAATCCTGCAGCACATCCTACTCTGAGGGGTTCCAGCTCCTGTTGGCTCTGGCCTTCTTGTATGGTGCCTGCAGAAGAAGAGGAGTGACTGTCACCTGGGCTGATGGGATGAGCTAGCATGTTTTCCCCACACCCAGAGCCTCTTGATAACATGCTGCACACCCTCAGGACAGTCCCTTCCTCTCCTTGTCACCACAATGGTCATACCTTTCCTTCTCACGTGCCCAGGGAAAAATTGTAGGTAGATGACATGCACCTTGTTTAGCATTCCTTTCCTGGTGCCTGGAGAAGGGCCTTTTCAGAGCAGGCTCACAAGAAATCCGCTTTTGACTTAAGACCATAGTGAGATACAAGACTCCATCATTTGCGCCCTGCCTGCCCACCCTCCCGATCTTGTCCCTGCACAACCCAAGTCCCCCACCCCTTTATCTGTATCACTGTGGGGTCAGAACTGGGCTTGAGTCCTGCCCCAGAGCCTGGGAAAGTCCTTTCTTCTTCCCAAGTCTCAGCAGGCCTCCCTAAGTGCAGCAGGGCCTTCAGCTGCTGCCCAGGGCTTACATGAGAGGCTGAGCAAACAGCTGTGAGAAGCTTGAACTGTGCAGTTCAATTGGTGCCACAATCTGAGCTCTTGCCCAGCAAGTTGAGCTGGCTGCCAAGCCCAGGGATTCAGCATGGACAAGGTTGTTCCTCCTTGCCCACAGGAGGGATGGTTAGTCTTCTGGGAAAGACGGGTCTCCTGCAAGGAGTTTCCCAAATGACAAATGCTACAAGGGAAGTGTATAGACAACTCTAAGGGACATAATGGGATTTCAGCTGATTTGGGGTCAGGTCAAGCCTTCCTGAGAAGGTGGCACACCAGAAGAGGTCACCTGGCCAACAAAGAGGCATTGGCCAGGATAAGGGTGGGAAAAAAGTTCTCAACAGAAGGAGCAGCATCTTGGACACTGGAGCTCCTGGCCTGTGTTGCCTGAGGCTGGAAGGAGAGAGCAGTCTGGTGTCTGGAGCAAAGCGGGTGTGAGAACTGGGGCCAGAAAGCCAGGACAGACTCCTATTATATTAGTTAGCATTAAATTTAGTTTTAAATCTACAGTTTATTTCTCTCACCTGTTCAGGAAGAAGTCTGGGGGTTGCCATCCAGGGCTGGTGTGGTGTTCCATCGACTCACGGACCTAGGCTCTGCCATTTACTATTACTTACAGCTCTGCCATTTATGTCTTCACTTCCAAAGTCATTCATGACCTCAGGTGGCTGCTAAAGCTCCAGTTCTTGTGTCTTCATTCTAGCAAATTCAAGGGAAGAAGGAATGGGAACGCCTTCTGACATGAAGTCATTTCCTAGATGTTGCATGCACCATGTCACATAAATCCGAATAGTTTAGTCACATGGTCACACTGAGCTGCAAGGAAAGCTGGGAGGTATCTTTATTCCAGATATCCATGTGCCAAATAAGAATGAGGGGTTTTATTACTATGGAAAGAGGCAAAGAAGTATATTGGGAGACATCTCAAGGTCTCTACCACAGTCAGTTATTTCTTATCTTAGTTGATGAGGGTCCAGAATAACCTGAAAAGCATCGTGAATCCATTGCTGGCTCTGTTGAGGGCCTCCAACTCACCCAGACAGAGCCATCCCCCCTCCCACCAGTGTGGTTCACTCAGGGACTACCCTTCTCTCCTCCATGACACTCATATTCTCCCCTGAGGGTATCAAGGCTGTTGGGGACCTTCCCTCCCATTGCTAGGATGAGAGCAGGAGGGGTGCTGTGTTTGTGGCTGTCCCTGGAGAAACACAGAGGATGGTCTCCACAGAGGTGTAGGGATGTCAGGCCCATGTGGAAAAGCAGTCATCCTGCTCCTGTAGGCTAGCCTGGGAACCTAGGGTTTCTAAGGAAAAACAACTGGGAGTCCAAAGTCCTCGTTTATAAAAAAGACCTAGGTTGCTTGTGTCCTTTTCTTGAAGACATTTTCACGGCAACCTCTGCTTTCCAGACTATTCCTTCTTTTATCTTTTGGGGCCAAAGCATGAGGCAGCTCCAGGAAAAGACTCCAGAAAGCTGTCAGAGTGTCTCTGGGGGCAGGAGTAGGGGGGCCATGGGAGATCCACCAGCCCAGGGCTGCCTTCTTCACCTGCCTCCCACAGGCCCTCCTGTCCTCTGATACTCAATGGGGTGTGGAATTCCTCCTGGGGAGCAGCTTGCTGGAGGGGAAGCCTAAGGCTGTCCAGTCTGGAGGTGCTCTAGCTGCTGTCAGGACTGTGGAACTGTAGAGGAGGAGGGTCAGGGCTTCTACCCCACAGCAGGAAACTTTACTTTTGCTTTCTAAGTGGGCTTCCATGGAACATCACATTTGAAGGGAGAGCTCTGCAACTAGAAAACATTTAAGCCTCTAGCAACCTCTCACTGAGCAGTGAAAGGGGCAGGTTGGAACGTGGCTGGGGAAGAGGAGAGCAACTTGCCCGAGGTCTCACCAGTAGCTGGTAGCAGAGCTGGGCTGCGAGTGCATTTTCCTGATGCCCAGAGGAAAGGGTTTTATACATCTCCATGCCCACCACTTGTGGTCTAGTCAGATTAGGTACTGGCTTCTTGACATCCTTAGAGAAACTGGATGCTCCAAGCTGGCCTGCACCCTAGCTACAGATGGGACAAGGAAAGGAAAAGATAGACTCTCAACCTTGTTCTCCACAGTGAAACTTCAACCTAAACCCTGCAGCTTTGATCTTCTAGAAATGAAGAAAAAAATTAAATACATATACTTATAATGACATATAAATCATTGTGTATGTACAGATGCATGTGTGTATATGTTATATATATGCATATGGATACTTGACAGGAAATTACAGACACAAAGTACAATACCCCAAAAGGGAAGCAGAAGCTGCACACAGTGGCAATCAAGTCTTCTTCCCCTACATCCAGACACCCGGTTGCCCTCCATAGTTTCCTCTAGATCCTTTCAAAGATGGTCATGTGCTTCCATTTTAGTCCCTTTGACCCTGCTAATGTTTTTCTCAGCGTTGTCATTAACCACACAAGAGTTTGGAAGGAAGGTGAAGCAAGCAGGCTATCTGCAGAAAGTCTCCCAGGTGCAGGGTGCTGGCCTTTCCCCCTTCTCCAGGTGCCACCTGCAGATGTTGTAGGCTGTGGTTACCCCTGCTCCTGGACTATAGAATCTCTCACCCTCTCCGGACCTGAGACTTCTGCACTAGTGGAGGAGGGGGTTGGGTGATACGCTCTCTAAGATCTCATTTAGCTCAAATTTCATGATCCTATTATCTACATCATGCCCCGTTTCCCCACTTAAAGAAATTAAGAAATAGAGCAGCATTGAAGATAATAGCTCATTTATGTCTCTGAAGGATTTCAAAGGCATTTCTAGACTGCAAGGAAAATGGAGCTGGAGCTCAGCTGTAGTTGGCCTGCTAAGGACTCTCCCTCCCTGCCCCCAGCCCTGCTCCAGGGGGGTGTCATAGGGAGGCCAAAGCTTTGGGACTGGAGGTCAGGTCAGGGGGCAGCAGCTTCTGTCTCCACAGCCAGTCACCACTGTGGCAGGCCCTGAGCTGGGCACAGCAGGCCCTGGGGATGAATTCATGGGGGAGGCCAGCTTTTCTTTTAGGAGTTTGTCAGAAAATGGTTTCTACCTGAATTTCTTAGGCAAGAGTTTGCTAGGAAAATCCTCGGGGCGCCCCCTAGGGGAGGAGCAGGCATTTTCCAAGAGGACCTCCTTGGGAGTGGAGTGCCTGGCAGGCCCAAGGGTTTGACCTGTTCATTAGCAAAGCCCGGAATTCAGTCCTGGACACTCTCCTTGTGACTCCAAGGCTTTCTGTTCTTGGAAACCCTGAAGACAGTTTAGAAGCCACCCACATGGATGATGGCCCAGCCAATCTTCTCTAGTTTGGACTAAAGAAATCCTCAAAGCTTTGTGATTTATAGGTGTAAGGTATCTAGCCTTGGCCAACGAAGCTTTGGGAGGCCGCTTCAGGAAGAAAGAGGAGTGGTATGCTATATCCATACCAAGTTCAAATGCACCTAAGTGGATGAGTTCAAAGTGCTCAACAAGGTTTTTCTTTACAGTCTCCTCTGATTCTTTTCATTTTACAGGACTGGGGGTTAAACTCAGTCCTGTAAAATGAAATGCATATGTTTACCATTGAGCCACATCTTCATCCCTCTTTTTTTTTTTTTTTGCAGAGCAGGCAGGGAGGACCAGGGATTGAACTCAGGGGTACTGGACTACTGAGCCACATCCCCAGCCCTATTTTGTATTTTATTTAGAGACAGGGTCTCACTGAGTTGCTTAACACCTCTCTTTTGCTGAGGCTGGCTTTGAACTTGCGATCCTCCTGTCTCAGCCTCCTGAGCCGCTGGGATTACAGGCATGTGCCACTGCCCCTGGCCTCATCCCTGTTTTATTTTGAGACCAAGTTCTCACTAAGTTGCCCAGGCTGGCTTTGAACTTGCAATCCTTCTTCCTCAGCCTCACAAGCCTCTGGGGTTACAGGCCTGCACCAATGCACCTGACCTGTTCTTCACAGAAGCACAGCCAAGAGGAGTCTTAGAGATGTGTTCATTCAACCCTTCCATTCTGCAGATATGGAAACTGAGTCCTGAAGGGGAAGAATCACAGGACAAGGGCAAGCTCATCCACCTGAATCTCCTGTAGGGGTCCACAGAGATCCTTCCACACTTGCAGAAAAAGCGTAGTCCAACAGGTGGGCCTGTCCTGCACCACAATGGAAGCTCATGAGGTTTTTCATGTATTCACTGCCATCTCCCCAGCGCTGGTGCATAGTAAATGCTCAGTCAATACTTGCAGACTGGGTGGATGGCAATCACATCACTGAATCAGCAGAGTCGGAGCAAATGTGGCTTTGTTGTATTGTCAGCCAAGAACATCCCTCTTTCTCTGGTCTCTGACCGTGGCCCTGAACATGAGCACTCAGTTTCCTCCCTCTTGTGGTTGCTGAGGAAGCCCGGGCCAAATCTCCTACCTGCGGAACAGATGGCTCTGTTCCAGAAATTAAAAATACTGAAAGTATTGACATGGTGGTGCCCTGACCTGTTCTGTGCAGTTTACCAAGCCTAGGTTCCCTTAGGAGCGGGACCCAAGTCCAGCTTTTCCAGGGACTCTGCTCTCCTCTGCGTGGGCCACCCATGAGCCACGCAGGATTTGGCTGGTTGGCTCTGGGTCCTAATTCACTCCTGCACACATTCCTCCCATGGGCTAGTTTACATCTATCTGCTCTGTGCACAGCCCTATCCAGGGCCCAGAAGTGGGGATACTGGGAAAGCAGGTGGTCACGTTATAGGGGCAACATGGGGCTAAGACTCTCCCTCTCCTAGTGAGCTGGCCTTTCTCCCAAGCTGACCATAACCTCGAGGCCAGGGAACATCCTGCCTTGGCCCTGCTCTCTTCAAACTTCCTGAGTGGAATTGAAGAGGTCACATGAAATAGTGGGGGCCTTCTTGAGAGTGTGACCTCCTAACTCACCTCTCAGAGAGCTCGAGATCCAGGCTGTCTTCCCTGAACCTCTTTTTTAAATTATTCTAATTTTTAGTGCACACTAATTATGCAAAATAATGGGTTCCTGGACTTCTTTCCTGAGGACTGAAGGTCCTCTGGGATCTTCTGGAACTCCTCACCCCCACCTGTGCCCTTACTCTCCAATCAGAAGTTTGCTTGGGTCAAAAGTCCACAAAAGTTTACAGTATGGAACAAAACATGTTTGGATGTGATCTAGCAAAAAAGTTCAAATGAAGAGCACAAAGACAGATGCATACTCTAAAGTAACTGGAGAGGGGCTCATTTTGTGGGGTTCCCCAGAGTACCCTTCATGATGCATGCCTCACACACAGGTGAAGTAACTACCTGTGCATATGACTTCAGGTGACCCCCTAACCCTTAAATATAAAAAGCTCCTCCACCTACTGCTTGGTGCCCAGATTTTAAGATTGGTTTATGATTAGATTTTGTTTTCTTTAGAGGTGGCCAAATGAGAGGCTGGTGGCATCATGGAATCTCCTCTGGTGACTTTAAAGGTTGCTTGGGCCAGCTCTACCCTTAGGAACTTTTTAACAATCTGTGATTACAGGCTGGTTGGGTGGCCCTTTCTGAGGACCACATGGTTCCCAACAGGATAGAAGCACTAGGGAAATCAGTCCAATAAATTCCTCCAAGTCTCTCCTCTCTGGGCTGGAGGCTTGAGGCCTCAGCAAGTGGCTGACTGACGGGCCATTTTTCTAGAACTTCAAGGTGTAAAAGAACTCTAACTGAAGGTTCAGGAGAGCTGGGCCCTCAGGTCCCAGGTGACCCTTCCCAGGCTCTAAGGGCCTGTTTCTTCCTCTGTGACTGGAAGAGGGGCCTGGGTTGGGGTCTGAGTCTCTGGTTCTCCTCATCTTCCTGTTTATCATTTCCCTGCTTCTCCTACATCCTCTCTAAGCTGTCTCTCATCTTCCTGTTGAGGAGAGCGGAGTTGCTCTTCAGAACCAGACCTGTTGGAGAAAAAGGGGTGTGGATGGCAGGAGGAGTGGCAGGTGGCCTCTCAGAACTGGAGACACCCATGTGGGCCCTTCAGGGAAGACTCACAGTCTCCTCTCAGTGCTGCCTACCCACATCCCTGACTCAGTCCTGCAGGGTAAAGGGTCCAAGGGGCTCTGTTTTGAGTGTCACCAGTGTCTATCTCTAGAATTCTCTGGAAGGAGACTTTTCTATGCTAACTGAACAGATATACCCATTTCTTCACAAGAATGCTGGCTCTTGCCATATATGGAAGGCCACACATTTGAGACTGGCTGGGGTACCCTTTTATTTGGTGACATCGAACATCTCACTTTACTTTGGGGGTCTCTACCTCCTCATGCAGTCTCAGGAGCTAGATTTGCCTGGGAGTGCAGGGCGTGGTCGAGGACAGGAATGACTGCAGGAGAGGTGTGAACACGAGGTCCCCTGAGCGAAGTTACAATCACTAGTGCAGGAAAGGTTCATTTTGTAAATGAACAGTAGGGGATCAGAACAAGTTGGGGTCTGATTAAGACAGCCTTTGTGATACAGGCATAACCTCTCTATAAGTTCAGAGAGAGACAAGCTGGGGAAAATGGACAGTATTCTCTCTCCCTTGGTCCCAAGCCCAGCCCAGCCCAGCAGAGGACTTCTTACTCTTCCCCAGTACACCCCTCAGATGCTGAAGTTCATTTCATGATGAGCCCCAGGCAATTTGGCAAGAGATCAGGAGAGTTGTTTCCTGGGTTTCTGTCTTAGCCCAGTATGTGGGCCAGGGGAGTCCAGAACTTCCCAGTTCTTGGTTATTAGATGTGGGAGTCATGGCTGAGAGGAGGAGTAGAATATCTGGAAATTTCCTAATCTGGGAGAAAGGTGTTTCCTTTTGGGATGGTTCAGGCATTGAGATCTTCCTTGAGAGGTTCCTCTAGACTTGCTGGTCCTGAGATTAGGTGAGTCTGTTTACTCAGTCACTCATCTGCTCATTTACTTAGCACACACAGACAGACCGTCCACCATAATAAGTCAAGCACAGTGCTAGGCACGAGGGGAGCAAACATCATTATCTCAGAGAGTGAAGATCTGAGTCTGGCCAAAGGCCTTCCACGTCCTGCTGGAAAGTATGGGTTTTTTAACAGTGGCTTAAGCCCAATGCTCCTGTCAGGATTCTGGGATTTACACCAAGAGGAAATTCATCATATACTTAATTTCCAAGAAAGAGGAAATAAATCAACAAGCAAAACACCACCATGCACCTTATAAAGCAAACACAACAGGAAGACCCTGCCCGGACTGGGTGAGGGACTCCTGCGGCTGCCCATCTGCTGGAGGATGGGGGGCTCTCCACAGTTGCAGAGTCTGGGGGCATTTTCCAAGGGCCTTGTGGAAATTTGCTTCTCATTCAATGGGCGCACTTCTGCTTCCTCTCCCATTACTGGCTCTCATACCTGCCCCTCCAGTGGACCAGAGGACCCCCGAGGTTTCCATCTGCCTTAGAATTCAGCAATTCATGGATTTTCAGGAGACTCTGAGATCTGAGCTCAACTGGAGGACTGCACTGAAGTTCAGGGTGGGTAATGGGAAATAATAGGTCCATAGCGGTGACACGTATTTGTACTTTGAACTGCTCTCTATGTGATTCTGATGCCCAGTTAAGGTTGAGAAAACTCCCTGTGACCAGTGAGTGTCCAAGTATGATTCTCTAGGCAGCGTTCTCACCTGGGGAGCTTGTTAAACACATAGACTTCTGGGCTTTCCCCACAGCTACTGAATTCGAATCACTAGGGTTGCACTTGAGAATCTACATGGTGACTCTATGTGTGCTAGTGGTAGGAACCACTGCTCTAGACCTTGTCTGCTTCCTTAGACCTCATGAGCCCTTGTGCTTGAGCAAAGAAGTCCTTCCCAGGCTAAATTTATTGGAAATTCACTATGTGGGTTCATAGCTTGAGGTGTAGGTTGGGCCTGCCCACCTATGTCTGCTGGCTGAGATTGGCTTCGAGTGTGGGAGCCTAAATAGAGAATCAAATGTGTTTGAAAAAGCATTCAGCTCTCACCCATCAGCCTCTATTCCTGTCATCACTCTCTGTCCACACTACCACCCTAAACCCCTAGGGTCCTTGGGTGGGAAACCAAAATTTTCAGGACACGTTCTGGTCATGGGATACAGGAATAGGAAAAAGCCAATGAGCACTCCCAGTTTCTCTGTGAGCCAGGGGTACTCAGGTCACCTCGGTCAAGGTCTGGCCTGGGCTTTGTCTCTGGTTCCATTGGGCATCTAGGAAAAGCCAGTTGAACTTTGTCCTGAGGTAATTGAATTCTGTTCTCTTTGGAATGACTCCATGGAGGTGAGTCTTACTCTGATGCACAGGAGGTCATGGGCAGTGACTGTGTACTAGACAGGAAGCCTGAATTACAGAGAGCCTAGTGCGATGGTCAGCATTGCGGACAGGAGCAAGAATGCCTGGCTCAAACCCAGCTCTGCCCTTCACTAGCTGTAACCGCAGGCAAATTGTTTAACCTCTTTAAACCAAAATGTCCTCTTGTTAAAAGTGGGATGATAAGGGCTGGGGATGTAGCTCAGGGGTACAATGCTTGCCTGGCATGCCCAAGGCTCTGAGTTCAATCCCCAGCACCACCAAAGAAAAAAAAGAGGGGTAGCTGGGTGCGGTGGCACAAGCCTGTAATCCCAGCACTTAGGGAGGTGGAGACAGGAGAATCGCGAGTTCAAAGCCAGCCTCAGCAACAGCGAGGCGCTAAGCAACTCAGTGAGACCCTGTCTCTACGTAAAACACAAAACAGGGCTGGGGATGTGGCTCAGTGGTCGAGTGCCCCTGAGTTCAATCTCCAGTACCAAAAAAAAAAGTGGGGTAATGATGTTAACATCTCCCTTGCAGAGTCGGGAAGATTTAGTATGAGTTAATACATGTAGCTTTTAGAGCAGTGCACGACACTTAAGTGTTTACTATCTTCACTTCTATGATGTACCAGGCACTGTGGTACTTACTTGGATTGTTTGATATAATTTAATTATGATTTAGTGCTATTATACTAAGATTAAGAACTCATGGTCCAGAGAAGTTAAGCTATCTGCCCAAGTTCACGCAGATGAGTGGCCATCTAGGATTTGCATCCAGGCTGCTGTGACTTAAAAGTCCATGCTTTTCCCCCTGTGATGGGGCTCTATGGAAAACAAGAAAAGAAAAAACCGTCATTGTATCCAGGAGTGGCTTGAGGTTGTTTATAGATAATGTGAGATATCCAACTGGAGGGCAATAAGAGATGGCGCATCCCTGCAGACTGGACTGAATCAGGGGCCCCCTGAGCTAGGACTTGCTGGAGGGGCAGGAGGCTGAGGCTGAGAAGAGGAGGTTGTAGGAGCTTGGTTGTGTGTGTGTGTGTGTGTGTGTGTGTGTGTGTGTGTGTACGCACATGCACACATACGTGAGTGGGAGCTGGCAGGAGGAGGAGAGAGCAATATGTGGAAGAAGGGGTGAGATAGGGCAGCTTCTGGGGAAGTTGGAAGCCTGCTGTGAGTGTCAGGGGAGGTGACAGATGCCTGGAAGCCCTCTGCTGTGCAGGGCAGGAGTTCCCTCTCCCTCTCCTGACATGAGATTCAGCCAGACGACTTTGGCCTGGGGACAGCTTCTGTTGGAGGTGGGGCAATTTCCCAGTCGACCTCACTTTGTGCTGTTTAGCTTTTCTTCCCATGTTTTGGTTTCCAATGGACAAGGTGACATTTTGTGTGTGCATCTCATTGAGACGGGGGTAGGGGGGCTTTGTTTTTCCTCCAGAGATCTTGGTATTGGGGTGTGGCTCAGGTTCCCCTGGGTCCATCTGCTACAAATTAACACCAAGAAACCACTCCTGGGAGAACTGCTGTCCCTACACACATGGCGCTCGTGCGTGTACACACACACACACAGACACACACACCCCTTGCTTTTGGACATGATGCTGACAGGACCTTTGGGGCCACAAAAGCTTCCAGGAGAAGGAACTGAAAAAAGCCTTGTTGCTCCTCTTCCTCCAGAGCATCTCTTTCCAGCATTGTCTACCAGCCGAGTTCCTCACTTTTTCTCTGGCTCTGACAGAAGGAATAAAACAATACAAAAAAAATTAGCATTTTGCGAGGCATGTAATGTACCAAACTTGTCTTGTGCTAAGAACTTCATATGCTATCCTCATAGCATCCCTATGGGGAAGGGTGGGGAAATAGCATTCCCATTTTACAGATTAGAAAACTGAGGCCTTGAAGGTCTATTAAGGCAGTTAATATGGTACTGAGATAAAATTAGAATCAAAGAAATCAGAGAGCAGAGCTAATGTCTTCAATTTTTTGTGCTGCCCTAGTTCCATGAGCTTTGGTGGAGGAAAGAGAAAGTTCACGGAGACTCTACTACTCAGTTAGGTCTTTTGATACATAGAAATGCCTTTTCTGTCCTTGGTTGTAGGGGGAAAAACTCAAGTTTAGATTCAAGATCCAAGGTATTTGTGGCCCCCAGCTATGGTCATCCCTATCGGTTACCTCGTATCCATCGCTAATCTTAGACAATCTAGGTGTGGGTGAGGGCCTCCCTAGACCTGCCCCATAACAGATGCAAGAGGACCCAGGAGTAGGATAAGATTTCATCTCTGTCCTCATTATCTTGGACCACCCTCTAGGTGGCAAGACCCAAGGGACAGTTGTAATGTGACAGATGTTCACATGTGGCAGAAGGACATGCCAGGGAGCAGTAGGATCCATTCCAGAGGCCAAGATCCTACTGGCTGTTGGAGCTCAGGGGGCAACATGTCAGAGTGGGGGCTGGGGTGGTGGCTCAGTGGCAGAGCGCTTGCCTAGCATGTATGAGGCACTGGCTTTGATTCTCAGCACCGTATATAAAGAAATAAAAATAAAGGTCTATTGACAACTAAAAAAATATTTAAATAAAAAGAGGTCAGTATGGGCTTTGGGAGACAAGTGGGGATTGAGTACAGGAAAGGGGCACATTCTGAGGGAGTGGAGAGGAGGTCAGGGATGACAGCAGTGAACCTAGCATGTTCCTGGCCAAGAAGATAGTGCAATGTCAGGAGGGCCGTGGAGTCCAGTGAGGGGAAAGGGTAACAGGCTGGGCCAGGCAGAGGGTCTGACCATGAAATTCTATCCAAGGGATGAATGACTGAGGCCCTTGCTGGATCCTCAGTCACATAAGCAAGATTCAGCTATGTTCTCTGGTGAGGAGAAAAGTTCGAGGAGATCAGGCATTTTAGAAAAATTTCCAACCAAAAGAGAGATTTGAACAAAAAGGATCTTTATGAAGATCAAATGATGTCATGGGCATATAGCCCCTAGCCAGCACCTGGTACCCAGCAGAAGTCAGTATTGATGGTGAACTGTGGGGAATGAGACCTGAAATCTCGGTTCTCTCCTGGAAGCACTGGTGTTTTTCTGAATGCTATCCCAGCTTTATTTAGGTTTTCTTTCCTAGTGATGCAGATGAGGAAACCAAAGGCTGAAGAAGCCAATGACTGGGCTGGAGTCCAGCAGTAAGAAGGGGCAGGTGAAGTGTGCCTGAATGCGGAGCCCTTCTACTACACCACAGCAGTCCCCGCTGTCCAGATGGCTCTCCAAGATAGGCAGAGCACCACTCGTTCCTTGTCTACTCAAATCCACCCACCCAACAGCTGCTTGTCAAATACTGACTCATGATGAACTGGCCGTAGCCGTGTGTTATTTCTGAAAGCTGACTATAGAGTACTGGCTGGGTCATGTCAGGAGGTGCCCTGCCGATGAAGTATCATTCTTGCAGAGTAGAGGCAAGGGACTCGTGTTCACACAGAGGTGTCCTTGATGGCAGTACTGGTGACTGTGGGTTGGCTGGCAGGTTCTCAAAAACAGGAGTGTAGCATATCTCAGCAATGCCCAATTCAGAGGTCGGAGCCCACTGGAAGTGCTCATGTAGGGCCATTTAGGAGGTGCTGATCAAGGTGGTGGCATGGTTTTCTGGAGAAAGTCCATTGGAGATGTGAATTGTGTCACCGAAGCCACTCCCCTTCTTCCCAACTGGGGTCCATCATCACTCAGCTAGGGAACAAACCCTCAGAGGGCCCTGTGGGGACACCATGGAATAGTGTTTGGTGACATAGAGGGCGCCTGTCATCTCCATCATCCTTATCTGGGGCTACCCTCTTAGGCTCACTCACAGCTCACCCCTCATTCTAGCTGGCTGCAGGCCTGGAAGAGAGGGACATCACGTGGAGAACCAAGCCCATATTATCATGGCAATGGACAGGCATCTGGATTCCAAACCCAAGTGGTGCCTTGGGAGAGGCTGGTCTGAGGGGTTAGGGCTCTCTGGTTGGGACTTGGGGACAGACAACAGGAGGAGAGGACCTGAGCCTTCTCCTGCTGGGGCTATAGGAACAAAAATCTGTAGCTTCGGCCCAGGCAGTTTTATCTGTTCTGCTAAACCCTGTATATTTTGAAAGGCCCAAATCTGTATGTTTCCCTTCTTCTGACCACACTGCAGTGCTATTACATAAGGGCCTGTGGTGTCCAGGAGGCCACTGAGGGCACAGGAAAAAGGAGCTTTTTCACGGCTACACCCATCCACTTCTCCCATCTCTCCCCACAGCCTCCTAATGGTGCCACTGCCAGCCCTCATGATGGTGATGGAGAGGACTCTCCTGCTCAGAAATGGAAGGGAGCACATCAGGGTGTGGGAGGGTGTGCAAAGGGTGGGCCAAACACTCCTCCCAGACGTGCACAGAACACTCTTGTCCTTGTCCTTCCACACACTAGCGTGAGCAGGAGAGTCCCCTGCCCCATCCAAGTGGCTCCCCAGTGAGCCTGTCCTCCCCACTGGGCTTCCAGGAGCCTCTAGGGCCTTCAACTTGACACCATAGCACTTGCTGTGGCATGGTGAATTCTCAGCCAGGGGTGAAGGGGTTGCTACAGTGTCCATCCCATCATTCATCCCTGGGAAGGTGGCTGGCCCTCCAGGCACATGAAGAAAAGGGAGGCCCAGAGGGGACTGAAGGACTGGGCTAGCCTAGCGAATAGTGGTCTCTGTCCAGGCCTCCCCGCTTGCCCCAGTGTCCATGGCAGAAGGACTGGTCGAACTGGGTGAATCCTAGAGGGCATGATGTGTCTTGCACCATGGGGGACCCTGCAGAAAGTGACGTGGTGATGAGAGCACAGTGCCTGGGCACTGTGGGCTCACTAACTCCTACTCACTCCAAGGATGAGGGATGAGCCCCTTCGGCTTCTCTGTAGGCCCCAGGGACAGCACACCACAGGATGCTGACACGGGTGTGGAGCCGGGATGGCTATCTGCATTGTACACATGGGGAGGCTGCACTCAGCATGGCTTGGTGCCTTAGGGAGCAGAGCTGAAGCTCTGAGCCTTCAGACCCTGCATGCTGCCCTGAGCCCTCTTGGCAGCTGCCCATTTTCCAGAAGCAGATAGACAGTGGCTCCCACAAAGGGGCTGTGTGGCTCCCACATGCGGTTCCCATGGTAAGTTCAGGCGCCCTGTGTTTCCAGCTACTCCTGGTGTTCTTTTCTTCCCTTGGTGTGAGCCAGCCGGCTGGGGCATTCTTGTCAACCCATCTCCTGCTTCACCAAGGGTCCCGCTGTGGAGTCCCTCTCACAAACAAGAACGCTGGGCAGCTGGCAGAGGTCACTGAGAGACTTGGGGACTGGCTACATGACTTAATCTATTGAAATAATTTTAATTAACTAATTTTTATTGTGGTAAAAAAATATAGGCATAAGGCACACTTTAACAATTTAACCATTTTTTAAGTGCCACGGTCACTGGCATTAAGCACATCTACAATGAAGTGCACCATCCATCCCGAGAGCTCTTCATCTTCCCAAATTAAAATCCTGTCCCCGTTGAGCCCCAACTTTCCCTTCCCAGCACCCCACGCCTGGCAACCTTCATTCTAGTTCCTGGCTTTATGAATTTGGCTGCTCTGGGCTCCTCCCATATGTGGAGTCAGATAGGATTTGCCCTATGGTGTCTGGATTATTCCAATCAGCATAACATATTCAAGATTCATCTATGAGATAGCAGGTGTCCGAACTGCCTTCTCCAGCCAGGTGGCTTGATGCCTTCTCTTTTGCTTTAATTCTTTAGTTATTAAACTAAAAAAAAAAAAAAAAAAAAAAAAGCAAGCAAGGAAGCCCTTCTCCAGCTTTGCCCCTCTCTAAAGCCTTCTATGGAGGCTCAGTGAATATAAGGCATACAAAAGCAGAGGTGCCGTGTTGAATGGAGGAGCTGGAGATCCCATATATCAGCCTTGGTGTCCCTAGAGAACCTTCCTAGGAGCTCCTGGGCTTCTCTACTAGACCCACAATCTTGTAGAGAGGATGCCAGGTCGTGGGAGAGAGGCCCTTGAGCCCATCTGCTGGCACCAAGGGGCCAGCCTTTCCCATCAGGCCAGCCTCCCTCAATTGCAGGCCCCAGCTTCCACCCTGCATGTCCTCTTCAGGTTCGTGGACCCCAGTCAGAGCCCCAGGCCTTCTAACCCAGTGGAGGTCTAGAGATCAGATGTACCGTCCTTTGCCCGGAGGGCTTGGGGCTTTTCCTACAAACTTCCTCTAGGCTGACTTTATCTGCACTTGACTCTCTTCTGGGGCCTGGAGAAAGGACCTGGTAACCCTCCCCGTGGCCCTTTCCTCCCCTAGCTCTGCCTGCCCACAGAGCCTCTGGCTTCCTCCAGGCTACCCTGACTCCATTCTGTTCTGCTCCCACAGGCCTCACCTTCATGTCCACTCTGGACACCTCCTTCCCCTGTCATCAGAAATGACTTGTCCTGAGTCCTATTTGCTCAGTGTCTGGTATTAATCACACAGTTCTATGAGTGGTTTCTTGGTCTTACACATCCTGGAAGTTCTGCCTTGTTACCCCACCCTTGGTTCCCAGCAGTTTTACATACATCCAGAGCACACCCAGAATTCCAGAACCCGTGGCGGGTAAGGTGGGTGCCATATTATAGATGGAAGGAGCAGAAGACCTTTTGTACATCCCTCCAATTCGTCCTGGCAACCATATACTCTGCTTCAGTGTCAGTATTGTCAGTATTGCCGGCAGTTCCAGGTCTGCTGTAAGGGCTGGGCAAAGAGCAAGACAGGCTTAGCCCCTGCCTTGGAGGGACCATGCTTCCATTTCCTTATCTGTAATTTAGGACAACACATTTCACAGAGTGTAGATTAGTGATGAAGAGTGTGAGTGCTCAGAACAGGGCGTGGCCTGGAGCAAGCCATGGCAAGCATGGGCTACCCTGGATCTTCCCTCACCTGTGGCTGGGGGCTACATATCTGTTGTTGGCTCCTGGCTTTTAAACAGCCCTGGCAGCAAAAGTCACCTGTCCTTCCTGTCCACTTTCAGATCTCTCTATATCAACACATGACCCAAAGGGGACTGAGCTGGCTTGACTGTGATGAGACTCTCTGTGAATGAGAGTCATTACACCCACTGTACACACAGGAAATGAGATCCAGGGTGGTTACAGAGCACACCAGGACAGTATAGTCAGGATCCAGTCAGGCACAGTTGAAGTTGCAGCCTGATCCTGGCCTGCCCAGTGTGAAAATTTGCTCCTGGTGGGTGAAAAGCAGGACCTGGCATAAAGGAGATAGAAGAAGATGCAGTCCCTTTGGGGACATGTTTCTGTCTTTTGAAGCCACCCCGATAGGGACTTCAGACCCCACCTGTAGCCTGGACCAGCTTTTGTGGGATGTTGCAAAATTCTGTCCCAAGTCTTGGGAAGGAATGTCTTTGGGGGACCTCAGTGCAGTTTATTTGAAGTTAATTCAGCAAGTGCTGGTTAAGACTCAGTTGTGGGGGCTGGGATTGTAGCTCAGCGGTAGAGCGCTTGCCTCGCATGCGTGAGGCCCTGGGTTCGATCCTCAGCACCACATACAAACCAATAAAATAAAGACATTGTGTCCATCTACAACTAAAAAAAAAATTTAAAAAAAAAAAAAGACTCAGTTGTGTACAAAGATCGTGAGAGATTCAGAGAGGCCAAACCCAGGCCCTGTCCCCGAGGAGCATCCAGGCTGGTGGGAGGTGGCAGCAGTGCATTACACTTACAAAAAGAGAAGTTCAGACAGGGTGCTTGTCTCAGAACTCCGAAACAGCACACAGCCCGACCATGGGTTATTTTAAATGGTGAACATATTTATATGCAAGATCTTAAGGTATAAAATGTATCACATTTAAATTTACATCTTCAGTAAATAGCCTTTGATGTTTCGTGAAACTGAGACTGGAAGTGTGAGACTTACAGTTAATACCCTCCCTTTCTCCTTTCCTCCCCTTCCTTCAACAAATTTTTCTTGGAACCCAATTTGTGCCAGGCATTGTGCAAGACACACAATAAATGTGTGTTCTTCAGTGAGAGCAATGGCAGATTGATTCCAAAATGTTTATGCATGGAGTGGGCATCACCCAGGTCTGGGAGCCCCTGGCAGAAGTTTTCTGGGAAGAAACTGTGGGAGAGGTGAGGAGTTGTGTTTTGTTAGGTGGAGGGCTGGAGCTGGGGCACGGAGCTGGGAGAGGGCGTCAGGTATGTTTGAAGACTATAAGCCAGACACCTGGGAGGTCAGAGCATGGAATGGGCAAGTTTCTGTTCTTGCATTGCGGGATGAGTAGGAGCTTCATGAGCAAAGGAATGGCATGAGCTGATAAAGACGTAGTATATTTAGCAGGTGATGTGCAGGCCACCATGTCTAGGGCAACATGTATAGCAGGGTGGGACTCAGCATGAGTAAGCATCCCAGACCACGTTCTGAGGCAGGAGAACTGCTTTGCATGCAGCTGGTGCAGGAAGGGCCCATGCAAGGGGCGCTTGGGGAGATGGTGGTGGGTGTTGGCAATTGTGAGAGATGAGGCCCATGGAAGATGGTCCTGGGGTTTGCATTTGAGCAAACTGCTCTGCAGACTCCATTAATGATCTCCAGCCATTTATCAACTTGTACTAGGGGAGCAAACTTGAGGGTTTGGTGTTCAAAGTGAGGTAAGGACTCACACGTTCCTTGGGTGGCCTGGCTGTGGTCTGCACCCCACCACACAGCGGTTTCTCTCTTCCCATATTACAGATGAGAAAACTGTGGCTGGGTGGTGGTTGCAGAGAGTCTCAGTGCCAGGGCTACAAGCTAGGCTCCTAGCCTTTTCAACCTGGAGCACATCTTCTAGAACATTCATCCCTCTGAACACTGTGAGAGGAGTGGGTGGGTGGGAGACTTTCATACCTCTTTTTACAACTCCTCATCCAAACTAAAGAGGCTCAAGGAGGTCGGGTGGAGCTCTGAGATGCTTTCTCCCCCAGATATCTCACCTACCATCCCCATGCAGAGCAGATGAATAAGCCAAAACCCACCTATGTCAAAGAGAAGGACCCTGTGGGGGGTGCCGCATGAGGCTACATTGCTTCATTAGGATTGTGGAGGGAGGAGGGGGAGCACCAAAGGCCAGCAGCGGGTATCTGGTCCCCATGGTGTGGGACCAGATTGGGGAAAAGGCCAGCATTGGGGAAAAAGGAAGGCTTGGGATCCGCATTGCCCCTGCTGGGAGTGACCCCACTCTGATTTTACCAGGTGATAAATGAGAGTTACTGGAAATGCGATCGTCCTGGCAAGTCCTTATTTACTCTTTTTTGGTCCAGAGGTTCTTAAGCTTATAGATGTCACTTGTCTTTCTCTTATGCTCAACTTGAAATTTAAAAGAACAAATCAAACTCATTATACAAAGCGTTGTTTTCTTTTCAGGGCTTGTACCTCATTATTCCAGATTCTAGAAATTTCCATGTATCTTCATCTTCACTGCCCTCCTCTTCATCCATTTTTTTTAAAAAAAAATCTTTATTTTATTTATTTATTTTTACGTGGTGCTGAGGATCGAACCCAGTGACTCACGCATGCGAGGCAAGTGCTCTGCCCCTGAGCTACAGCCTTAGCCCCCCCTTTATCCATTTTTATAGATGAAGAGATAAGCACAGAGAGGTAGAGTGACTTACCTGAGGTCACACTGTGCTGTGGCTGGCTTCTGGGCCTGATCAACAGCACTGTTCACATCTCTTTCTCCCAACCTTCTGTCTTTCCACCAAGACTATATGGCAAAGTTCCTCCTTTAAGCCACCTTCAGAATTCTTCTACCTGCCCAGGGGTCTCCTACCCAATGGGGAAAGAATGACTTCTTCAGAGGTGGCCGCAGTTGACCCTGCTACCATAGGGAGCTAATGAGTTTTTCAAGCCTGGCTTTGGGACCACAGCCAGGGGAGAAGTTTGACACCAAAGGTATGTTTCAGGATCCCTTTCAGAGGTGCCTTGAGGCTGCACTGGGTGTACTTATCCCTAAATTTTCACCTTTAGTGTCAGTCTTTCCTCACCCTGGGGACCTCAGCTTACCAGGAGCTTCTGCCACCAGCCCTGTTTGCTGTGCTCATTTCAGAGAGCAGAACGTGAGAGAAGAGATGAGGATCCAACTGAGGGCTCCCCACCCTGCAACCTCTCCTCATCACTGGCTTCAAAGTCTCTATCCAAGAGCTTGCTGTTGGGTTAAGCCAGCTGCACACCAGAGCTTTCTCAAGCCTGCTCACCTGTGGGCAAAGGGGAGGGCCTTGATCTCGCCTGCCTTGCTAGCTCCTAGGCTTCCTCCTCTTTGGAATGTGAGAGTGGAGCTAGAAGGTCTCTCTGCAGCCTTTAGGCTCTGCCTGTCTCCTGTGCTGTGGCCAGCTGGTGCAGTGCCCCTGCCCAACTGGGGCCCTCAGACAGCCCCTGGAAGATGTGCATAGCGCTGTCCCCTTTCTCTGTTAACTGAGGTCGGGGTGTGCAGGGGGCATTCACTGACCTGAGGGAGGTCCAGGGAATCTTGCTTAAGGTTCCATGGAGAAGGAAGGGAAGGGATAAGGATGCTGTTGACAATGCACAGACCACAGCAGGAGTGGCAGTCACAGAGGCTCACACAGCACTTGAGTGCTGCCAGGTACTGTCCAGCGCTTTACCTAAGCAGACTCTGGCCCAGAACCAGGATTCTGGTTTCTCAGGACCTGATACTCCATTCTTGTGAAGCTGCTGCCTCAGGGAGACACTGTACTTATTGCCAGGGTGCTGGAGGCTCTCATGTGAGTAGGAGCTAGGAGCCTGTGGCTTCTGAGTCCCTCTAGCTCCCAATATCTGTGATTTTGGATCCCTGAATGCAGCCCATGGGTCCTGGGCTGGATGTTTCTGAGTAGCCACCAGCTAAGGGCAGAGATAGGCCTGAGCAGGATGGACATCCTCCCTCTGGTGCCCATTACACTTTCTCCAGTCTCCTCCCCTGGTCTCAGAAACTCCAGAACCTGCCCATAGTGGAGACAGAGGTGGGGACGGAGGAAGACTGCACAGGAAGCAGACCCAGCCTGGCTCAGGTTGCTTTCTCTCTCTGAAATGAATCTGTGGTTGAGAACATCTCTGGCTCTTGGGCAGAGACCCAAGCCTTACCTCCTCAGCTGTGTGTGGGAGTGCGCGGAAGCCTTGGACGTGGTGCTCTGCTGGGTCTCAGTTTCTCCATCTGTAAAATGGGGACAATGTTGTCACTATTACCGTCTCAGGGAATGAGAAAAGGGAAGTGAAGACATTTCAGAGCAGGATTGCCATTGCTACCAGCAGGGCTGAAGAGGGGGCCAGGCCCATCCTCTGTTGTCCAAAGCCAGAGCCTGGTTATGGTCCGGGCTTGCTGTTCCCTGCATGGTCTCTGAGGAGTCAGGCTTTCCTACCTGGGGTCACAAGAGCAAGTCCAGCCCCAGGAAACAGTGGTCTATGCTAAGGTCACTGTGCTTTCCTGCCCCCTGCCCCCTTCCTGTGCTGTCTCTCCAGTCACAAAGCCTAGCCTGTCCCAGTGGGTCACAGGCTCCCCTAACCCAGGTCTCATGGGGTGTCAGCTATCAGTGTGGCCTCTCTCAGGGTCTTCCTATCTCTGGAGAGGGAGGAAACCATCTTTTAAGACGCTCATAACAGTGCTTCAGGCATGGGCTGGCACCCCCATGTGAAGGCCTTTGGGAGACAGGGCCTCTTCCCCGGCTCTCTGGCCCAGGGTCCTGCTCATGCGCCATCACCGCCTCCTTCCCTTGGCCTGGATAAGTGCCCCTCAGGCCCTGCAGCACGTGCAGGGTGGCTGGGGGGCAGGTTCACATTCTTATGCTGCATTTGCCTGGGGATCTTGCAGAGAGGGGCTGGTTTGGGGGGGCTCAGTATTTAAATAGCTTATGAGGGTTTCAACATGGCGGATTGTGGCATCTGGGCACTTTGGTCCCTGGCAGCTGGGATCTCTCCTGTACTGCTGTCTTTCCCTCTTCTTGAGAAGGACAGGCCCCGGGAGGCAGGGTTCACTCAGGTCAGCCGCTGGGGAGGAAACAGCGTTCTGCCATCTTGGCCTGGTGCCATCAGGGCCTCAGGGCTGCAGGCGCCTCTGGCCACGGGTTCCTGCTGGGCTCTTGCCTGGGCTGCAGCAGCAAACCTGTGGCTTTCAGAGATGAGCCGGTTTTCTTCTTCCCCTATTCCTCTCCCCCTCTTTTTCTCCTTGACTCCTCCCCTTGTACACATTTAATATTTAAAAAAATAGACACATGCATCAAGTGCCAGGCTCTTGTTTCCCACTGTTTATTTTGCTTACTACTGACGAGAAAATCTGCCCTCCCTGTGGATCCTGCAGGCTCTGCTGGCACTTGAGCATCTTAAGTTGCCTGCCTTTCCAACTATCCTCCATCAATTGTCCACCCTCTGATGTCCACCCCACTCCCATGAGGATGAACAGGAGGTTCCTCTGTGAGTAGGGAAAGATAGAGAGGTCCTGAAGCTCCTGAGCTGGCAGGAGCCTTCCCTCTGGGTGAAGAGGAGGCAGAATCTGGGCAGAGCCTGAAATACTCCGCTCTCACCTCCAGCTCTGGAACCTCTTGCCCTCTCCAGCCTGCCAGGGGTGTGTGGGAGGTTCCTGCAGTGCTAGGGAGTTGCCCAGAGAGTTTGCTATTCCGTTTTCAATGGGGCTTTAGGGAATTGATGTTTATGACAGTGTGACTGGATTACAGGACACTCCTCTTAACTCCCTTCCTGTCACCAGCTAGGCCAGGATCAGGCTGAGGGCCTGTCCAGGTCAGATAGACACTGGCTGGTATGGTGGACATGGATCAGAAGAGGCTGCCCAAGAGAGAGACACCATCAAACCCCAGCCATCTGGGAGAGGCAGTGAGGGTTGGGGACTGAAGACAGAAGGTCCATCTAAATTAATGCCAAAGTAGAAGTTTCAAACTGTTAGAAACACAATTATATTAAAAATATATACAGATTTATTTAATTTGCAAATGAGGGAACCAAGAGATTGATACTCCCAGTTGGAAATAGAATGAGAAAAAAGATGTATATATGTGCATACATTTGTGTATGTATGTGTGTGTATGTATATGCATATATATATATTTGTATGTGTGAACATACACATTAATGGGAAAAGGAATGCCAGAATAAGATTACTAAATTAGATATAAAACTAGTTAATGTCAGGAGGACAATAAAATCATAACCTTTGGTGTTATAGTGTCCGTTTGATACAAATCACCATCACAGGACCAGTTCTCCAACACTAGCACCTAACTTTCAATAGTCTGAGCTCTGCTCAGTGGTCAGTCAAAGTGATTTCATCCTGGAAGTCAGATGCCCCTCAGATAGCTCTGGGTGACCACATGTTGGCATGGCTGAAGGACACACAGCCCTCTTTTTGCTTTATTTCAAATTTTTGGATATGTATTTTTTTTAGCAGTGGGAGAAGCAGTCAAGGACTAAAACAGAAATTCCAGCCAGAAAGAGCTTGTGATAGAGTTGGTTAAGACCTAGTTGATACAGGAGGGCTTTTATAGCCAAAGTGGCTGTTCTGGCCCCACTTTCAGCCCTGCCCTTCCACCAGCCATTTAAAATTCTACTCTGGTCATTGAAACAAGCTGAACACTTCAGTTGGACCCAAGTCCACATCCAAAGCCTCATGAAGTCATGGGTGAGGTTCCTGTAGTTGACCAGTCTTACCGAGGACCTTCAGACTGGGATGTGTGCGTGTGCGTACGTGTGTGTATGATTCCTCTTGCTTATTATCCCAGGGACTCTCTCCTTCAGGGCTTTGCCCGGAGCTGACTGGCTTCTGTTTTGTATCCTCTCCCAAATCCATTGCTTTTTACTTGAAAATTTCCCACGGACATATGGACACCCCTCCGCCTCTCTCCCAATCCACAGGCCCACACATAACCCCTGTCACATAAGCAAGCCCACTCAGATGATTTGCAGAAGCAGCAGAGCCTCCTGGCAGAAAGGAAGCTTATCCCTACCCTCCACCTCTTCCATTTGGACCATGGCTAGCCCATTCTGCATGAACTAGAGAATGCCTCCTTTCCTCTGGCAGATGCAGTGCAGAGGTGGGGCACACACATGTCTGCTTCAGCCCCACTCACTCCTTGCTAGACACCTTAGTGCACTGAGTAGGCAGCAACTCTACAGATGGTGGCCCCATTGCTTCCCCACCAGAGATGTTCGAGTGGTCTCTGGGGATCCCTTCAACCTCTCAGTTGGCAAAGGTCCCAGTGGTAGATAGTCCAACCAGCACTGGTGTGCATCCTCAGAGATCCTCTCACCCTGCTGGTGCCAGCTCTGTCCCACAGGCTGGAGAATATAGTGACCAGGGCAGTGTGACGTTAGGGGCTCCAGAGGGGCTCATCTTGACCCCACCAATTGCAGGGCTACTTTCTGGGTCCCAAATCCAATGGCACAGAAATGAGAGTCATTTTGTAAATTCTCCTAAGGAGATGGAAGTAGGTGTAAATGATTGACAACAGATTGTCTTGTCTGGGGACTCTGGATGTTAAGTGGACTTTGTGTGTGTGTGTGCATATGTGTGTATATGTGTCATGGCCTACAAGACAGTTTAATTCAGGAAACTGGATGAGGGGCAATGGGGAATTAGAAAAAGCAAACAGAAACACAATGAGAGAAAAAGCTGGGTCCCAATGGGCACCACAATTTGATGAAGTGCAATGACCATGAGTCAGGTCAGCATGTTTATTATATAAATTTTATCATAGAAAGGGCTATTGTGGGAAAGATTCTTCAAATCAAACAGAGCCAAGGTCATGAGTATGAGCAGCCTGATTATGATTATCAGCTTGTGCCCATAACTTTCTACCCCGAGCAACTGGCATCTGAAACGCAAGATTAAGAACTGAAGAGTTCTGTGGCTGGCACAGAAACTCCTATTGAATGGGGCATCACCATAGCAACTGGTCTATCTTGATCAGCACCTTCACACCAAGAGTTCTCCAAAGGGGCATTGCCTCTGTCACAGAATAGTTCAAAACCATAATCCCGTTGATGCTCCTGATGTGAGTGTGTGTGTGTGTGTGTGTGTGTGTGTGTGTGTTTGTGGAGGGGTTCTGAATAGAAAGGTGGTGCCCAAGGATGCTGAATTTGAGGCTAGGAGCTTTTCCTTAGTGGTTCTGCTGGCTCTGGGGGACATGGAAGAGACTCTAGAACACCCCTCTGCAATCCTCCAATTCTATTCCTTTCTGCTGATGGGTGGCAGCAGGAATAAGCTTTCCTTTCAAACACACAGAGAGAAAATCTCAAAACACACCCGCAGCCCCCCATCTGGATGTGTCAGCTCTCACCCTTGGAGTGTGAGCCAAGTACCCATCACCTCCTCTCAGAACTTCTCCACGCTTCCCCCAGCTTCTTGCTCCCTGCCTGCAGTTTGTAGGACCCCCTGAGGTAATTAATTAATAAATCAGTGTTTGCCTTCCTCTTTGAAAGTGATTTTTCCCCCCTCTCTGTAAGTGATAAGTGTCTCAGTGGAGCCTGGCGAGGTGTTGGGGGCGGGAGGAGTGGCATTTATTAATTGGTGCCAAGAAGACTGTAATATTGTCTCCATAAAATGAGGGGATGGGGCCAGATGACCTCATAGTGTCTGCATCCCTGATGCTCGGGCTCTGTGAACACCTTGTCTGCAAGAAGGAGTTGCTTCCAGGCCATCTGGGCCTCTTTCTTGGGTGATTTGCCAAAAAGGAGGTATTGGGGTCCACCCACAGCTTCATGAGCAAATGTCTTGGTCCTTCATTTTGGGGGAATGTTCTCATGAGTGAGAGGGGAAAGCAGCTGGGCACCCACTGTGCCGGGCTTGCCTTCCTCTTGTTGCCTCCTTGCTTATGCTGGCAAAGCAAGCTCCCTCTTCACATGTGGGGACCTGTGAACTCTCTGACACCCTGGATGCTCTTTCTTGCCAGCATTGGCATTGCCATCACCTCACCACCACCTCTGACACTTGATGATCTCAGAGTTTATCAAGTACCATTGTATGTAGCGATTCCAGGTGAGACACAAATTTCCTCTGTGATGGAACTCGGGTAGGTATAACCACCATTGTTTCATGGGAAGCAGAGGCTCAGAGGAATTAATAGCAATTTTATATTAGGACCAATAAGAACTGAGGCCAGAACTGGAATCCAGGTCTTTTCCTATGTTGCCTATGTCTTGACCTCACATCCATCTATCCACTCATTCACCTTCCATTCACTCATCCACCTATCAGCCCACCTATCCATCTTGTCTATCCACCCATCCACCTATAAACCCAACCACCCACTCATCCACCCACCCATTCACTCATCCATCCATACATACATCCAACAAAATAGGTAATTATTATGTGCCCATTTCATGCCAACCATGTACATAACAGTAATGAACAAAAAAGGACATTTACCCTGCCCCAAGAGCTTGTTGATATGGGAGAGTTTTCTTTTGGAAATTGTATCATCTCTAGTAGGAAAAGCAGGGTCTGCAGTGGGAGCCTGGGCATGAAGCTCTAATAGGAACATTTTGTTATCACTTCCCACCATTTCCTTCTCCCTTCTGCCTGCAGCAAACTGGATTTGGGTAGTTTTTTTTTTTAATTTTGTATCAGGGATTGAACCAAGGGGCACTTAACCACTGAGCCACAATCACAGGACTTTCTAAAATTTTTATTTTGAGACAGGGTCTTGCTAAGTTGCTTAGGGCCTTGCTAAATTACTGAGGCTGCTCTTGAACTTGTAATCCTGCCTCAGCCTCCCAAAATGCTGGGATTACAGGCATGCACCACCATGCCTGGTGGCTTTGGACAATTCTTAGGGATACTTCACCTTCTGATTTCTAGAACAACTGGCATGGTGAACAAAATTGGGATGGAGGGCAGCTATATACTAGCAGAGAGAAGGAAGGACACTCATGTTTTGGGACACTGCTGGGTGCTGGTGCTGGACCAGGTACTTTGCAGAGATATCTGTCCAATTCTTTCTTCACAACAGCCCTGTGGGGCAGCAGACAGGATGGGAAGTGAGGTGCTCTGGGTGATTGGGCCAGTTCTGATTTATGGTGGTCTCCTGGCAGTGAGATCCTGCTGTACCCTGTCAGTACACAGCCCCGATCTGACCAGCTCAGGAGACAATTTTCTTGATGTCCTGTGGTTCTCAAACTTGAGTGTCCAACTGAGGCAAGTGAAAAAAAGACAAATAGCCAGGCACCACCTCTGGAGTCCCACCCAGTAAGCGAGCATGAAGATGGGGACCTCATTAAAACATCCCCTCCCCGGGATACCCACGTGGTGCTGGGGACCACTCTGAAGTGAGGAAAGCAGTTTCCTCTGGACAGTGGAGGACTTTGGAGGTGAATCCAGTATGAAAATGGCACTTAGCTCTGGTGATAAAGAATGTGTACAGGACCTGTGGTATTCCAGGACTTGTAGCAGAGAATCTTGTCCAACTGTTAGTACCAAATTCACCTTGAAGCTGTGCGAAATGTGGAAATCCCTGAGTTTCTCAGCACAACTTGATTGTAGTTATGGAAGAGCCAAGCAGGCAGGCCGAATAAGATCAGCGGATGGGAACAAACCAGAAGCCCTCGCCAGCTTTAGCTCTGGAGGTATATAGTGAGAATGAAGAGCCTTCCGATCCCTGTGACTGTGGACTTCGGAAAGCCCAGGGTCAGGTCAGAAGCCTGCTTGTGCCCAAAGCAGACTCTTGAAGCAGAAGGTGATCATGGAGGTTATCTAGTTACAGGGACAGCCAGTGTGGGCATGCAGGCTGTCAGATCCACTCGTAGGACCGGGGCAGACAGTTCTAATCAACCACAGTAGCTTTCCCCCACGCCCGCAGGCAGTATCTGAATTCTAACATGGCCTGTAAGCTGTGACTTTCTAAGATTCAAGTTGGCACATGGATTCCATGCAAACCTCTTTTCCATTCCCAATCTATCATCACCATCCGTGATCATTGGACACATGAAGAATATGAAGCTGAAAGATGGACAAGGGGCTTGCTCAAGGTCACATGGTTCTTTAGGGAAGTGAGAGAATTGTGGCATTTTCAGATTGGGCTTGGTTCCCTGGCTAGGCAACTTTGAGAACTCCTGTGCACCTTTATCTTGAAGATTCACAGTATATGAAAGGCTTGAAAAGGGTCAGCAGGAAAAGAAAACTTGGTTTTTAAACGTGGAGCTTCCTATATGCATTTAGTCCTGGGATTCCTATGGAGGCTAGATACTGTCCATCTGTAGAATAATTTATTCTGGAACAGATGGAGCCTGCAGGCTGAGCACACCAAGCAGCAGCGCCCTCACTGCTTTCAGGGTCTGCCCTTGCCCATGGTCAAGAGCTCAGGATGTGCCCAGGGTCGGAGCTAAGTGAAGCTTCCCTCAGCTGGGATCTGGGGTGTAATGGATCCGTATGGCTTCTTTTCACTCTGGTGGTTTCGTCTTCTCAGATGGCGGGTGGTGTGGGGGCACCATAGACCTGCTCACTATATCCTAGTCCACAAGAATAAGTGACTGTTTTGGAGGGTGGTTTTAGGATTAACCAAAGAAAATTCCATTTCCCTGAACAAGAAGTAAACCTAGAGAACTCAGAGATGTATTTGTGTGCAGAGGTGGGCGGGAGGGAAAAGGTAGCACTCCACTGGGGTGTTGCTCACTGATAAGCACCTGCTTAGCTTGTGCATAAGGCCCTGGTTCAGTCCTCAGCACTGTGAAAATAGACAAAAAACCATAAACAAAACAAAACAAAAACCAAATGAACACATGAACATGTAAAAAGCAAGATCTAATATAAAAGTTAAAGGAAGAAGATTTAATAAAAGACACAAAACATTGAAATAGTTGACATGAAGCACATCTACTTAACTCTGGGACAGCATATTGAGTTTCTTTAATAGTTTATTGACTCAGTTTACAAATGCTTCTGTGAGAGGTAGAGTTCTCTCTTCGCTCAAGGTCTACAATATATTGGGGACAACCAATTGGAAGGGGAAGGACAGGCTTATGAACCCCAGAACTGGCTATGGGGGGAGTGGGTATATTATCATCCTATATCATAACTCACCATTAGGTAATTAAGACTCCAAAGAAACAAGGAAGGGTTCATTGTATTTAGACACTGCTTATGGAGCCAGGAGAACAAGTGTGTGAACATTTAGGAAAGGTTTTCAAGCTAAATGATGGAGATTAAATGAGTAAGTTTCTGTTTCAGGGGAAATTCACTTACGCGACTCTTTCCCAACAATGTTGATAAATGAAACATCACTCAAAGTTCTAAATGCGCTAGATAAATTCCCATGGGACAGACACATAATAAGTCATAAAAAAACAACAACAAAGCATGTCAATCATCTAATTCGATTCTTCTGTTTTGTCTGTATTTGTGGGCACAGAAATATTTTGAAGGGGTGGAGGGAGCCACCCAGCCAAAGGCCCCCAGGTGATGAGGGCAGGGGGCTTTGGGGGCCCTTCTTAGATTTTATTGGAGCCAGAGCCGTCCCCTCAAGAAGTGTAGTGGCCATTTCTAACCAGCCATCACTCTATCCCCACTTCTCCCCAGCTTGTCCCTGCTCTCTGCCTAGCTGTGCCTGTTCCGTGACTCCTTGGGATTCCTGGTGGGGTGAGTCTGGGTAAGACCTGGGTTGATTCCTGTTCTGCCCTCACCCAGAATGTCCAGCTCCTCCTTTCTTTCACTGTCTAAATCACCTCCATCTTTCCCAGCAGCAACAAAGCCTCACAGCCTTCCCTACCCTCTCAGAATTCTGTGATTCTTTCTTCTTCTTGCCCCTTGTGGGTGGCGTTGGTGCAGAGAGGGAGATTGAGCCAGGGTGAGGGTCTTGCAAGGAACTTCACTGACTCCATGTCCCTGGCCTGACAGCAAATGGCAATGACTGGAGAAGGGTCACCCTTCACTGAGTGAGGCACATGGGCCAGTTTCTTCTTTGTTTCCTTTTTTCTGTAGGACAGTTAGTCCATCAGCCCCTTTCATGAATACTTATGGTGAGTGGTCAGTAAGACTAAGGAGACAGGAAGGCACCACGGGTAGATGGTGGCTCAGAATTGCTGGGCTCAGGTTCTAACTGTATTCCTGAACTGGGTGCCCTTGATCTTGGTACCTGATGTCCCCAGTCTGTAAAATGGTAATATTAATGCCATGTAGGGAGGTGAGGATTGAATGGGACATGGCACATCAATCACTTTAGGAAGTATTAAGTACATGGAAGGGATTATTCTACGAGAGGGGATATTAGTTGACACCTCTGCTATCTATGAAACAGTGGTCACTGAAATTCTTGAAAGCCATAAGTGATGGGGAGATTCTTCACATTTCATATAGTTCTGAAAGTCTGGCTGGCCAGCTCTGACTTGGCTCTGGGTGGCTGCGGCTGAGAGTACCCACTTCCCAGGGTTGTGGACAAAATGGTGTCAGTAATCTTTCCATCAGTGGAGGTAGCCATTTCTTCCTTTCCTTTTCTTTTTTTTTTTGTGGTATCAGGGATTGATCGCAGGGGCATTTAACCACTCAGCCACATTCCTAGCTCTTTTTATTTTATTTTTTAATTTTAAGACAGGGTCTTGCTAAGTTGCTTAGGGCCTCACTAAATTGTTTAGGCTAGCTTTGAACTCACGATCCTTCTGCCTCAGCCTCCTGAGTGAGATTACAGGTGTGCACCACTGCACCCAATTTAGGGGTCGCCATTTCTTTCTTCATGCTTTATGGTTTATAGTCCACAGAGCACTTCATGGCCTCTATTTAATGTGAACATCTCAGTGGGTGTAGGGCAGGAGATCAAGGTTCTAGGCCCAGTGCCTCCTTCACAGTGTGTGACCTGGAGCAAGACCCTCAGCCTCTCTTCTCCTCCTGCTCTGTCTGCCCAGTGGATGGCATCCCTGCTCTTTCCAGTTGTCCTGAGAATCAGAGGCCTGGTGCAAGAGCCCAGCACTGGCACCTGGCTTACTGGACACTCTTGTTTCAGGGACGTGACAATGTCGGTGTGTCTGATGCTGCTCTACCCACCATCCTCATTCATCCTGGGTAGGACCTGGGCTCCTGGGGACCTCCTGGGGCAAGCCCTGGAGGGCAGGGCCAGTTTGAGCAGCAGGCTTTCCCTCCTTCCCTTCAGCCTGAGCTGTTCTGCTTGGTTTGCCGTCATTAAAATAAGTTTGCACACCACGGACTAGTGGTCACCCAGCCACTTTCCCGTGGTGTGACAAGTGAAGAGCTTGGGATGTGCTCACAGCAGGTTTCCCTACTCCCACCCCGCCACACACACACACACTCAGCATTCACTCCTGCCTATGTGTTTGTCCCCACACCACTCCCTCTCACCCTGTCTCCTTCCCTGACCTCCACTAAAGAGGTGAACCCACCTCTTCCCTAAAGGTGTCCAAATCACTCCAGAGCCCTCTGCTGCCTGAATGGTCATTGGCCCATTGGATTCAGCGTGGGGTTTCTCCTGGGGCCCTATGTGTCCACCCCACAAGCTTCTCCAATTGAGACCCCTAGTGCCCTCTTTTGGTCTCCTGCTGTCCATATTTGGTGGAAGTGGACAACTCTTGAAAGCCACTCTGTGAGTCCTTGAAGGCTCCCTGTGACTCATGGCCCTGACCTATGCGGCAGTAAATATGGGCTCAGGAGAAGCTGGTCAGGGAGCACACGGGTGGGGTGATGGGTCTGTCTCCTCGGGAAGACTGGCGGAGGGAGGTCTAGGCTGGTGCACCCTGGACTATCCCTGGGGCTCAGCATGACTCTCTCTCTCGCTGGGCCTTCCCAGCTACCCAGCTCTAGACAGGACCTGTGGGAGGGGCAGGCACTGCTGCTCCTGCACCCAGGAGGACAATATGCCTTTGTGGAGTTGAACTGACAGCAAGATGACTCACACTGGGACATTAGGGTGGGACTCCCAATCCTGGTCCCTGTGCATCCAGCCTCCAGGAACCCAAGAAACAGCATGTAGGAGCTCAGAGGGAAACCAGAGGCCCTGAGGCAGCTTCCTCACTCCCTCAGTGAAGAGACCCAGAGGGACCCAGGCAATGCTCACAGTCCCACAGCTGCTCAGTGGCAGGATGATCCCTGCAGAGCCTGGGGACCCAAGTGCTGTTGTATCAGCCTCCACAGGCCCAGGTTTGTCATGACCAGAGTTACTTAAATTGTGGGTCTGTATTTAAAAGCAACACCAAAAGGCTCATTGTGGATGAGCGCTAATTTTCACCATCAGGCTGCGTCACTGGTTTTACCTGACCACATCTGGCAGTGTTCAAGGAGAACTATGTGGGGTGATTATCCCCGACCCTTATTTTAGGGTGGTAGACTTGTATTGCTTACTCCAAACCTTAGTAAGTCCCGAGGTGGTAGGGGACAGATGGCCAGACCCCACCTGACCGGCCAGGAATTTTCTATGTGAGACTCCCTGCCCCAACAGTGGTTTTCAGACCTGAGATCCACATTGTTTCTTCTTCCACCTCAGGCTTCATAAAAGCAGTTGGGAAGCTCCTTCTCTTTCCACAGTTACAAGCCCTGCCTGGGCCAGGGCCCTTCCCCTCCTGTCTAGGCAGGGCTGGAGCTGGTCCTTATGCATTATGACTTATCAAAACGTGAGGTCTTAGACTCGTATTGCTTACTCCAAACCTTAGTGTATCTTCCAGGTGTCTCTAAACCTTCCATCCCAGGAAGCCATCCATATCCTAGTACTTAGGAGTTTGGGTTGCTGTGCAGGTGCCAGCAGGGAGATGGCCAGATCATGGAGCTCACGTGCTGCAGCTGGGCTCTGGAGTATGACTGGAGGAGCTTCAAAGCCTGCCTCTGAATAACCATGATGCCCCTTAACTCTTCTGAATCACAGTTACCATGAGGCTTGGAGGAACGAAGGCACCCACTGCCTGATGGAGACCAGGATGCTCCAGGGGAGGCTCCAGTGGGTGGCTCTCAGCACCATGGGAAGCAGGCAGAGCCTGCTGGCTTCCTGCTGTCCCTGGAGGGTGCACATTCTGCTACAAACCAGGTTCTCATAACTTCCTTCCTCTAGAACGTTCTCACATAGAAGCAAGTGATTAGTGGTGGTAAGACAAATGTGGCCCCTTGCAGAAGCGAAGACTTTAAACTGGGTGAAACCGTGGACTTGAAGTGACAAAGTGCGTGCTCTGATTTCATAATGACAGTGTAATATTTCTTGGGCAAAGGCAAGCATGGCCTCAGCCTGGGAATCTGTAGTTGCGCAGCCTCTGCACCACCAATTGTGTCCCCTGCCCAAGGCTGGGACAGTGTCCTCCTAGCCTGCCAGCTGTTCCTGAAATTCAACTGTGCTGGGTTTACTCCTGTGAGACCTCTCCTCTTCCCTCCCAAAGGGTCAGCTGCCGATAACCCAAGTGATCCTGGGGGACTTCTGCCACTATGGGTGAGTCTCTCCACCCTCCACTGCCTGTAGCCAGCTGGCCTCAATCTCATTTCACTCTCAGCTAAGCACTATGGTGACAGAGGAGGAAGTTACTCTGAGAGACAGCTGATCAAATGGAAAGAAGTTTCAGTTGGTTTGCAGTATATACACAATAAACTAATGACCCTGGTGGGGTTTTAGCTGTAATAGACCCCTCCACACATCACCCCAAATTCCAACAACAGGAAATGCAGAGCTTCCTTCCTGGTCCCCATCACTGTGCAAGGGCAGCTGTGAATCCTAACAACGGCCCCTAGGGTGCTTCTGCAAGAGCCAAAGGCTTTCTGAATCGACAAAGGAAGGTTCCAGTGTATTCTATTATGGCTCATTCTTTCAGAACAGTTGTCCTAGGGGAGGATGCAGGGTAACTTTGTGACCCTGAGTATTTGATGAACGGGAATGTTCTCATGCATGGGGCTTTACTCCATGCCTGCTATGAATTCCATGCAAAACTTCACTTTTCTTGTGGAGATGGCTGCCTTGGGCTAGAGGATCCCAGCTGCTGGAAACTCAGAAGCATCATAGAATCCGTCCCTCTTGTGGAACTCAAGCTTACACCTAAATCAGTCCAGACTATCTGGACTTTCCTTTTTCAGAACTATAGAGTGGATGAATTAAAAGATGGAAGGTGAGTGAGCTATTTTCAGCACCATGTTTGCTATTAATGTTTCCCCATGAGCCTCTTAGGAGGGGACAGGAGCTCCTGAGCCCCACATCTCCAGGGGACTGTCTGGCCAACTCCTCTGCTGCTTGCTGTGCACCAGAGGCAGAACCAGAGGCTAGGTTTCTTACTTTGGCACTGGATAATTCTTTGGGGGGCTGTCTTGTGCACTGCATGTTCAGCAGTGTTCTGGTTTCCCCCTGCTAGACACCAGCAGTACTCCTGGTGCCCCAATTTTGACACCCAAAATGTCTCTAGATACTGCCAAGTTTCCCTGTGGGCAAGATGACCCCCACTGGGGACACATCATTGCAGAGCATACATCAGTACACCTGATCCTCACAGTCGATTCCTTTTGAGGAATCCTTTTGAGGAACCAGCTTGCATATCATCCCAGCTTTACAGATGCATTTTCCAGGGCTGAACCACTCCACTTTTCTGAGTGACTTAAGTCACTCAGTTGGTCAATGGCAGGGCCAAGACTCAAACCTGTCCAGCTCCACCATGATTTTAACCATGATTCCTACTGCAGGGGTAAGATTTTGTTCATTCTCTGAAGCTCCAAGGGTCTGAGGATCTCAGCGGGTCTGCACCTGGAATGAGCTTGAGTGAATTTGGGAGACAGGAGCTAATTGGCAGTGTTCAGTGTGAGAATCCCAAGTTAGGGATTCTCTTCCTTCAGTGGCTTTTTGGGGCCTGATGGAGATTGGAAGAAGCAGGTGGGTGGCAGAGCTGTCTGCAGCAGGTGGTCTGGTTTGGGCTGGTATTGCTATCTGTCACTACAATGATGTTTTGCAATAATCCACCTGACACTCAGGGGCCAAGAACCGCAGTCTTATAATGGTTCATCATTCTACAGAGAAGAATGGGTCCTTCAGGCCCCATGTCAGCTCAATGGGGCTCATTCATTGCATGGCTTGCTGCTCTTCCCTAGGCTTTCTCTTCTGTGTCTGTGGCCTGGGCTGGGACAACTGGACTGACTTGGCTTTGTTCTATGGGACCTCTTATGGTCCAGCAGGTTAGCTCAGCCTTGCTCACACAGCAGAGGCAGGAATCTGAGAGACAGAGAGTAATGTGACAGATGCTCTGAGGCCTAGGCTTAGAACTACGGTAGTCCCCTCTGCATTATTCTACTGGCCAAAGCAAGTCCAAAGCCAGTGAAAGTGCAGGGTGGAGAATAGACTCTATATCTTGACTGGAGGAGATTCTGGTCACATTGAAAGGAAGTGAAGACTGAAAGGGTATCACCAGAATCCCAGGGCCCGTCATTGAGAGAAGGAAGAGGAATGGTAGCAGGTTCAAGCTTCTGAAGAGAAATTCTAGCTGCCTGGATGCAAGTCTCCTGTCACCAATCAGGACATAGGCTCCATGAGGGTATAGAGTACGTCCTTCCCACACTTTCCCCCACCCAATTCCTGAGACCTAGCAGGTTCCTGGCACATAGTAAAGCCTAAACTAATAGTGACTAAATAGGAACTCAATTTACTTTGCTCACATCAACTCACTTCAATGGAACTGGATTTCAGTGGTCTTCGTGAAATGCCTACTGTCTGTTGAGCTCAATGCTATTTAATCCAAGTGGGGGGAAGGACTTGTTCAGTTCTCAGCCTGGCTCTCAGGGCCAAGAACCAAGGATAGGCGTGGTTGATAGGGGACTATGAAGAGGGGTCGGAACAGTTTTGGTAGTGCTGGCTTGCACCCCACACCCAGACAGTGACAGCCTGAGCCATCCAAGGAGGGGTGTGGCAGAGGCCCAAGTCTCTGGAAACTTCCCAAGATCTTGGCATGATGTGACTTGGGTGGATTTTCTGCTGATTTTCCAACTGGCTCAGACCAGCCAAATCCAGTGGGTATCTGAAGCAGCTTGCTGGCGCCCTTTTTCCTTTGAAAGCTTGAGGGCTCTGCAAGGGAAATATGAGCCGGCTGAGATTCACCACAATACTGTCTGTGTAAGGGCAGCTGGGCACCCAAGCTTTTCAAAGTCTGGATTCTTAGAAACAGGAAGCTGCCTTCTGCCAGGAGTCAATGAGGTTCGCTTCTCCTGGGCCAGCCCTGGAATCAGGCTCAGTGCTGGCCGGGAGGACGGTGCTGGAGGTGTCTGCTCTTCCTGTCCTGCAGCTTCCAGGAGGAGGCAAGGAAGGGCCTTCACTAGGTGTCATTCCTGTCTCTCACTCCACCTTCAGCTTTCCCTGGGGTCAGGAGTGGGGCTCGGAGTGAGAGGTGACATGGAATTCCTTCTAGAGCAGGACATGTCAGACCAGTGTGTGTGGCTTCTCACTGGGTGACAGAGCAGAGAGAGAGAAGAGAGAGAGAGAGGGAGAGAGAGAGAGTGTGTGTGTGTGGTCATGGTGAGTGTGTGTGTGTGTGGTCATGGTGAGTGTGTGTGTGTGTGGTCATGGTGAGTGTGTGTGTGTGTGTGGTTATGGTGAGTGTGTGTGTGCGTGTGTGTGGTCATGGTGAGTGTGTGTGTGTGGTCATGGTAAGTGTGTGTGTGTGTGTGTGGTCATGGAGTCATGGGGTCATGGTGAGGTGGAAGGGTAGAAGGAAGGAAGCAGGTGGGAGGAGCGGTTATTCCAACCCTGTCAGAAGCCGTGGATGGTCCACTTAGAGAAACCCAGCCCTTTACCCTCAGGTGCCTGCAGGTGGGGACGTGAGCCTGGCACAGGCGAGACCACTGGATGGAAGAGCTGGGCATGTCCTACGAAACATGTGATGGTGTGGCTGGGACTTGAGGGCTGGAGGCACACAGAGGCGGGGAGGCCGGGAGGGTTTGAGAGAGAGGGGCTTGGAGCTGGGTCGACACAGGGTAAGTTGAGAGCCCACTGTTCACCCTCTGGGGCCGCTGTGGAGACTGGTGGCCTTAAAGCTGCTGACATCTAGGGATCTGGCACTGGTGACAGGAGAGACCAAACATCCTAAATACCAAGGCTCTTCCCTCCATAGCTTGGGGCTTCTGGGTGGGTGGGTAGTTATGATCTTACATCTCACTGGCTCTGGTGACATGCCACCAACATGTAGTCACTATCTAGTACACACATGTAGGACAGTGGCTGGAAACTTCACTGTGCCAACAAACACCAGGGGCACCCCTTACAGCTCAAACTCCTGGGAATGGCCTCCAGAGACCACTATGCGGTGAGTTTACCACCAGACCCAGGAATCTGCAGTTAACAAGGTCCCCAGGAGGTCATGAGGAATGGTGGCATGTCTGAATTCTCTGCCACCCTATAGGTTGTCTCAGAGGTCTCCATTGTTTGCCTGAGGACAGAGAAGTCTTCCAAGAGAAGGAACAGTTCAGGTGACAGGGAGAGGTGGAACTGGGATGAGAGAATGGACTCTTGACACCAGAGAGGTGCTCGTGGGCAGCTCAGCCGAAAGGGCCAGGCTGTGCATGGTTGTGCATGCCCTGTGGTCCCAGGGTGCAGGACACTTTGCTCCTTCCCTCCATCAAACATACTCCCAATAGACTGTGACTGCAGGCATCCTGGGAACATGTGCCCTTGACCTGGGTAAAGGTTACAGCTTTCTGGAAAGCGCCCATTTGACCCAATGAAGTTATGTTGTGGTTGCTGATGGCCATTAGCAGAGTCCCAGGCACGTAGACAAGAATGGAGGAGAAGGAGTGGGGTGATGAAGGGTCCACTGGCCATGTCCAGCTTGTCTAACCTCTTCCCCTCTTCCTGGTGGGAAGACTGCCAGAGCCCTTGGAACTGTACACCATACCATGGAAGGCAGTTCACTTTATGGGTGAGGAAACTGAGAGTCAGAAAGGGGAATGACTCCCCCAGGCCATACCCATGACTTGTGGCAGACAGTGGTCCCACGCTCAGATTTTGTTTCCCATTTTGTGACCTCCGAATGCGAACATTGCCATGCTGTCCTTCCCTGTCCAGGCCTGCCCTGTCCTCCCTAGTCCTGACTCTTTCTCTGGTTTTCTCTCTAACTTCACATTCCACACTGCTGCTGGCTTTTTCAGAAGGCATCAGCACGCCATTGCCTGGGGCCACAAAACCTGAAAGGGTTTTCTTCAGGGGTGTCAGCTCTCAGCAGCACTGTCGTTGTGTGCCTGATGGCCAAGTCCTGCCACATCTCCATTTGATTGTCCCCCTGGGTCTTCTGTTAGAATAGAATCTTGGCAAGGGACTCAGGGTTCCGTCAATGGAGGCATTTACAACATACACTGTCTGGGTGCATAGGGTTTTGATTGGCAGGCGAAAGGGGAAGGGAAGGGATATGGGACTCCGAAGATGCTAGAGGTGGAGATGGCTCTCCAAAGCTGATTGGAAATGCTGGGGACACCAGACCTTCCCATGAAGGAATGAGGGGCATTCTGTGTCATTGTATCATATCACTCTCACCCCAGGGCTGTGAAACACAGGCTTGGAACTCAGCTGTGCCCTGGGTCCCCAGGGGCCCATTTGGTCCTGATCAGAGGTGAGGGCAAGGCATTCACCTGAATCCTGTCTGAGAGCAAGGCCCTGAGGACTATGGGTCCCTGTCCCAGAAGCTTGCACCTGCCACACCATCCCAGGCATGACCCTCGGGCCTCGGGCTTATCAATCTTGGCGAGTCAGCAGTGATCATAGCCCATGTCAAAGGGCATCATGAATGTGACACCCACCCTGGCTTCTCCTATTGCTTACTATCAAGATTTTTTTCTACTTGTGGAACTTTTCAGATCTCTCGGTGTCATTCAGTTAAAGATCAAGGATTCTTTGTACTTAAGTTTTATCGTGGATCCAAGAACATGAAGGCAAAAAAAGACCTCAGCCAATGCTTTGTCCTCTTCCAGATGGGCAGTGACTTGCCCATAGGCCTCTGCTTCTCAGGGCCTGGCTGTGCCTGGACCATACCCAGGTCAGAGGACACAAGCACAGAGCCGAGGCTCATTCCCTCTTGAGATCCCCTGCTGAGCCCCCTTGAACACACCCGTAGCCTCTGGGAATGCTGTTAAGTCAATATATGCAAACCCTGAGTCAGCCTCAAGTGGTCTGAGCCTCTCCAGGGAGCTTCCTGGAGTCATGGGACCTGGCAGCTGAGGAACTTAGAGAGTCTCCTTCTGTGGTCCCCAAACAGGGCAGAAAGTCACATCTGCCAGAGAAAACACAAGATGCCGTGTTAATTCATATAAACAACAAATGATTTGGGGGGTACAAGTATATCCCAACTATTGCAAGGGACATACTTTACTAAAAATATTGTTGTTTATGTAAAATTCTGATTTAACTAGACTCCCAGTGTTTCTGTTGGCTGACAGGCCATCCTCAACTCACCCTCTCAAGCTATATAAAATTCATGTATACTCTTTGCCAAAGGACAGCTCTGCTGGTGGTTGAAGACAGGTGTCAGTGTCTCTATTGTTCTAAACCTTCCTGTATTTTTGGGGTGTACATGGCCCCTCCTCTGACCTCCATGCTATGAGTTTAATCTGTGATGTTATGATTGTGTTAGCCTTATCAAGCCACGTTCCATGGCTCCAGGTGCCACTTTCCTTCCCTCCGTCTAGGTTGACATCAGCCAACATTCACTGGGCCACCTGACCTAAGTGTAGTATCTATTGCCTAGATTACATATCTCATTTCTATGCACAAACATTTCATAACTGTCATTTTCAATTTTCTGATTCATTCTTTTCAATGAATAGCTATCGGATACTTCCTTCTGTAATGTACCAGATGCCTGGTGAATGTTGGGTCCATCACACTCTGGTGCTCTTCATCTACCAGCCCAGCCAACACCATCATAAAGGAGCTCCACAGGCCCCTAGTGATTATTGGTGCCCTCCTCCTCCTCTTCCCTTTTTAAGTGATCATAAACCATTTTAAGCTTTGTTACAAATCTGTCAAGGTGTTTTATACTCCCATGGAAAGTTCTAGATTTCACCTTTTTTCCTTGTAGGAAAATTTAAACATGATTTATGATCTGCAACCCCTCTGCTGTGGATCTCAAGTCCTCAAAACTCCTCAGTGTTTCTGGGGTCACATCTGCAAGTTCTTCCCACAGCTGCACTATGGTTTAATGTTGTGGGAAGATGTGATACAGCCAGTGAGCTGAGGCCTCTCTTACTCCTTTTAACTTAATCTAATGAGTTACTAAGTAATTTTGATGGATGTAGGTCAAGGACAGGGAGAAGGGTGACAGAAACACACTAACAGGTGTAAAGAACTGATTTTGTGTCAGACAGTGCGTTCGGAATTCCTCGTATCATATCACTCTCACAGAACACAGTAAAGTAGTTAGGGATTATGAGTTCCATTTTAGAGGTGGAAAGACTGAGGCTGAAGAAGTCAGAGAAATTACGTGAAATGCTCAGGGTCACCAGGTGGTGTGGCTGTATGTTGGATGCAGATTCATATTTTGGTTCCAAAGCTGCTTGTCTTTCCACTGTAGCACAGAGCTGAGCTTAACTCTAGCAAGTTTGATGTGCCAACCCTGCCCCCATTTTTGGATAAGGCTCATTATATAATTCCTTTTATGTAGAGTCTGGTTCCTAAAATGACACCTTATTATTTTTGAGCACATCTGTTGTACACTGTGTGGTGGAGCGGGGGCGTTGCCCTCTGGAACGCTGAGAGGTCCGGTGATTTGTTGAGTTTCCCAGAGCAGAATTTTTAGCTCGGGGGTCGTCAGTGACTCTTTTGGCTCCGAGGGCTTCTTGGAAATAGCAGGACCCATAGGAGGTGGCTGTGGCCAGAGAGGCTGCCGGGACCAGGGAGGCTCCACAAATGGCAGGGCCTGGCTGCAGAGTGCCAGCTGGGTGAGAGCCGGGCCAGTGGTGGGGTGGGGTGGCTGGCACTGTGGTGATAGTTGCAGGAGGTGGTGGAGAGGACAGAAGTGAAGGAGGACTGGACAGGAGGCTGAGTTGGAGGGGAAGGGAAGACGCCAGGAAGGATCGCAGGGTCCTGACCTGGGCCACTGGGTCCACCCCCATGGGGTCAGACAGGAGGGGACAGGAATTTGCTCCAGGTGGGTCAAATGGGATGTGTATGTGGGACACCCAGGCCAAGGTCTGGACATAGGTGAGCTTTGGGGGCTCCTGCTGTGAGGATTAAGTAGTGGACCTCAGGGCGCCCTGGCATAGCCGTTCCTGCAGGACCACGTTCCCTGCTTCCCATCCAGAGGGATTCTGTGTGGCATGAGCACATCTGGGCCCATATGCCATCCACACGTATGCCACCTGCTGGCCCCCTATGCACACCCACATACATATCCACACACGTGTGCACACCTTTACACACCTGCACACTCACACACATACAGAGCCATACATATGTGCACACCCTTACACACTCACACAACACTCCCCTGTACACATATGCACATAATGTTCACACCATGCTGTCCTTGTGCACACTTGTATTCACTCCCATACCCCCTCGTGTGCTCACGTCCACACACACTTGCATCCTTGCACTCTTGCACTTGTGCACCTTCACACACTCACCCACTCACACGCACACACCTCACACACGTGCATCCTTACTGATCACAGAGGCCAAGTCCTTCTCAGCCTCTCCAGAGAGTGGTCCTTTTTCAGAGGAAGGAGGCCTGGGAGCCGTGGCACAGCTCAGCCAGGTGGCCTACATGGGGGAGGCTTCAGCGCCTCACTGCCATGGACCCCCGGGTGCTGGCTGGGGTGGGTCAACTCTCAGGGGAACTCTGAAGGGCTTGAAGCCCTTCTGGTCTCTCTTCTGGGCCTTCAGGAACCACAAGACTGATGGCCCTGGAGGGGACAGATGTCAAACTACAGGGGTCCTGAGATAGCCCCTTATTGGCTCATTGTGCAGATGAGAAGACTGAGGCTCAGAGAGGGCCTGACTTGCCCAGGGTCTCCCTGCCAGGGAGTGGCAGGCTGGGGCTGGAATACTGGATGCCTTTGTCTAGGGCAGTAGCCATCAGAGTACCCCAATTGGAAAGTTGGATCCCAAGAGGGATTGGATGTGGGCCCAGGTTTTTTTATTTTTTTAAATATATTTTTAAAATTCTAGATGGACACAATACCTTTATTTTGTTGATTTAGTTTTATGTGGTGCTAAGGATTGAATTCAGTGCCTCACTGCTAGGCAAGTGCTCCACTACTGAGCTACGGTCCTAGCCCCATGGGCCCAAGTTTTAAGGGTTGGGCACAGGGCTCACCAGCAGCAGCCAGGTGTTGGACTGTGGGGCTCCTTCTGTTCCCCGCTGTCCCACAAGGAGCTGGTGACTGGGAGGACAGATGTCAGGCAGTTCCAGGCTCTGTCCCCTCCAGCCCAGAATCCAAACTCTGATGGGGACACACAAAGATAAGGTAGGCAATGGGGGACCTTTTCATGTCCCCAAACAACCTAGTTTCCTTTAAGAATAACTATTTATGGAGCTTTTACTTAAGAGTTATCCAAAACCTTCTTGAACTTGACTTTTGTCCTTGCCTCTGCCACCTCAGGGGGGCAGGAGGAACGAGCTCTATAAACTACATCCTGCCACACCAGGGTGGGTTTCCTTTCATTTGCCTCGAATTCCTGTGTTTGAGATCAATTTGAAATCCTGGGATTAGCAGCCCTGGCTCCTGCCTCCCTCTCCAGGTCACTGCAGTCTTCATCTCAGAGTGGGGGATCAGGTCTGGTCTGAGAGCCTACCTTGCAACCCCCAATCTTTTGCAGAAACCTCATTTCCTCCCTCTCACCAGTCTCTGACCTCCTACCTAGCATGGCTGCCCCTGGCTGGTGTGGATTGGCCCTTTCTTCTTTGCTCAGATGCCTCCTCTCTCTGGGACATGCTGTTTCTATGATTGTTATTATATGGCTTTATTTCTGCTCTTCCTTCTAGGTTTTCTCACTGGACAGATGAGGTCTTCTGTAGTTGAGTGGGATTTTTTTTTGTTTTTTGGAGTTGGAGGCTAATCATGCAGAGGACATTTTCAGACCCGAGAGTCCAGCAATGGCTTGCATGGGGAAAAAAAAATGAGTCATAGCTGTTATTCATAGCTGGGTTTTTAAAACTGAGAGCAGGGAAGGACTTGCTGGGGCTGGCAAAGGGGGCTGGAAGCCTTGGGGCATGTCAGGTAACTCTTGCTTATAAGGAGCTTCCATTCCAGTTGGGGTGACAAGATCCACCTGTTCTAAGAGTTAGGTGAAACCACAGATGTTACATCACTACCAGCATGACAAGGCTGCCTGGGGCCCTGGACTTTTGAGAAGTGCAGAGATTGAGTGTCTTCAGGAATTCAGGTGGCAAAGATTCAGTGAGGTGGTCAGGGAAGCCCTCCTGGGGGAGATGGCATGTGGCTGAGCTTTGAAGTCTAAATCAGGTTAGGCCAGATGGGCAGGGGAGGGAGGGAGATTCTGACTGAGGAAAGAGGCCAGAGAGATATTTGGGGGGTGGGAAATCTCCGGGACATTGGGAGTCTGGGCAGTTGTTCAGTTTGGGAGGGCAGTGGTCTGGCTACAGGTGTGATCTTAGGTGATGGGGTGCTGTGACTGACGCTGTCACTCAGGGTAGTGTGAGCAAGAGGTCTGCTTCCAGAAACACTAAGATGGTGAGGGCATTGCCTAGCAGACCTTCCTTGCCATCTCCTGGTCCCACCTCCCGCCTACCCAGAGCCAGAGCAGGCCTCAGGCTCAGCTGCTTGGTGTCCACTTGGTGCAGCACCCGTGATGCCAGTGTGGAAGCAGTAGAGAGTCCACAGAGGTCACACACTCAGCACAGAGCCGGACTTCCGAAGTTCACATTCCAGGTCTGTCCATTGAGGCCCATGGACCAAGGGTGTCGGGAGTGGTCAGAGTGAGGTATCTTAGGCTTTGCTGTGAGGGACATCACACATCAGGGAACACACAGGGGGAGCCTGTGGGGTAGCTCAAAGAGGGTGTTCAAGGAGAGGAACTTACAGAGTTTGGGGGCTAGCTGGGCTCAGTGGGGTATGCCTGTTGTCCCAGTGACTCAAGAGGGTGAGGCAGGAAGATCAGGAGTTCAAAGGCAGCCTCAGTGAGGCTCTAAGCAACCTGTCTCTAAATAAAATATAAAAAGGGGCTGAGGATATGGCTTAGTGGTTAAGCACTCCTGGCTTCAATCCCTGGTACCAAAACAAAACAGAGTTTGGGGGCTGAAGTTCATTAGCTTTAACTTCTACATGTCTTGGTCAGACTTGTAGATGGTGGGAATTGCTAGACCAATCAGAAGTTTCTCTAGAACATTCCAGCATGGGTGGAATTGTTGTTGGATCAGTTTGTCTGTGGTCTCCTCTTGGAACAGATGGCTGTGAATGAGCTGGTGTCAGAAGAGCGTGATCGTCTGATAGTCTGAGATGAACGTGAAGGTTTGCAGGTGCCGTTGTCTGTCTCATGAGTCACTTCACAGGCTTTTCTGCAAACTGTGGGGTTTTGCTACAAGTCTTAACCCCCTGTTCCCTGCCTAGCTGAGCACAGGGCTGGCCATTTTCTTCTGCAAGTTTATCCATGCCAAGTTACTTGACCTCTCTGTGCCTCGGTCTCCTTGTTGATTAAGCAGGGACAATAACAATAGCTACACCACGGAGTTCTAAGGATTGAGTGAACTAATATGGATGAAGAACAAAATGCTGCCTGGTGCACAGTGGGTGCAATATACACATCAGCCATTATTATGACTAAAGCTTTAAGACTGAGGAAAGGAACATTGATGTTCAAAAGAAAGACTAGTCAGGGGTGGGTTTGGCTCATTGACAAAGCACTTTTCTAGCATGTGCAAGGCCTTGGGTTCCATCACCAGCATGGGGAAGGGAAAAGAAAAAAAAAGGATAGTATGTAGGTATATTTTCTATTTAAGGGTTAAGGAGGGGAAGGGGGAACACTGATATGGGCACCCAGATACCATGATTGAGAATGAGTAAGTTCTGTTTGACAGGCATGATCTCCTGAGAAATAGGAAAGGCAGGGAATCAGAGGCTCCCTTGAGGTTTGTCATATCTGCCGGTGAAGGGTGGTGATAGCCTCCTCCTTAGTTTCACCAAGGACAAGAGCAGGAGGAAATGGAGCAAAGAGATAACACTGAGAATCTGGGCTTGACAAAAGAATTGTCTGACTCGGGGTTGCCAGCTATCAGGAGGCAGAGGCTGAGGCTGTCGACCCCTGGCCACTTCTGAGCTGGGTGGACACTGGTTCCACAGAGGGACACTGGTTCCACAGAGGGACCTCTACACCTAAGCCCTGGCTTAGGGCTGAACTTGCTCTGGATATCGGAGGGTTAGCTTTCTGCTTTATAACCTGGGGGATTCAGAGTAGAGGCTCTTGAAGGGCCCTCCAAGCCCCTTGTTTTCTTTACTTGAAGGCATCCTAGAGGTCATGGCCATTGCTCCTCACGACTGCACAGTGGCCCCTGAACACATGATCCAGTGTCAATGGACATGGTTGTTCCTAGGTTTTTTTGTTTTTGTTTTTGCACTTTAGCAGCCATGGCGCACATTTTGCACACATATCCTCATGGTGTTGTATGAGTTTGTTTTTAGGATACATGGTGAAGTTGCTGGTCAGCAGGGGCTGTGCTTTGGTGATTTCTGTGCCATTGCCAAATCACCCTCTGGAGAGCTTGCACCAAGTTGTAATCCTACTGCGGAGGTGTGGGCCCTGCTCTTCCCCTTCGTGGTGAGGAGTGTTGTGGCGATGGCATCTTACCTCTAAGGTTACACAACTTTAGGGCCCTACTTTGGCCCCTGCTCCTATTTCTGGTTACAAAAGCTTAGCATGGCCTGGCTGCCTGCTCCTCTGACCTTAGCTCTGCTGCTGCCTCTGACCTTGCTGCCCCTGGGTGGGGGGAGAGATGGATCCAGGTCCAGGTGTTCAGTGTCTTACCAGTACCTGCCACTGTCATCCAGCTTCTGTGTACACACATGTGGCTTCCCACAGGCAAGGGAGAAGGAGGAGACGGCAGAGGAGGCCATCCAGCTATGTGTGTTATGGTGAAGGACAGGACCCCTATGCAGTGAGACTGAGGGGCAGACTGGCCATGCAGGGTTCTCTCGTGGCCTTCAGCTAAAGGGTCCCCACTACTGAGCCAAAGCAAGGCTCCTGAGACCTGATGGCGATTTCACCCAGGCAGGTATTGGCAGGGCCTAGATCTTGGTTGTGACCCAAAGCCATGCCCCCAAACACTCAAATCTGTCACTAATGATTACCCCTGGATTTAGAGGAAGGGGAGGGCAAACAATGACAATCAACAAACGAGTGGACATGTGTCACTCGTTTGTAAAGTGTAAACAGACCTGCAAATGGGGGAGCAGCTTGTCTTTCCTGTTATTGTCATTGACTGGTTGGTACATCAGTCCCCAAGTTGCCCAGGCTCATGAAAGTGGCCAGCGAGTGACCCTAGGCTCCCTGCTGTATCTGTGTAGCACTCGAAGCCACCCCCCTTCGTGAATTGAACATGTCCTGGGCACCAGCGTGTGCCAGGCACTGGCAGTGCATGGATGGCAGGTGACAAAGACCCTGCCTTCCCCCCAGGGCACTGCTGAGACAAGGCTTCTTGTGACAAAGCATAGAGCAGAAAGTGATAAAGTGTCACAACAAGGCGGGTTATCCATGCCTGATGGCTCTGGCACCCCATGACAGTGTTCATAGTTCCTGTTCTCTGAGTGTCTGATAATGTTGAGGGTTTAATGAAGGGAGAGAGTCCGGGGAGAAAGGAGAGGACAGATCTGTGGAAGTGCGGGGTGAGCCCTGCAAGGAGAGAGCGTCAGCTCCAGCCTGGTTTCACAGGGTCACCAGCAAGTGGCTTTGGTTGGATGAGTTTGCTGAATGATAACTACTGTCCGGGGGCATTGACTGCAGAAAGGAAAGAGGTAGATTTCCTAGGGCCCTTGTATGTGGCCTCTGTTGATGTGACATGGCACGTGACCACAGTGAACAGGACAAGTGCTTCCCAGTCAGCTTGTCTTTAACCCTTGCAGGCGAGAGGGGGTTGCATGAAGCCGTTTGTATTTTCCTGCCAAGTCCCCTTTACCACGGATGGAGTCATTTCAGTACACATTTGGTAAGCTCCTACTATGTGCTAGCACTGAGCTGGACAGCTGAGGTCCCCTGCCTCATGGAGATGATATTCTATTGTGCTAGCTTTGTGTCCCTTCCTATGAACAGGAACCCATTCAGAGGAGGGGCACTTGGACCTTAGCAGGGAACCTTGAGAAAGACTTCACATTGCACAGGAGCGAGACTCTCCTGGTGGAATCTTAGGCCTGGGTCATGTACTTAGGGCTGTTCACCTAATGCCAACAAAGGGGGGCAGTCCAAGGAAACCCGATTGGGTCAAGGAGCTGGACATGCGGGAATTACAGCCTGGTGCTGGGCCAAGAGCAGGAGATCTCTACATCCCCTCGGTTCCTTGCTTCTGGACCCTTGGAAGCCTAGCAGGAGCAGGAGGGGCTGGGGCACTCGGGGCTTGGCTCCCTGGAGTGGCATCGATGATCCAGGCTCCCGGGCTAAAAGCCTCTTGTCAGCGGAGTAATTGGATCTGACTTGCAGCAGGCAGAGAGCAGAGGTATTCAAGTCAACCGGGGCTATTTTTAAACGCCCTCTCTCTCCAAGTGCAGAGCTCAGCTCAGCGGGAGAGGCCGGCTCATCTCTGAATCCTAGGAATCAAACACAGCCCCTGCCGCCCAAGAGGAAGTTCTCCCCTCTCCATCCTTCAAAATCAGATCTCAAATTGAGCAGCTGCCCATGAATCCTGTCAAGACCACATGCCCTGGTTTGGGGAAGAGTGGACTCCCAGGGCCACGAGGTCAGGCGACATATCCTGATTTGGGCTTGCTGCCCGGCTGGTTGGAGGCGAGCCCACAGCCCTCGGTCGCCTGGCAGCCCCAGAGGCTCACCCCTACGCCTGCAGGCAAACATGTCCCTGCCTGTCTGCTTCTGTCTTTGACTCTTGGTAGCAGCTCACAGCTGTCTGTCAAGCTCTGAAGACAGAGCAGAGAGCAGCCACCTTCCCGTCACACTTCCTGCTGGGAGCTGAGACCCATCTCGCATTCTGCCCAGGGAGGTGGAGAGGGCTCTAGAGAGGCTGACGTTCTGTCAGGCTGCTGACGAGCTGCTCCGTTTGTCTGTGTCTTCTCGCTAGTTGTTCCTCTCCCCAGCTCCCACCCTGGTAGCTGGCTCAGAGACGCTCCCTCCCAGGGAATGCGGGGCAGACAGGAAGGGCCATTCTGGGTGGTCCTGACACGCTCACCTCTCCCCACTCTTGAAGAAGGACCGGCCACCTCAGGCAGGAGCTGTCACAGACATGGAGGTGCCATTCAGAGCCAGCAGGGAGTGACAGCTTTCCAAGATCTAGACAGCTCACCTGTAGCCAGGTGCCACTGCATTATGTTACAGAGGACACAGAGGTCCCAAAGGGAGCCCTTGGCCAAACTTACTGGTAGGTCCCCCTTCTCCCTGACCAAGACCCTCCAGAGGTCTGAGGCTTTTGGATGTAGAAAATGAGGGGTGCTGTGACCTTACATGACTCAGCCCATCTCAGAAATGGCAGGTGTTCCAGGAGTCTCCTGCTCAGAGCAGAGACTGGACTCTTCAAGTTTGTTACTTTGGGTGACAGAACTTAAACTCAGTTTTCAGAATTGTTTGGTTAAAACATTGCAAGCTGGGGACCCTGCCAGGACCTCTTCTTTCTCTCAAGGAGAATTAGAGTGAGCCAGGCTGCCCCAACCCACTCCAAGGGGATTAAGTCTCAAGTTTTATGAAGAGTGTCACATAAGCCCAGCCCCATATGGAACATGTAGAGACCTCCTGGGGTCCCTGGAAAGACCCTCCCAAGCCTCCTCTGCTGTCACACATGCTGAGCCCACACTCGTGTGAGGTGGTAGCCTTCCTTTAGTTTTCCCATCAGTTCCTAGAGGGGTCAGATACTCCCTGGCACTATAGTCCTGAGTCCTTTACAGCAGATCCCAAAGCTACCTGACTCTGTATTGTTGGCCCTGTGACCTGGAACATGTGACCGTGTGGCATGTTTTCCTTTAGTCTCAGTTCATTTTTCTCTTACCTGGGGGAGGAGAGCTGCAGTTTGGGAGAAGCGTGGAGGGGGCTATGAAGCCCTGGGCACCCGGGGCAGGGTGGGGGTGGTGGAGGAGCACCGCGTCCCCCATGCTGCTGAGCTTGCTCTTTGAAACTTATTTTACTTTAAAAATACTCAACGTATTTAAAAAACACCATAGACACATGTGATACAAAATTCATATAGCACAAAAGGATTTATGAATAGAAGATGAGAGATAAGGATGGATAGATAGACGGTAGATGACAGATGGACGGGCGGATGATGGATGGATAGATGAGAGGTAGGAGGATAGGCAGCCCAGCCGCCCATTCTCTCCTCATGAGGAAACACTGTTGTCAGGCCTCATGGATCCTTCCAGAATCATCTACATATTTAGTTTTGCTGTGTACACACTATGACCTAAACCACACAACTTAATCCAAGCTAGTTCAGCATTCTCCAGTTCCTCTGTTTGTGGCAGTATCCATAACATCAGGTCTCATTGGTGTCTCTATAATATTTAAAGCTCTTTACCCCAGCACATCTCATCCAAATCCACAGCAGTCCTGAAGGCAACATGTTTATGTGTATTTTGCACATCTGGAAGCTGAGGTTCAGAGAGGCTATTTGCCTAAGGTCACACAGTGGGTAAGACTGGACTTGAATGTCACTTGCCTGACTTTCCAAGCAGATATATCCCGTTGTGTCTTTCAAGGAAAATCCTTTCCTCCTGCTCTATTATGTTGGCAGAGAGCAGTTATTTAATAAAAAAAATAATTAGCCTGGCAAACCAGGATCCTGTAGGCACTGCCAACAGGCAGGCCTAATCCCAGCAGGCCATGGGGCAAGTGAATACTCAAGACCACAGCTGCCCTTGGTGTTCACACACACACACACACACACACACACACGTTCACACCCATACACATGCATGACACTAATTAACACACATGCACATACATATACTATTTACGTGCACACAAAAACGTGCACACAAATAGCACACACACACACCTAGCTCTCAGACCCCAGCAGGGCAAACAACCTGGGGAATCTGGTCTTCAGGGCCTCCCTTGCCCTGGCGGGGAAGGAGGGGCCTGTAACTGGGAAATGCTGAATGAGAGGCCCCACAGGCTCGGGAGGCATCCTCACAGCACCGCCTGCGGGAAGCACAGATCCAAACCTAGGGCTGCAGGAGGATGTGTGGGGCCAGGCCTCATCTAAGCCCCAAGTTCTTTATTCTCAACTCATGGGCATCTTGCCAGCTTCAGGCTACATCTGGAGCCAGAGCCCAGAAGATGGGGCAGGTGAGGGAGCAGAAGCCAAATCCGCCCTGTGGGTAGCAGCCATCAGGGCCTGGGAGACCCTTCCCAGTGCCTGATGACCTCGGCCAGAGATTGACACACACCCTTGAAACAAATGCCTTGTGAGACCTCAGACCATGGCCTCACTGGTGACTGGCTCTGGGGCCTGTCCCCAGCGTACTTGGCCCTTTATTGAGAATATGTTTTTTGTTTTTTGGTTTTTTTGGTACCATGGATTGAACTCAGGGGCACTTGACCACTGAGCCACATCCCCAGCCCTATTTTGTGTTTTATGTAGAGACAAGGTCTCACTGAGTTGCTTAGCACCTCGCCATTGCTGAGGCTGGCTTTGAACTCGTGATTCTCCTGTCTCAGCCTCCCAAAGCACTGGGATTACAGGCATGTGCTCCCGTGCCCGGCGAGAACATGTTTAGATGATGCTGACAGTGAAGGGACAGGCCAGAAACCAGAAAAACAGGCTTCAAATCCCCAACCTGGATCACGTGATATTGGGCAAGTCTTTCTAACCTTCTGGGCCTCAGTTTCTCCATCTGTAATATGGGGCATTCTTCACAATCCACTGCACAGAGTGGTCTTGGGCAGAATTTGGGGAAAGCTCTGTTGAGAGACGAAGTGATTCACTGCCATTACTGGGGCCATCACAGAGGGACCAAAGTAGAGCTCACAAGAAAGCAAGCCAGAGCACCAGGATCAGGGGACAGCTGGGCAGGCAAGCTGGAAACAGGGGAAACGGAAGCCAGCTCGGGATGGCAGGGTTAGAACAGCCAGTGCTGTACCAGCTGGCTGCCCGCACTGGGGCCGGTCCTCAGCCTTGCTGACTCTGCTACTGGTGTCTTCAGTGCTCATTAACATGTCATGGGGGTGGAGAGGAAGAACAACTCAAAACAATTGATTTGTCTATCTGCCAGCACATCTGGGAAAAGGCTGGGTGTGGGAGGTCAAAATTGAAGCTAAAAATCACTGCTTCACGTTTTCAAGGAAATACACAGAGCTGGGTGTTTCAATTCTCTGCTGCTACTGCTGGTGAAACTCTAGGAAATCAAGGTACACACACCTGCAAACTCTTGAAGGACAGTGGGCAGGGAGAGAGGGGGCAGTTAAAGCTCTTCTGGCTCTGTCAGGAGAGGGTGACACAGGGACCTGGCTCATGATAAGGGTGCTAATTAATACACCATCCACCAATCTATCCATCCTTCCCATCCATCTGTCCATCTAGTAGTCACTGAGTACTCAGATTGTTTCCAGCCATGTCCCGAGGGTGCGCTCGGTGTCAGGCGTTTTACCTCCAGGCATTTACACTCACATGCAAATCAATCAGAGCACAACTCAAAATTGAGTCTCCACCTCACTGAACAGCAGTGCCATCTGCAACAGCTAGCTTTCTCTATGTAACTACCGCTCCAAAATGTGGTCCTGAAACAACCACCATTGACCCCAACTCACAATTCTGTGGTTGGTCAGTTGGGTTAGGTTTAGCTGGGACACCCTTTTGATCTCATTTAGGCTAGCTCACCCACTGTATTTTTTTGGTTAGCAGCTAGGGCAGCCGTGACAGTCTCTCTCTGCTTCACCTGGCCTCTCATCCTCCAGCAGGTTAGCCAGGGCTTGTACTTATGGCGGCAGGGGACTGGGAGAGAGAATGGGAACTGCGAGGTCTCTTGAGGCCTAGGCTCAGAACCAGGACTATGTCACTTCTGCTCCATTCTATTCGCCAAAGTCAGTCACATGGCCAAGCCCAGATTCAAGGGGTGGGGACCTAAACTCTGCCTCTTGGTGGGAGGAGCTGCGATGGTTTTAGGTAGTTTTGCAAACTACCAACTAGACCATTCTTGTGGTTGTTCAGGATAAAAGATCTAGAGTCCTCCTTGTCCCCTTTCCCTCATGTCCCATATCCAATCCAGGAGCAAATTTGGTCACCTTGACCCTTGAAATGAAATATATTTTGGATATAACCATTCCTTTCCCTTCCCTCAGCCTTATCACCCTGATCTAAGACACCATCATCTCTTTTCTGATTGTACTTTCTTTCCTTTGTCCTCTGCAGTCTATTCTAAACACAGCAGCCAAAGAGAGTCAAATCCTACCATTTTTCTGCTCCTTTCTTACTCAGAGTAAGAGTCAACACCTATGATGGCTAGCAAGATCTTTAACGATCTGCCCTCCCATCACCAAGATCCATCTCACCAACCTCCTATCACACAAGCCCATTAGGCTTCCTCCAAATGCCAGGCTTGCTCTCACCACAGGGCCTTTGCATGTGCGGTTTATAAAGCTATATCCTTTAGCTTTTTATGCAAAAGTCACCTTATCAGTGAAGGCTCTCGTGGCCATCTTATTTACATTGGAATCCCTTCCCCACCTCCATCCTTTTCTACCTCCGTTTTCTCCATAGCGCTTTCACCATCATCAATAAATTACACGTTTTCTTACATTATCCACTTATCGTCTATGTCAGCGTGATCCAATAAAGGTACTATTTAAGACATACGTAATTAAAATTTTTCTAGCAGCCCATATTTAAAAAAGCAAAAAGAAGCAGGTGAAATTTATTTTAGTAATATACATTATTTAATCCAATACATTACAAATATTTTCATTTCAACATGCAATTAATTTTAAGTTTTTTATTTAACATATTTTTTGCTGTCACTGAAGTCTGATGCTCATCAATTTGGACCAGCTACATTTCACATGTGGCGTCCACCTTGTGCAGTGTAGAATTGGACCTCAGCTCCACAGGGCTAGGGGTGTTGACTCTTGTATTTAAGACTACCTCCATGCCCTTAGGGCAATACCTGGCACTCCGTATTTGGTGAATGAATACATCAGGTTCTGAATCAAATGCAATGATGTGGCAGGAGGGTCTGAGACCCAGAAAGAGCAGGCAATCAAACTTTGGTGAATGAATACGCAATCAAACTTTGGTGAATGAATACGTCAGGTTCTGAATCAAATGCAATGATGTGGCAGGAGGGTCTGAGACTCAGAAAGAGCAGGCATCTGGCTCTGCTCCTCCAGGCTGCTGGGGCAGAATTGGGTCTCTCTCTCCCAGCCTTGCCCCCTCCTTCGGCTTCTCCATGCTTTCCATTCTCTCTGAAGAGACAGAAAGCCTTGCAAGCTCATCTTCTCCAACAGCAGGGATTTGATCTGTCACCATCTTCTGCTCATGTGCCCTGTGAAGAAGGGAGAGGAGCTGACTCCCTCCTGCAGGGGATTGGCTCTGGTGGGAATGTGATTATTGCATCCTCCCTCCAGTGTTGCTGGGTTGGCCCTAGAAGTAGGGTGCCAGCCAGGTGCTTCTGTTGGCAGGGTCCTTTGGGTGGCCTGATGATGGGTGGCCGGCTCCTCTCCCCTGCCTGCTGTTTCACACCAAATCTTGCTGGGGTTTGGAAGAGGAAGAGCAAAGACGTGGGAGGAGCAGATGCTCTCAGCATTCAGGAGTGTCTCCAGCCCAGAAAGGCACTGAGCTCCTTGTCTGTAGGCAGCCTGGGCTGGCTGGCCTAGTGGAGGAGAGATGTGTCACTTTCACAGGTGATGCTTCACTCTACACTCCCTGCCACTGAGGTGGGTGAGATACCACTTGCTCACTTTGCAGATCAGAAAGTGGAAGCGCAGAGACAGGAAGCCACGTGTCCCATTCGCTCCCCTGAAGGCTTGCCCAGGGCTCTCCTCCACGGAAATGGGCACAGTCTTGGCCTGAGGGGCCTCTTGCTCCTGCTGGGGTGACCTGGTTGAGGGGACACTGGCCTGAAATAACTACATAGGATTCCAAGTGATAAGCAGAGGGAACAAGGGCACCACTGACCATGCTGCCTGGAGAGGGACAACCACAGGCCAAACCAGGGCAGCCAAGGGGTTGATGGGGTCTCTTGAGGTGATGTGAGATGAGCCTTCGCCGCGTCAGGCACCTGGGCCCTGCCTCACCCAGGCATCCTCTCCCTCCCCTCCTCTTCCTTTTCTATCTTCTACCTGCTCTTTTACAACCTTTTTTCTTTCCTCCCTCATATATTCCCATCTACATCCTCCCTCACATCCTTCTCTGTCCTATCTCTCTCTCTCTCTCTCTCTCTCTCTCTCACACACACACACACACACACACACACACACTCACTGGAGGGCTAGACGGGGTAGGTGCCCAGAAGCTGTGATGGCTGGGAATCCAGCTCCCTCTGAAAGCAAGCAGAGACCCAGCTGCTGATGTGGTCTGGCTTTAGGGGCACGGTGAGGTCGGGAGCTCCCACACCGCTCAACTCAGGCTGCAGTCTGAAATCCCGCCATTAGAATTTCCTAACACGATCTCCTTAAAATGTATATGCTCCTGAGAAAAGCCGCGGTCCCAACTCCCCTCTTCTGATCTTCTGCATTGCTGTGCTTCTAAGTGAGGAGTCCCAGGGCCAGAGCAGAGGAGTGCAGGGAGCATGTCATCAGAATTCTCCTGGGGGCAGTGGAGGCCGAGGAAGGAGGTGGCTGCCTGTGTTTTCCACAGTGTCCCCAGGACTGGGCCAGTGTGCCCGCAGTCTCCACAGGAAGGGCCCAGTGGAAACTGCAATCCGAACTTTCTCCAGCATTCTGGATGCCAGGCAATGCCCATGTGAGCTGGGCCCAGGAGCCACCCAGGACTTCTTGAAAATTTTTGAGACTTGAGGGTTTTAAAAATTTACTTGAGTTTCTATCAAGTATGCAATAGTAGGAGAATCTCTGAATTCTTGATCTAGGAGAGTAGGCACATGGTTTACAAAGCTGCCCAGTACGTCCCAGTGCAGGCCCTCAGTCCTTGGCCATGGGTGGCAGCAGGAGGGCCACTGTTCTGGGTCTGACATTGTGTCTCCGGGTTAGTTGGTTGTGATCTACACTGATGGTTCCCACACTGGGCCTCCCCAGTTCATGCTGGATTTGCAACAGGTCCCTATGCTCATCACAGAGTTCTCAATCTTTCTGTCTGCAGTTTTTCAAGACTGATTTTTTTAAAAAATATTTTTTTAGTTGTAGATGGATGCAACATCTTTATTTTATTTATTTATTTATATGTGGTACTGAGGATCGAACCCAGTGACTCACACTTGCAAGGCAAAGAGCTCTACCACTGAGCTACAGCCCCAGCCCAGTCAAGACTGCTCTAACTGCCTTTGCTCCTCTCCTGCTGTGCAAATCCAAGAGGGGCTCCCGGACTGAAAGGCAGCTGCTTGCACCCTACCCAGCATTTTAGCAAGATGCCACTTTGATGTGTTCAGGCATTCATTGACATCCATCCATTCATTCAGTAAGTCCTACTATGTATCAACATCCATAGTCCTGCCCTCATGGGGTGCACTTAGATGCTGTCCACAAAATGCGCTGTGACCTCTGAGGTGGGAAGGTTTGCAGAGGCCTTGTTGGCCTAGATGGATAAAGGCATCTTTTGAGATGGGCAGCCCGGAAGACTGTGCCACTACCCACAGGACTTCTCTTCTGGTTGCAATCTGTCTCTGAACAATTACTCCTCCTACGCTTCCTCCCCTTAGTCCTCCTGGACCTTGGGGCCACTGGCCCACATACCAGCACTTGCTCCTGGCTTTGAGTTTGCTATTTAATTGTCTCAAAACCCTGGGTAAGCAGGCTTCTTTAGAATGCAGAATATCCTCCCTTTAGTGTTTTGAGAGCCAGAATTGGGTTCCTTGGAAGAAGCTGAGCTTTTCATCAGAGATCAAAGACTGGCCCTGGGGAAGTATCTCAGAGCTGCTGTGGGGTGTTAAGGACCCCTTTGGGCTATCACTTCCTATCTAGGCCCCCAGGTGTCCTCCCTTGGACGGGGAAGCAAATTTGAAGAGCGATGATAGCAGACATCTGGCAGCCTGAGGGGATGAGCCAGGGAATCGGCCTCTGGGAATCGATCAGACTAGAACAAAAGAGGTTAAACTGAGTTAACTGGAAAAGGAAAGGAAACCAGGAAGAATGACCTAGGAAATCGGATTCTGGACAGATGCCCACTTTCATTTTCATTTCTAATTTCTTTGATTTATAACCAAGTCTTAGCTTATGAAATGTACCCTAGATTCCTACTCCTGCTATTCAGATACCCTGCAATTTGCCCTTCCCTCTCTTCCCTGTGGCACATTCCCAAACATTCTGCATCTGAATGAATCACAAAGGATGTATTCCCTAGTGCCACACTTTGAATGTCTCCCAGGCTGCAGAAATCACTGTGCACCCTTGGATATTAGGAAACAGAATTCTGAGCTGCTTCCTGCTGAGAGAAGAGAAGGCTCCTTGGTGGTTCTGTGGAGGAGAATGTGAAGCCTGTCTTAGGACACCAGCCTCCGGCTTGCATCTCCTCTTTGCACCCTGGCTCAGGTTCCAAGTCCCCGAGGACCCCAGGTTTGCTCTCCTTGCTGCCAGCTCCCTCTTCCTTCTTCCCGCCATCACAGACGGGGGCTGACCAGTTGGCAACTTCAACTATGAGGAATCCATCCTGTACGAAGGGAGGAGGATAGGAGCAGAGGTTTCAGTGCGTTTGCATCATCTCATGGAGGGTCTAGAAGGGTCTTTTCCTGCTGGTGTTCACGCTCCTCTGTGGGACAGTTTGTTGGCTGCTATGTGGGCATTTGTAAGGATGAGAAACTCTGGGGGACAGACACCTTCTGAAAAATGTCTTCCTTACATGGACTCAAATCCGCCTGTTAGAAAGAGCTTTGTCCCTTTGTTAGAAATACCAAGGTGCAGCAAGAAATCAAGCACATGCTTGGAAGTGGGTCAGCAAGGCAAAACGGCACTTCTGCGGATGGGTGTGCCCCCAGAGAGAAGCCCGTGAGCAAGCACCCCTGAGAGAGCAGTTCGCCTGCTTTTATCCCGATCAGAGCTTCTTGCTCTCATAGGAGGAGTGCGTGGTTCTAATCTATGTGATTTAGCTAATTTAAAATTGGGGAGGGCATGGGGAAAAGGCTACGGCTATGAGCGGTTACCTGTCAGGGAATTTGAAAATGGCTCTATTCTGACCACTTGGTTTCCTAACGTAAAATGTCTCCATTATACTTTGTGAAATTTAAGTTCCAATAAACATATTTGTGTGTTACAATGCAGGCTTAACTTTGATAAGAAAAGAAAACATTCATCTTACACCTTTGACTGCAGCTGTGCCCTGGTCGAGTGCCCCTTCCCCTGCTTACACCCAAGTCTCCAACTGTTGCCCATGCCAGGCTACTTGAATCCCCTCAGAGCACTCTTCATCGTCAGAGTTCAGTTCATCAATGTCCTTCTTAACACCAGGTGACCTGAATTGGTTTCAGTGCCCCAGAAGTTTCCACCATTCTTTTGATCAGTTAGACCCTGTGCAAGGCAGGGTTGGGAGCCTTCTGCGTGAGGATTTCCAGAGGCGTTGTAGGATTTGTCTTGCTAGAGCTTCCAACCTGCCCGCCTCCAACCCCTGCCTATTCTTGGTCTTATCTTCATCTTAGGCTGCAGAAGGAGCCTAAGGATTTTAGCCAAGGTAGACTGGGCCGTGTCTAAGCAACCTCACCACCACGGCCACTGCTCAGCCCCTTGGCAGAGAGATTCCAGACTGTTCCTCATGGAAGCCAGCAGCAAGGGCTTTGCTGGTTCCCAGTTACTCCCTCGAGCAGGAGTAGGCTAATTCCTAGGGAGCTCCCTAGAGGAAAGGCGGAAGGGGAGGGAGGCGAGATCACCAGGGCCACAATATTTCATTCCTGTTCTGAGGTCATTTGGGCGTCTGGATTTCTTTCTGGGATGACCATGTGTAGACATGTATGAATATATGAGGCTCATGTACAGGGAGAAGGGGACTGTGACAGGCAGGGCAGAGGAGGATCACATTGCACGAGGACTCGGGAGGCCGGACTACAGGACAGCTCTGGGACAAACCAGCCCTCATTTCCAAGCCTCTTTGAATTGTCCATTTATAGGATGAAGGTCACATGATCTAAGTCATATTTGCCTTGTGTATCTGATGATGTCATAAAGAACCATATTTACTCCTAGCTGGCAGTTCAGTCTTGAACTTCTCTAAGATAATGGGCCTTCTCCATTATCCCCCTCCCTTCTCCCTTCCTCTTCTTTAGGATTTCTTCCCCTCTTTTTTCTTCTCCCCTAAGCTCCTTCTAAGAACAAAGGACATTTGCCTCATGGTATTTACCCTGAAACCCCTCACTTCCCAGTTGATTACTGGAGATAAAATTTGCACAAGCCAAGATGCTAAGTATCATAAGCCACAAGTCAAAGGGAGAGGGGCACTTCGCCATTTGGGAAGAGATTGGAGGGTTCTGAGGGCCTTGCAATCCACCCTGGGTAGCTAAGGGTAGGCAGGAGGTGACAGTCTGTGAGGAAGGGTGGGGGTGCTGGGGCAGAGCAGGGCCATGGAGGGTCCAGAGGCAGCAAGGAGGCTGGGTGGTCTGGGACGGATGAGAGGAAGGTCATGCAGGGAAGCGGGGGAGCAGGGGAGGAGCTCTGGTGGGGAACGGGATGCTCAGAAACCAGGGACAGTGCCATGGGGGACAGGGACTTTGACAGCATTCCCGCCTCTCCTGCTTTCTGCCCACTTCACACACTCATCTCGGCTGGGGTGTGTCCAGCTGTGGGATGCTGGGGGTCTGCCAGTGTCTTCCTGGGCTTCTGCTTGGCTTCCCATGAACAGGAGGAGAGCCTAAGGGCCCTGCTGGCCGGGAGACTCTAGCAGGTGGACTGGATCAGGCATCACCCCATGGGCCATAAGCTGGCAAAACTAAGGCCTGGAGAGGTCTCTTGTGACTGAGGGGAGGTGCCCTGGCTTCTCATGGAGCCCTGACATGGACACCTCTCCTGCTTGGAAAGCGTCTCTGTGGTGATGCCTTCCTCATGGCCTCTTGTGGGAAGACAGTTGCTTTGCAAAAACTGGTTTCCTTGGTTGCTCGCATGGGTTTTTCAAAAAGGAGTAAATGCCGAGTCTCAGAGATGAAGCCTAGTCCTGCCATCCCTGCCGGAGTGCCCCTTCCCCTCCCTCGACTATCATGGCCCTGCCTCCCAAGTCCCCTCCCTGTTCTGCCCCAGGGCTGACAGGGAGGGACATCGGGTCAATAAGCTGAGGCACATCAGGAAACCAGACACCCTGAGAACTGGCCTGGGGAGGAGGAAGCCTCTGGCTTCCCTGGAGGCCCTGGAGGGTCTTGTTTCCATCCTGTCCTCCCAGGGTCTCCTGTCCCTCTGGAGGAGGGAGTGGGGTCTGGTCCTCGTTGGGTGGCCACCCTGTGATAGGACTCTGGGCAGGTCTGTGCTTCAGACACCTGCAGGCAGAAGGCCATTGTCTCCAGAAGGCCTAGGTAGGTGACCTGGGTGGGCAGTAGACAGGGCTGCGTCAGGGGCCCTTGGGGAGCCTCTACTACCACCTATTCTCTCCTTCTTCAGCTGCCCCTTCATCTCTCTCTTCATCTGAGGGCTTGAAAGTGGTGCCTCTCCATTGTGGATTCTTGAGGGTGAAGAGCCACTTTCAAATAGAATAGAATGAATACTGGTGTGTGCATGGTGTGTGTGTGTAATCAGAAGGAGGCCCTGTCCTAGTCTTTGCAGGCTGCTGTAACAAAAGGTACAGACTAGGGAACTACTGAACAGTAGGCGTGTATCACTCACACTTCTGGAGTCCAGAAGTCCAAGATCAAGGCACTGGCAGGAAATGCATCTGGTGAGGTCCTGCTTCTCCACAGATGGCACCTTCCAGCTCTTTCCCCACATGGTGGAAGGGGCCAGCTGGCTCTCCGGCTCTTTGATGAGGACACTAATCTCTTTCAGGAGGGCTCATCACCTCCCAAATGCCTCTCACACGACCAGGTGGGAATTGGGTTTCAGACCATGGCACCCCGTGTTACCACCTCTGCCTTGTGAAGCCTCCTAGCTCCTGGGGCTCTGCCGGCACCTCCTTGACACAGCCATCAGACAACCCCTGCATTCAGATCTCCAGTCTGCCCCTTATCAGATGGGTGTCCCAGGCAAGTCAAGGAACATTCTAGACTTGGGACCTCCTCACTGTTGTCTCCACACCCTCCACCCAGCCCTGGGCCCTGAGTCCTCTGCCTTTCTCTTCCTTTCTCTCCCCTTTGGGACCGTTTGATTCTTCTGTCCTCTGAGCCACCCTTTCTCCAGCTGTCAGTCTGTTCAGGCTCCCTGCCCACAAGGCATGAAGCAGCCACTGCTTCTCAGGCATTTGCAGAGCACCTGTTTTGTGTTTCATGTGGGCCAGGTGGGCATCAAGTGAGCTGCACACCTGTGGGCTTCCTGGTTGCAGCTGTGTAGGGACAGCCCCAGGCCTCCCCCTTTCAGGCCTGCACCTGCCCTTTCAGGCCCAGCCCCCTGCCGGAAGATATTGGTCCGGGCCACATCTCAGGAGGCACTAATCATCAGCATTAATTTCCAGAATCCTAAGACACATTTTTTTCTTCTGAAACTAATTTTGTGCCTTACAATTGATGTACTTATTTACTGTTGGACTTTCTTTCTTTCTTTTTTTTTTTTTTTTTTTTTTTTTGCTGTTTCCAGGAAATCCTTCCCTTTCTCCCCACTCCCTGAAGGCATTATTTAGCTCATGATGGATCTTTCAATTGGTGGCATTTAGACCTTGGGGAAATATGATAAATGCATCATGTAATCAGGGACATCTGGAGATTATTTTTTTAACCTGAAAGAGCAACTCTAATGGGAAGAACTGCAGGTTGTCTATTAATGGGGGAGGCATGTGGGGATGTCAGTGCTGTTCAGATGTCACTGGTCATCGGCTTGTCATGGACCTGTATATCCCCAACTTTCACTCCCTGGGTCTTCGAGACCAAACAGAACAGCTGTTACCTGGTACTGTCACAGTCCGTGTGATGTGGGGCTGAACACGGGTCCAGAGGCCCAGAATGGGGGGCAGGTATGCTGGCTTCAATTTGCTTCTGAGCAGGACGATGAGGCTGGGGATGGAGATGAGGCTGGGAGTGGAGATCACAGGCAAGGGGTGCAGAGTCCCAGAAAGGAGGTCGAAGAACCTTTGCAGGCAGGAATTACCTGAAATATTATGGAACACAGCGACTTTTGTCCACCTTTCTTTTGCAGCCCACACTGAGGGGGCGTCTGTTCTCACTTCCCTGTGTGTCAATTGGAGGGCCTAAGCTGCAGGAGGTGGAAACCTTCTCAAGCTGAGCCATGGGTCCTCTGCTCTGTGGGCCTCCATAGCAACCCGCAGGCTCCCTGGGGCATAGGGGCTCCCCTTGCAGGAGGGCTGTGGGAGAGGAGGGAGGCTCCAACAGGGCCCAAAAGGGGGGATGCTGACCAGTCCCACCTGACACATCCCTGCCACGCTGTGGTTAAAGTCCGGGCTCATCCAGGGCCTACTTGTCCCTCTCTTTCCCACTCAATTTCAAGTTTATCTTCAACTGGCCTCAGCACCTTAGTCCCTTTGAGACATTGTTTTCCTCTCATTCCCTCCAATAGTCAGGCATACACCAGCACCAAGCAGGTACACTGCGGATCCAGAAACAGCGAGGGCTCTCAGCTCAGCTGGCGGGGGCAGTCACTGTGAGGGACAGCTCCAGGTCGCCACTGCCAGGTGCCCAATGGGTGGGAGAGGCAGAGGTTTCTACAGAGCCAGGAGGAGGAGGGCATTCCAGGGTTGGGTGGGCAGGGAGGCATTTGGGGAAGAGCTGAGAGGTGGTGCAAGATGGCGAAGGCACTCGTGAGATGCCAGCAAAGGTCCTCAGTGGGAATGTGCCCGAGTGTCTGGAATTCTGAGCTGAGGGGTTAGGGGAGGGCTTAGTGGAGTCTGTAAAAGGATGAAACTTTAATATAAGGATAGACAGATCTGGATTTCACCAGTAAGCAGTGGGGGCTCCCCGCCTGAGGGCAAGCCAACTGAGAAACTTGGTTAAAGCCCTTTGCTCCATGTATGGAGTTGGCTTTTGTCCTTTAGAGACACGCTGTCTCATATGGAAGCCACTAACCACAAGTGGCTATTGGGCAATTGGAATGTGGCTAGCCCCAAAAGATGTGCTATAAGAATAAATACACACTAGACTTCAAAGGCTTATGGGGGGAAAAATGTAAAATATCTCAATAATTTTTTTATATGGAATACATGTTAAAGTAACATTTTGGATATACTGAGTTATGTAACAAAAATTAACTTCAACTATCTTTTTACTTTTTAAAGGTGACTACTCAAAAATTTTATTGACTCATGCTATAGTTCTATCTGCAGGGCTGGGTTAGTCTTTCCAATCTCCTTTTTATTTTTTTCTTGCCCCGTTTCTTTCCTCTGTAGTCATGTCTGACTTCCACGCCTTTATCTTTGACAATTTTTTTCACTCCTTGTCATTGTTCCCTGTCATTTGACCCTCTTTGTTGTTCTGGGTGATGGTAGGTGCTGGAGTGAAGGGCAGGGGACCCAGTGCCTAGACTCATCAAAGCCAGAATTTGTAAGGCAGAAGGATCCTGGGTCCTACTTATCTGCAACACTTGTGGGAATTCAGGTTCTAGACAGTTCTGGCTCACTTGGAGTCAAGCAGGAAGTTTTTCTTTACATTTCTTTTAGCAAATAAATAGGTGTTTTTGCTTTTGTTTTTGTTTTCTTTAAAGCAAAGATTGAACCCAGGATGTGAGCCACACCTCCAGCCCTTTTTTATATTTTATTTAGAGACAAGTTCTCTTGCTAAGTTGCTTAGGGGCTCACAAAGTTGTGAAGGCTGGTTTTAAGTTCACAATCCTCCTGCCTCAGGTTCCTGAGCTGCTGGGATTACAGGTGTGTGCCATGCACCTGGTGGTCTTTTTTTTTTTTTAGTCTATCAATGACATACACAGCATTTCCAGATAGACTGATATAAGACACATTTAGTAAAATAACTATTGTCGGCCTCTGTCCTCCCCTTGGTCAAACTCTGACCTAGTTTGTCAGTCAAACTCCCTCCAGCTCAGCACTTCCAACTCTTCTTCAGGCATTTACTTCCTGGAATACATAAATTACTAAATAAATTTCAAAATAAATCATTAGACACAAGTTGTTGATTTTTCAGTTTCTGACATTGTCTACATTCTTCATATTATGGAACAAGTATCCTTTTCTGTTCTAGCACAGTTTTATTTGTTAATACATAAATATTGCTTATTGCTGAGCCAAGTGGTGCAGAATAATTGCGCTTTCATGTGCAACTTCCTTTTCTTGGAGGTCATCGTTACCTTATGTTTTTGGTTGCTTTGCTATTTTTTTACACATTCTTACCAAATTCTCAACCAATATGTAAAATTCCTTCAAATATTATTTTCTTATAGCCATTTTCCTCCCCTTCCATCCAAATACTATTTTGGGATACCCACTCGCCTTGGTGAGGTGCCCCTGCACAGCTTGGGAATAACCTACCTCTTTGGGGTGCAGCCCCCTATTTCCTTGCTCCTATTTCCTGGTTTATTTCAGGACCTCTTTGAGAAAGGATAATAAGAAGGTTAATTTTTTTAAATGGCTTTATTCTATTCTCATCTCGATTAATGGTTTGGCTGGACACAAAATTCTAGATTGAAAATCACTGCCCTGCCCCCCCGCCAGGAGGCAGTTCATCTCTAGTTTTTGAGCTTTTAGTGTTGTGTTTGAAAAATCTCATGCTATTCTGATTTCTGGTCCTTTGCATGAGATCTATCTGCTTTCTCTCTGGAAGGTACTAGAAGATTGTCTCTTTGCCCTATTGGAATATTTCACCATATGGTGCCTTGGTTTGAGGTCCTTATCCACATTTCTTTTGCTGGGCACTCAGAGGGTGTTTCCTATCTAAAAACACAGACCTTCAGTTCTGGGAAGTTGTTTTTGTAATTCTTTTCATAATTTCCTCTTCAGTGTTTCTTAGGTTCTTTCTCTCTTCATAGTGAAATGTGGAGGGAGTCTTCTGCCCAATCTTGTCTCATTGTTTCCTGGGAAATGTCCCCAACTTTATCTCCAACCCCGCTGTTAAACTTTACATTTCACCTCGTGTATTTTTTTTTTAAATTTTTTAGTTGTTGATGGACCTATATTCATTCATTTATTTATATGTGGTGCTGAGGATCGAACCCAGTGCCCCACACATGCGAGGCAAGCGCTCTACCACTGAACCACAATCCCAGCCCCTCACCTCGTGTATTTTTAATTTCTAAGAGCTCTCTTTCTTGTGTTCTCATTTGCTCCTTTTAAAAGAGCTTCCTGTTGCTTCCCGGATCCAATGTCTTATTTCTCAGAGGATATTAATTACAGGGTTTTAAAATTTATTTTCCTTCTAGTCCTTGCATTATCTCTGCTCCTCTGAGTTCTTTTTCTTCTTCTCTTTTTAAATTTGGTATGATGTTTCTCTGTCTCCTTTCACTTTGTAATCTTCCTGGAGACTGGTCACCTTGGACTGTCTGATTATGTCAAAGAGTTTCCTAAAAGCTCTCAAGAAGCCCTGTGTATGACAAAGGACTTTTTGACTTCATTACAGAGTGACCAGTTGGGAACCCAGCCATTTTATTGAAGTGCTTCCAACTGGAAGTATCTGTCAAGCTTTCTCTTTCTGGGACCTTTTTCTTTTTTTTAAGAGATGCATCCTCCAATGTCCAGCCAAGGGTGTGTGGGTAGGGTGAAGGGAAGGGACACACACCTCATGATAGGCTTTTTGGAACCAAGGGCAGAAGCAGGTAGGGAGTCTCAAAGTTCCATGGATAGACTTTCACTTAATCTTGCTTTGCATAGTGCTGTACCCCTGGCCTCTGGTGCCTGTGTCACCAACGAGGACTTTCTGGGAGGGACAGTCACTGCCCTGCACGGGAAAGGGTAGGTACCCCATGTGTAACTGCCCCTTTAGACAGAATTATCATTAGTCTTCCTCTTAGCATGATCCTCTCTCCTGACTTGCAAAGTAGCCACTGCCTCCAATTCCTGACCCCTCCAGCTTCATGTGGCAAGCCTTGTCCCCTTCTCATTGACTCCCCCTTTGGTAGGTGCTTGGTTTCTGAGTTCTCAGATCTGTTAATTCCTCTATCTGATTTCCATCTTTCAAAAATCTGTTGACATCTCTTGCTTGCTTGATGTTACCTGATTTCTCTGTCCTTGTGTATTTATCTTCTCCTTATTTCTTGGCTCTCATCTTAGTGGGGTTTGGGAAAGAGCAGGGATGTATTGAATCTGCCAGGTTTGGCAGAAGTCCTCTGAAAATCTTCCTTCAGTACCATGTCTATTTCTTTACCTCATTTAAAGGTCTCCTCCAATCCCCAGATCTAGACTTTTGCTCATGGAGCATTTGTAAGGCTTTCCTGTCATCAAATTCAGTTTTCTTTAGAAAAGTACCAGAGTCTAAATTAAATGTCACTTGAGCCCAACTTATACCTGGGTATGTTTGTCTTTAAGTAAATTACAATGCTGTAATAAATTGATAATTATTTAAATAATTATTTTGTGTGAGTTTCCCTCCCTCCCCCTTTAAAACTGCATGCAAAGCAGCTTCTGGTTGCTTCCTCTCTGGAAATTAGGACTTCTTCTTGGTTGGGTCTTGGCTAGCCAAGGCTTTGGTGACTTTCAGAGCTTGGCTAGGCTGCCCTCAAGCTTTTTCTAAGTGGCATCTATTTAAAAAGGGTCAGTCAATGAGGCTGCATAGGAAGAGTCTAATTCCAGAAAGCCAAACTGCAGCCTGGATCTTAAAAACTCTTTAACAAGCGTGTTATTTATAAGTAGGTGCCTACCTATTTATTTAAGTACACAATTCTTCCCCTCTCCAGCACAACACGCAGAGCCTTTACTTGGCAGCATGAGGACCATTTGTGTAAAAAAGGGATGGGATTGCTGTGTTCTAATGGTCTTGAGTTTCACCAGCTCCAGGCTGCCCCTAACAGGAGTGTCCCCTTGCTGGTCTTCACGGAGACTTCTCTGTCCTTGCCTCCCCAGGTGCCCCCTTTCAAAGGTCTCAGCATCCTCACGCTACCTCCTGCCGCCACTTCCATCTGGGCCCTCCGCAACCGCAGCAGCTCGCCCCCGACTTCCCGCTGGCCCACCCCGTGCAGTCGCAGCCGGGCCTCAGCGCCCACATGGCCCCGGCCCACCAGCACAGCGGCGCCCTACACCAGTCGCTGACCCCGCTGCCCACCCTGCAGTTCCAGGACGTCACAGGTCCCTCCTTCCTACCTCAGGCCCTGCACCAGCAATACCTCCTGCAGCAGCAGCTCCTGGAAGCCCAGCACCGAAGGCTCGTCTCGCATCCCAGGTGGGCAACCTGGAGAGGGGGCGGGGCCAGTGAAAGGGGTGGGGAGAGGGAGGGGCCGAAGGCAAGAACACCTGGCTTCTTCCCGCCAAGCCTGGCCTGCAGTCACCAAGTGACTTTACAGGAGGTAGCTTTAGCCTCAGTTGGTGACATTCATTTCAGGCAGTGAATGCTGCTCTGACCTGTGTGTGTCCCAGTCACAACATCCAGATGCAGGATCTGGGGTTGGATAACTGGCTGTCCATGATGCTCACAGAGGACTCTTTGCCCATGTGGGAGGTCCCCTAAGCCTCATGACCACCTAATTCTAACACCCAAGAACCATAAAGAATACCAAAGGACGCTGGTTCCAGTTCGGCCTTCAAAGAGGTGACGGTCTAGTCAAAGAGTTCAGATATATACCATGAAACAAACGAAGAGGAAAATTAGTCAATACCTATCACACAGGTCTGAAGTAACTGTGGGGACCTGGGCAAATCACCTCACCTCTCTGATCCTCAATTGTCAAGAAAAAAGAATTGGATTAACATAGTGGTTCTCAAATTTTCGGGTCTCCGAACTCTTTTTTACACTGTTATAAATTAATGACTTCAAAGAACTTTTGTTTATGTGGATTACAACATTGATGTTTCCCATATTAGAACTTTAAAAATTATTTAGGAACTCATTTAAAAATAACAACAACAAACTTATGTTAAACCAATACAGTATTTTTATTTAAAATGATGACTACATATAAATTTAGTGAGAATAACTTTTTTAAACATATTTGCAAGTGTCTTTAATGTGCAGCTTAATAGAAGACGGTTTGGCCTTTTTTTTTTTTAATTTTTTTTAGCTGTAGATGGACATAATGTCTTTATTTTATTGCTTTGTATGTGGTGCTGAGGATCGAACCCAGGGCCTCACGCATGCGAGGCAAGCGCTCTACCGCTGAGCTACAATCCCAGCCCCACGGTTCGGTCTTAATGTCTGCTTCTGCACTAAATCTTGCAGAAACATGTGTCACAAAGTTTCTGGGAAACTCCAAAGTTCACATTTTCTCAATGTGAGAAAATGAGGATGAAAAGGCAAATAACATCATACTCTTGTTAGGAACATTGTTTTGAGCTCTTGGACCACTGGAAGGGTTTAGGGCCTCCCAAGGGTGCTTTGGCACTTTGAGAACCACAGGACTGCATGATCTCTAAGGCTCTAAGCTTCTGTGAAGGGGTTGGGGTGCCTGGACAGTAGGTGAGTATTGAAGGGGTCAGAGAGGAGAGGTCACCATGATCTGGGGTGTTCTGGAGAGTCTTCCTGGTGGAGGCAAGCTTTGACCTGGGCCGTGAATACTGGGAAGAGTGTGGAGAAGGGAAGGACATGGTGGGAACAGAGGGGTACAGGGAGACACGAAGAGGGCTCACAGGAGGGGGTTCTGTGTGTTTGAAGATGGCCCATTAGGACAGCACAGGAGCAACAGAAGGGCTGAGGAAGGTGACGGTTTGAGTGGGGACTACTGGTCTGCTGCAGACACACCTGGAGAGAGATGTCAGCTTAGTGGGCAGCCTGGAAACAGCTGGAATGTCGCAGTCACCAACTCCTGAGCCTCTGGGAAGTTTCCTTGGAGATTGAGGAGAGGGTGGAGCCCACTGCCCGGTAGACTCAGTGGGTGGTTGTAGGAGTGGGGCATCCTCAGGTTGGCAGAATCACTTAGGGCTCCTGGGAGCTGTACTGGCTAAGGCAGCCTCTGACACCCTGGGACCTCCTTTTTTTCCTGTGTAGGCGGAGTCAGGAGCGTGTGTCTGTCCACCCCCACCGCCTCCACCCCAGCTTCGACTTTGGCCACCAACTGCAAACGCCTCAGCCCAGGTATTTGGCTGAGGGCACTGACTGGTGAGTCTCTGGGGTCCCTGGGAGGGAGGAAGGTGGGTCTTGCCAGATCCAGGGAGTTTCTGTTTTCCTTTCCCTTTTTTTTGAGTGATGCAGAAAGCCTTGTCCTCAGTCCCCAGCCCTGTTTGTGCCTGTTCCCAGCCGCTCTCATGGCCAGATGGCTTTACCTGGGCCTGGTTCCAGCAATTAGCTCATATGTAACTGGTCACTATCATGTGTCCAGCCTGGGGCCAGTGTTCATGGTCCTTAAGGGGAGGGAGAGACAGGGATGCAAAATATGTCCCAAGTTCAGTAGAGCTATGAACCTGTGATCCCTGGGAGAAAGACAGGAAGGACAATTCTAAGGAGCTGAGGTGATCAGGGAAGCCTTCTTGGAAGGAGTGATGTTGAGGGATACAGATAGCTGGTCACTTTGGAGTAAAGGTGGGGAGAAAGGTGAGGGTTTTGGTTTTGTTAAGTCTCAAGGCAAAGAGCCCCTGTGAAGTCTTCCCACCATGTCGTGCACTTGGCACAGTGGTCTTTGTTGTCCTAGGTTGTAGGGTTGTTTGGTTTTGGATCCTGGGCCCCACCCAGCTCTCTCTTTCTAGCTCAGAAGAGGGCTGATCTTAACTAGGGTCTAATTGGAACCCTCAAATACTTTTAAAAGATGTGCAATTTGCTGAGGATTTTCGAGGTAAAGGGCATTATGTCTGCAATGTATTTCTAAATAGTTCACTTAAAAAAATCACCCCTCTCTCCAAAGAGGTGTGTGGGTATGTATGTATATGAATGTTTTATATGTAGGTATATATTGTAATCCTGTATGTATATGTGCATAAATTATATATTATATGTATTATATATGTATATATATATACATATATATAGAGAGAGAGAGAGAAGGAGGGAAAGAGAGGGAGAGAAACAGAAAGACACAGAGAGAATGAAATAGAAATACAGTAAAGTAGTAAGATTGTAACATTTGGGGAATCTGGGTTGAGGGCATTCGGGAATTCTTTGTTTTTCTTGCAACTTGTAGGTGAAAAATGTATTTTAAAAAAAGTAAAAATAAAAATAATCCCTTAATGGAAAAGAATGAACTGTTTTTTAAAAAATGGATGTGCCAATGTGTCATTTTCTAGCCATCTGGTCAGGCAACTGGCTTAGTCAAGGGTGGCTTTGGGAGTCCCTTCCGTGACACCTAGGAATGATTCAAAAGGGCAGTTCTGATTGGTTGAGTGCCAAGGGAACTTCTGGGTGCAGTGAACAGTTGTTTCAGCACGTCCTGTCGTCCCCAGCCCTCTGCTCATTCTCAGGTACACTCTCCGTTAAATTGAACAATCCCTTAAAAGATAGATTGCATTGCTGCCAACCTTAACCCAGCCTTTTTCTAATTAGCAGATTCAAATTAGGAAGATTTAATTGCAGTTTGAATTAAATTCCATCCCTCAGCAGTGAAGTCAATTCAATTTGATTCCATTCAGCACACATGGAGCTCCGTTGTATATGGCTGAGCAATTTGAATACACATGCAGGGTCCAATGAAGCATGTGAGATTGGACAGGTGATAGGTAGGGATGGTCCTGGTCAGATGTCAGGAGGAACAGTGCAGGTATTAACTTATCCTTGGCTTGCTTTCTTGAGCCAGTTTCTTTTCCTTCTCATTTCAACCATTCTGCATTCTTGGCCCCTGCTGTCCCAAGAAACAAAGCCAGTCCATGTCTCAGAGTTCCACCTGGGTCTATCCCTGGGCCTTCTCTGCCTGTCCAGCCCTTACTTCCCGAGTAGTGTTCGGTTTCCAGCGCAAGAGGGGACAGTTTCTCCTTCCTTGTAATGAGCTCTGCTCCACTAGGGCTGGCCTAGTGGTACCGAGGGATGTTTTGTAATTGTGAACATGCTAACTGCCTCCCAGCCCTCTTTTCCAGGGAGGCCTCTTCTACCAGGAGATGGGATCCTGGTAATTGGATTACAGGAAATGCATTATAGGAGGGGCTACTCTCACCTTCTGCTAGGAGCCCCTGGGGGTCGGGGTAGTATGTCTGCAGCAGCCTCCTCTCCCTTTTCTTTATAAAACTATCAAAAACCATTGAATTCTGCCCTAGGTCATTTGGGAATTCTGCTGCAGGCCTTCATCCAACCCCAGTGTGGAGGCTGCCCCAGACTTTTGCCCTTATTCAGAATATCTTTGTCCTCCTAGAGCAGCTTCTCTAGCTGAGCATCATGGCCTGAGCTCTGGTGGGAGCAGCAAGTCTTAGGGGATGAATCTCAAAATATTCCCCATCTCTGTGCCATGTCCAATAACCTGACCTTGCCCTTGAACCACAGCCACAGCCCCAATGTCCCCCTCTTTATCATGCTCTTTCTCTGACTCAGTCCTAGCTTCTCAATCCCAACTCTGATCTTGCACCCCATAGACCAAAGCCTGCTCCCCATGGCCCTAGCTCTGTCCAAGCAGAAGTCCCCAGGGACCTGAGACCTGTGAGCAGAGAGTGGGTGGAGCATGAGAGCCTCCCTTGTCCACATGCAGCCCTGACTTAGCCAAGTCTCCAGAGCTCCTATAGTCTGAAGTCACCCACAAACGGTGCTGGCATTTTGAGGACTGGTTCCCTGAAAAGAACTTAAGAGTCTGCCTAGCAACCAGGACATGCAGTGTTTCAAGAAAATTGATATGGAAAATAAAGTTGAGCTGAATAAATGAAAAAATTATGCATGGAGACAAAGTCCACAAAAAAATCTCTAAAATGTGGTTCTGGCTTAACTCTGTGACTTTAGGCCCATGGGATTTCTAGGACACCCCCCATCAAAAACCAACCAACCAACCAACTAAACAAAATCCAAAAACCTCAGTGAGGTTCTTGTTGGCTGGTGGTAACAGCAGAAAGTGAGGAACCCTGCTCCTCTAGGAGCTGATGTCTCCTAGGACAAGTTCCCAACTAGATTGTCAGGGCTTGGGGAAACTGTGCCCAGATGACCCAGCCTGTGTCCAGGAAAGACTTTTCTGATGATTCTGTGTTCTTTTCTTCTTCTTTGTAGCTTCTTAAGGTGGAACCTAAAGTAATGACTCAAATCTCTTCTTTTCTAATAATAATATAAACCTATGCATTTTTCTTTAAGGACTAAGAATTTCCTAGTATCTATGATGATTTATTTTTGACTTTATATTATTTAGAAGTATATTGTTTAATTTTTGAATATTTGGGATATTCTAGAAATCTTTTTGTTACTGATTTCTTATTTAATACTATTGTGATGAGGAAACTTGCTTTATTTAATTCTAATCTTTTAAATTTATCAAGATTTATATTAAAGTACAGCATGTATTCTATTTAAATAAAAGTTTCCTATATATTCTGTTTTCATTGAGTGAAATGTGGAATAAATGTGCTATAAGATCAAGTTGGTTTTAAGTTCAGGTATTGTACAGTACTGAATTTTTAAAATCTATTTGTCCAGTGAATTATAAGGGAATAGGGTTGAAGTCTACAACTATATGGATATATTTGTTTCTTCTTTTATTTCTGTCAGTATTTGCTATATTTATTTTGATTTATATGTTTTAGCATAAATATTTTTTCTCTATAAATTAGGATACATAAAGATTGCTATGTCTTCAGGATGAATTGACCCCGATGTTACTCTTCCTCTTTGGCACTGCCCCTTGATTCAAGTCTATTTTGTTGGATATTAAAATAGTCATTCCAGCTTTTTTCCAATTGGTGCTTGTATGGTATATTTATTCTTTCTTTTTACTTTTAACCTATAAATAGCTTTATATTTAAACACATTTTTATAGACAGCATATAGGTGGCTATTGTTTTCCAGTTGACAATCTCTGCTTGTTAAGGGTGGTGTTTAGACCATTTACATTTAATTAAATTATCTATGTGGTTGGGATTAAATATATCATCTTGCTCTTTGTTTTCTATTTGCCCTATTTTAAAATTATTATTTTCTATTTCATGTCTTCTTTTTGATTGGTTAAGCATTTTTTTAGGGTTAAATATTGGCCTCATAGTCATACCATTTTATATTATCTTGTCATCATATTTTATGAATATACTTGGCTTGCAATATGCATATTTAGTTTCTTACTTTACCTAAAATAGAATTATACTGTTTTGTGTCTAATATAAAATTTTTACAAAAGTATACTTTAATTACTCCTTTCCCATCCATGTTATTCCTTTTGTAGATTTTATCCATATATGTTATAGACTTTATAATACACTGCTAGAATTTTTGCTTTAAACCAGGAGCTCAGCAAACTATGACTTGAAGGTCCAATCGGGTCTACATCTTGTTTTTGTTAGTAAAGTTTTATTGGAACACAGTTACACCTATTTACATGCAGATTGTGGCTGCTTTTGAACTACAATACATGTTGGAGTAGTTGTGGCAGAGAAAGTCTTGAACCCTAAAATACTCTCTCTAGTCCTTTATACAGTTTGCCAATTTTTGCTATAAACAATCAAACTTTGAAAAAAAGTTTTTAAATGGAGTAAAAGAATCTTATATCTCCCACGTAACTGTCACCTCTGACACTCTTTATTCCTTTGTATAGATCTAAGTTTCTATTTAGTATTGTTTTCCTTTTGTCCAGAGAGCTTTTTTTAGTATTTCTTTAATATTTCTAGTGCTGGTCTACTGGTAGTGCATTCTCTCAAATTCTGTTTGTCTGAAAATGTATTATTTCACCTTCATTTTGAAAAATGATTTTGCTGGGTTTTTCTAGGTTTGTTTGTTTTCCTTCTCTCTTTTCTTTCAGTATATTAAAGATATTATTTCATTGTCTTCTGTCTTTCTTTGTTTCTAATGAAAAGTTTAAGATAATTCTTATCCACATTCTTCTGTATCTAATAAGTCTTTTCCCCTTGGATCTGTTTATTTATTTATTTGAGAGAAGGCCTTACTATGTTGCCCAGGATTGTCTTGAACTCCTAGGTTCAAGCAGTTTTTCTGCCTCAGCCTTTCAAGTGGCTCATCACCTGGTCTGGCTCTGGTTTAAAATTTTTATCTTCATTAATGTTTTCCAGAAATTTGATTATTATGTGCCTTGAGGTGATTTTCTTTGTTTTATTCTGTTTTGTTTCGTTTTGGTACCGGGGATTGACCTCAGGGGCACTTCACCACGGAGCCACATCCCCAGCCCTGTTTTTTGTGTATGTGTGGTCTGCCTTTCTTTCTTTCCCTCCCTCCCTCTCTCCCTTCCTCCCTTCCTTCCTTCCTTCCTTCTTCTTTGTCTTCATCTTCTCCTTTTTTTTTTTTTTTGATACTGAGGATTAAACTCAGGGGTACTTGACCACAGAGCCACATCCTCAGCCCTATTTTGCATTTTATAGAGAGACAGGGTCTCACTGAGTTGCTTAGTTCCTCGCCGTTGCTAAGGCTGGCTTTGAACTTGCGATTCTCCTGTCTCAGCCTCCCTAAGTGCTGGGATTATAGGCCTGCGCCACCACGCCCAGCTTCTTTGTGTTATTCTGCTCAAAGCCTATTGAGCTCTTTCAATCTATGAATTAATCAGATTTGGAATTTTTCATTCAATTTTTCCCTAAAATACATATTTTTTAATCCTTTGCCTTCTATCCTCTCCCTTTGAATCTTACTTACTGACCACTGGTTATTGTCACTGAGACTGTTAATGTTTTAGTCTTTTTTAAATTTTTTCCCCTGTGCTTTGTTTTAGAATATTTTTATCACTGTCTCTGTCACTAATCTTTTGTTCTGTAGTATCTAAACTACTGTTAATGTGACCCAGGGAATTTTATATTTCGGTAATTGCATTTTTCATCTCTGGAAGGTCTGTTCAGGTCATTTCCCCCCAAATTTCATTTTTCTTTCCCCTGTGTTTATGTTTTCATCTACAATTTAAATATGATTCAAATAGCTATTTGGGCATCTTTGTTTGCTATTTCACCATCTTTGTCTTTTCTGTGTCTTGGGATGTTTCTGTGGTTTGATTTTTCATCTGATTATGGGACATGCTATTCTTATTTTTGGCATGTCCAGTAATTTTCTACTGAATGATGGACATGATGAAGTATACATCGTTGAGTTACTCGATTTGTTTTATTCATTTGGAGAGTGTTGGCCTTTGTCCTGGTGAGCAGCACTTGCAGTTCATTTGGATCCTTTGGAGGCTTGTTAAGTCTTATTATAGGAGTTAGTTATAGATCAGAGAGGTCTCAAGACTTTCCCTAAAAAATCTTATCCACAGCTTCAAAGGCCTTCTGGGTCTCCACTGGGTGCCCTGAGTGATTCACAGGACTCTGTGCTGATGTGTTAGAACTTGAATGCTTACCCACCCTGTCTAACTCCTGAGAGCCATTCCTTATTTCTTCCTATTCCTTGTGTGCTCTTTGCTCAACCTGGTGGAGGTCCGTGCCATGTGTGCATTATCTTAGTGTTCAACAAGGACTCAAGGTCTCAAGTGAAGACTCTGCACAGCTTTCTGGAGCTCCTATTCAGTGTAGCTTCCTCCTCTCCCAAACACTGTACCATAATTTTCAGAGAGCTTAGCCTCCTTGAAATAGGACCTTCAACTCAGGGAGACCACCGTGTTCTGCAAGGTCCCCCTCCTTGCTCATGGTCTGGATGCACCTTCATGTGAAAAAATTGGGAGGTGGTAGGGCTCACTTTGTTTTCCTTTTTCCAGAAATCACACCTCTGTGCTGTTTGTTGTGAGTGTCTGAAAACAGATTGCGTAGGTCCTGTCCGGTTTTCTAGTGGTTTACAGTAGAAGAGTGCATCTGATTCCTGCTACCCCCAAGTATAGCTGGAAGCAAATTTCTTCAATGACTCTCTTTGTCTGCCTGTCTATAACTATAGATAAATAGACATTGAATGCTTTCATTGAAGAAACCAGGCTGTTCTTCCTGCAGAGTTTCCCCTTATCTGGATTTTGCTGTTACTTCTAGTGGTGTCATTTAAGATGTCTCCCATTTCCCTGTAGTCCCTATACACTGGCACCTAGGTCAAGGCTTCAGCAGATACAAGTTTGATTCTTATTTCTTAGCGGTATTTTAGAGGGTGGTGTTGTGTCTTTCCACCAGAAGGAACTTAATGTCTGGTTATCTCTTCTTTTGTAATGTTAGCAGTAATTGAGGATCTTTGCCTGGATCTTTTGTTTCTTCAGGGGGTGAAAAATGATGACAAATAATTCAATCATTCCTTATTCATTTATTAGCTGGAAAACTTTTATTAAGAGAAATTTTCCCTCTTGAACTATTTGATTACCCTGAAGTACACTTATTAAGGGGAAAACAAGATGAATGTTTGGTTCTTCCTTTTATTTACTGGTTTCCTAAGTGAAGAGTTAGTTCCCTGGCGTCCTTCAATGAGGACCGGTTTTCTTCAGCATCATTTCAGTCTATGGATTTAAACCTGTTTCATGGGTTTCCATCTCCTTTGCAGTTATAGCTATTGACATGCAAATTATCCTAACTCTGGCCAGTGGGAGCCCTATTGCCATGACCCCGATGCCTTTTGATAGCTTTCTCGTCTTTAGTTATGACAAAATGTTTTTGTCTCATCTTACATAGTTTCTCCATAGACTTGAAATAAAACATAATCCAAATTAGTCATTGGTTTCTCTTGACTGTAATTAATTAACCATGTTTAAGTGAAATGAGTTTCCTATACTTTTAGGGAGCAGAAGGCAATGGGCTCGGATAGTTTTTCTGGCTGTAGAGACAACTGTAGAGATCCCTCTTTTCTTGTTTTCTCAAAGTGGTAAAAATACCGCTGCTGTCCCTTCTCTCCTAGAACCTGTCCTTCCTTTACTATATTCCTGACACTCTGCATTGGGATTCTTCTCTCAGCATTTCTTTCAGGGAAGGGTTTTGTCGAGGGTGGGGCAAATTGGGTCCTCATTGCAAGGTTTACAGGGCCTGGGTTGTTCCAGCCCCCTCAGAACTGGCAGAGGCCCTGGACCTCAGTTTCCTCCTTCTGAAGAGGAGAGAAGGGCTGGGTGATGGGGAGCTCCGAGGCACCTTGGCGGCGTGCCACTTGATTCTCCTCCACGGGCTTGATGTCCCTTGTGGAACCTTATGGTGCATCACCCACCCCGTGCTGACTGAGGCTGTGTCCTTGCAGGGATCTCAGTGTGGACGCTGGCTTGAGTCCCGCGCAGTTCCAGGTGCGGCCCCTCCCGCAGCACTATCAGCATTACCTAGCCACTCCACGAATGCACCACTTTCCCAGGAACTCCTCCTCCACGCAGATGGTGAGTGAAACGTCCTGCCCGGAAATGGACGCCCTTGCTGCCTCCAGGGTACCACTGCTGGGCTGAGCAGCTCATTTCCCTGCTTCTTGCTGCCCTGGCCTCCCCGGGTCCAGGCTCCCCCAGGTCCAGGCTCCCAGGCAGACCAACTGCTCCCTTCCTCTCAGGCTCTCTTCCTACTCTGGCTTGAGGAGGAGTGAAAGGCAAGCTTCTGGGCTGGAAGCTAGTCTTGCTGACGTGGGTAAGGGTGGAAAGGGGCAGCATGGCAGGCCTGCGAGGGAACGCCTGGGGCTGTGAGCAGACAGGACAGATTCTGACCCTCATATGATCTCATGTAATTTATTGTGGCCATATCTCCCTGGGTTTAGTTTTACCTATCTGTGAAAGGAAAATGTGGGTGCCTGCCCTGCCTGTCTCACAGGGCTGGCGTGAGGGTCAAGACAGATCCCAGAGGAAGTCCTCAGGCTGGCCTGCTGGTCCAGGTCTGCCTTCCCCCTCCGGACAGGCCTTCTTGTGACTGCAGAGTACTATACACTGCAGAGGATCAAGTTGGATTTGGGGTTGTAGATTGCATGGAATGAAAGTGAAGACATCCCCCCAAAGCAGCAAGACTGATGGAAGACCTTGTTTCTAGACAGCTCCACATTACTTCTTCCCACCCTCGCCTCTGTCACTGAATCATCTAGCTCCTTCGTCTCCTTTTTGTGTGATCAAGGGCTTGAATGAATAGTCTCTAAAGTCCTTGGCAGCTCTGAAATTCCATGGCATGTATGTGAAACACTGTATCTTGAGAATAAAAGACGGGAACACTTATTGAGCACTTACTACATACCAGGCACTTTCCTGAGTGTTTACATAATTCATTTCATTCTGTCAATCACACAGTAGGGTATTGTCCCTATTTTACAGATTGGTGAATGGAGGACTACAGAGTTTAAGTAACTGGTCCTGAGACATACAGGGAGCGAGTGGAGTTGCTGGGGTAAAAATCGACTTCTAGCCTGGGTTAAGGAAGGGAGAAGACGGCAGGCTGAACACGGACAGGGCCAGTCTGTCTTTAGTTAAAATATTGCTATTTTGCTCAGCACAGACTTTTTTTGTGTTCATTTTAACATGAAAAATATTGTGTTACAATAGTATGTCCCTGATGACTGACTCCTTGGGTGCTTCACCCTGCTCCTGGGCCTGGCCTGAGCCTTTAACCCCTTGCTGTTCTCAGAGGTGGGGGGGGATGAACTCTGTCACCCAAATGCCTGAGTTTGGGTCCTGGCTCTGACACTTGATGCATAATTGGAGCCAATTCCTTAATCTATCTATGCCTCACTTAACCCATCGGTAAAGTGGGGCGTGCAGTTGCACCCACACTTTAGATCAGAGGAGATACTTACATTGGTGTGTCATGTGAAGGACTTAGAGCAGTGCCTACCATGAGTGGGTGGCCAATCAGGGTTAGTTGTCACTTTATTGATTGAGCTGAGCACAGGTTTGGATTCTGATAAGGTGAGAGGGATACAAAAGCAGGAGGAACAGCCCTGCCAGCAGCTCACAGCATCTCAGGGTTGTGCTGGCCGTGGGGATTGAGAGGAGTTGCTTGCTGGCCTCTGGAGGAAGCCTGGGATCTTTGGCTCTGTCTAAGCCGTTTTCTCCCCCTACAGGTTGTCCATGAAATCCGAAACTACCCTTACCCCCAGCTTCACTTCCTAGCTCTCCAGGGACTAAATCCCAGCAGACACACTTCTGCTGTGCGGGAGAGCTATGAGGTAAGTCGCTGTGTCTGGTGCCGATTACCATTAATGTCCATCGTCCCCTCTCCTGCTGGTGGGTAGGTCACGGGTGGAGAAGGCCCCAGGAGAAAGTGAGTAGAGATACTGCAGGCTCAGCATCAGACAAGTACTTCTCTGTGGCTCTGTAAACACGTCCTACTAACGTCTTCTGGTGCCCCCTTCCTTATCCTGCGTGTGTCTGTATGTGCTTATAGGTGCTGAGCACCCATGTCCATGTTTTCCTCTTTACAGGAGCTGCTGCAGCTTGAGGACAGGTTGGGCAATGTGACTCGGGGAGCTGTGCAGAACACCATTGAGAGGTTCACCTTCCCCCACAAGTACAAGAAGGTGGGCTGCCAGCAGGCCAGCCTGCATGGCTAGAGGGTGGGAGGGGTGTGGCCATGCATCCACTCAACCCTGGCCTGGTTGTCCAGAGGGGGCACAGTTCAAAATCTAGAAGCCCTTGCTCTAGTTGGCTGCTCTGAAATTTAGGTATCAGTGCTGAAGACCATGGATGTTGGCATAAGCATCTCCTCACAGTGGCATTGGGTTTGAATTTTAACCACGTTTATTGAGCACCTATTATGTGTCAGACACTTGATAGTGTATTCATAAGGGACACAACAGTATTTCAGTAACTAAGGGTCTCATCTGCATGGGGAAAGTGGTCCTTCTCTGGACAGAGGATTTTATAATACTGGAGAAAGTGGAGGAGAATGAGTGGCATTTGGGAAGCCAGAAGCAGTGTGTGTCCCTGGCAGGGGTGTTCACTCACACAACTCACCTGCTATCATTTAACAGGGCTCAAGGAAATAGTGAAAGAACATATGGAGAATGAAAAGGGAAAATGGGTTGAATCGGTGAGACAGAGGGTGCAGGTCAAAATCAAGGGACAATCAAGAGAATACAAATGCTATAAAAAAAAAGAATTAAAAATGAGAAATGACAAAGTGTAGAATCCAAATAAAATGTCAAAACAAAAAAAAACCTTTAAGATAGACTGAGAGTAAAATAATATAAAACAAAAAATTATATTTTTAAAATAGTGTAAGAACAAAAAATATAGAAAACATAAACAATCATAATAGAAAAATACAGATGGAATGGGAACTAGGAAAAATCATGAAAAAAATGTGTATAATTAAAATTGAGAACATCAGAATGAAAGGGGAATGTTAATAAAATGAGAGCATAAGGGCGAAAATGATTAAACATTAAAATAAATACACACTGAAAAAAGTTAAAGGTAAACGTTATGTAGAGAGTTGAGCATGATGACACATGCCTGTGATCCCAGCAACTAAGGAGGGTGAAGCAGGAGGATCTCAAGATGGAGGCCAGCCTCAGCAACTTAGGGAGAGCCTAAGGAACTTAGCAAGACCTTATCTCAAAAATAGAACAGTGAGGCACTCTGGGTTTAATTTCTCCCCACAACCCCCCAAAATAGTTATGTAGGTAATAAAGAGCAAACAAAAACCAGAAGCCCAAAAAAGATTAAGAATAGGAAATAAGATCAGATTTGAAAAGGAAGACTAGTCTAAAGAAATGAAGATTAGCTATAGGAAAACAAGGTAATATTAAGGTAAAATTCATACTCAGTTTAATAATCTATTAAATATGACAAAGAAATCATGAATATTGGTGGAAAACAGCAGAAAATCGGCGTGCGATTGAGGCTTAGTAGCATGTTTACTGCACATCCCTTGCAGGGCCTAGAAGGAGTCCACTCCTGCAAACAGCTGGGACCGTAAGCAGATCATTATGACTCTTCATACTCAAGAGTCACAACAAATGTCCAGGACAATGGCTGTAATTCTGACTTTCTGGGTTCTGGATGAGGGAAAACTTACTGCAGTAGCCTGGCCTGGTTTGCAGTGGCCATACAGAGCAGAGAGAGGCTGAAAGCAGGAATAGAGTTGCTCATGTGTCCCAGCAAGGGCAGGACGTTTCCCAGACTAAATTAAACTGAAGAACTCCGGAGCTTAAGACCATGGACAGGAGTAGGGGGACCTGGCGTTTAGGCTTGGCCCCAAGGTCATTCTCTGGGTGGTCTTTGTCTTGTGATTCCAGATTTTTCTTTTTACAAAATGACCTTTAAGAGTGCTTACCCTTGCATAGGGGACAAAATAGGTTCTCTTCCTATGGTTATTATCAGACTATTTCACATTATAGCAAAGAGCTGGGAACATGGAAGGTGGGCTGATTCTATTTACTAGATTCCCTCTTTCTGAAAATATCAATTAAGAGCAATAATATGCCTTGTACTTGGTTAAATGTAGGTTGGTATATTAAAAAGGGTAAGCCGTTGTCCATGTCGTTTGAGAACTTGGAACTTCTAAAGAGTGATTAACTATTTTCTGATAATTGGCATAGAATTGAAAATAGAAATATTAAAGTCAACGAGTATGCATAGCGTGCTGGCCTGATGTCAAACTTTGTCTTGATGCTAGTGCCTACCCTAAGGGAACTTTCTGGATGGGAAGAGAAATCCAATAATAAAAAATAGCTGGTAACAGTGTGGTACTAATTACAGGAGTTAATGCTGGGGGCAGGGATTTTATCTTCATTTGTAATGAGAGCATACATGAGTGGACATTGGTAAAGAATGACCAGATGAATGAATGAATGAGTGTGTGAATGAATCTCGCTGGACCTGAAAGTGGAAGGGAAGCCTGGAGACAGGAGTCCACGTTGGACAAGGTGTGAGGAGGGGACGGTGAGAGCAGAACAGAGGCAGGAAGCTGTATGCACCAGCTGTAGCTTTGCAAAGAGTCAATTCTTTAGGAACCTGATCCCTTTCCCAACCCTGGGCCCTGTGATGGTGCCTGGGACAGCAAAGTCCACTTGGCCTCTTCCCCTTGCGGCTCGCACCCTCTCTATTGCAGCACTTGGGAGGAGTTAGGGAAGGAAACTTAAAAAGAGACTGACCTCCTGGGAATAGGAGGCTGCAAGGGGGAGGAGGCTGTGGGTGAAGGCCATCGGCCAGCAGTGAGTTGGCCCCAGGTCACAGATGCTCCTCTCTGCTTCTCATAGAGAAGACCCCAGGATGGCAAGAGCAAGAAGGAGGAGGGCGAGGAGTCAGACACAGATGAGAAATGCACGATTTGTCTGTCTATGCTGGAAGACGGAGAAGACGTGAGGTAGGAGGCCACCTTTGATTCTCTCTCCCTCCTGTCACAGGCATTGGTGAGCAGCCACTGTGCTGTGTCTGGGGTGAGGGTGCTTCCTTGCTGGTGTACGTGAGTGTGCCAGGTGTGCTCCAGTGTGCTTCAGGGCTGCACTGGGAGAGTGGGGCGTGGAATGTTCTAGATGTGGTGATGGAGGGTGAGGATTCATGGAAGGAAAGTACAGGAGAACGGTGCGATGTTTGCCCTGCGTGGATCTGCGGCAACATCGTGGCTTCGCTTCAGGCTTTGGGGAGGAGGACCTTGAGGCTTCCTACCTTAGCCACAGCCTCACTCCAGGGCAGAGCTCCTGCAAGTCTCCCTCTTTGGCAATTTCCTAGTGTTTCTGGGTGTGTCTCCTGGTCCCCTCAACGTCCCTCACATCAACTCCTGTTGCAGCCCTTCCCGTCACCCCTGCGCTGGTCACCTGGCTCTCCTCCTCTCTTCCAGACGCCTACCCTGTATGCATCTCTTCCACCAACTCTGCGTGGACCAGTGGCTCGCCATGAGCAAGAAATGCCCCATCTGCCGAGTGGACATTGAGACACAACTGGGAGCTGACAGCTGAGGGAGGAGTTAGCCAGTGGACGCCCCATTTCCTTCACCAGGTCCCCCCACGGCCATAGCCCTTGCAGCCAAACTTTGCCTTCTGAGCCATTTGACGTAGAGGAGAAGCCTGCAAGCACATTTCGTGGAAAGAGGAGTTGGTGGTATCCGTGTCCGAGGGAAAGGAGGGGGTGAGGGAGGACCCACCCATCCAGAGTGGCCGCTGCCCCCATCCGCCTTGCTGTGCAGGAGGGAGGGAGCTGGCCGTGCCCAGAGCAGGGCGGGAGTGGGGGGCCCACACTACTGAGAACCCAGATGTGATCTGAGGGTACTAGCTGGTAGACCGGCCCCTCAATCCTGTCCTTCGAAGGATTGTACATATACCTCTCGACCACGTAGAAACCATGTAGGGGTCTCTAGCTATTTCTGTGGATGGCAGCCGGAGCATGTTAGCTTAAGAAAAATGTCGTGTGTGGTGCTCTAGTCATCTTGTGGTGGACATGTCGCTATTACCCAACTTGCACCAAATGTTTCTCATTGAGTTTCTTGTTTTGGTGCCTGACTGAACCAACCAACGACAGCCCCAATCTTCCCGTCTTTATGAGAGAAAAGGAAAAAGGAATCAAAGGTGAAAAGAAAAAAAAAAAAGCCAAATCCTGTTTACGGTGAAAAAGGATGATTTTTTTTTTCACCCAGTGGAGAGGTGGGAGGGAGGTTCTCGTTACGTTATTTTTGTTTTCTCCTTGGCTTTTGTTTTTCTCATGTTTACAGTGCATGGAGTGTGGAAGGGGCGGACTGGACGAAGAGTAGATGGGGGTCTTCACGGGGTTTCCCAGGGGTTTAGGCCAGGTGAGGGAGGTAGAGCCCAGCAGGGGAAGGGCAAGGTTTGTCCTGAGGGAGGGCTTCCAGTCCCAGGGCTCACCTCTTAGCCCAGCTTTGCCTGTCCTCCCTGCATTTCACACTGAACCAGGGTGGACATGGCCTCCAGCTACAGCTGCCTTGGTTTTCCTGGGACGGGGGCCCTGCTCACTTCAGCATCTTTCTTTAGATTGGACTCTTGTCCTGTCACAAAGAGGCGATGTAGCCACTGCCTCCCTATGCAAAAAAATTAACCAGATGATGCAGATAAAATAGCATAGGCAATGGACATTTGACCTTGGCCAAAGTGCTCCCAGCTAGCACCCAGAGCAGAGGTCAAGCACCGCGGACCTGAGGAGGACCTTGAGCCTCCTTTGGGATTTTTCAAGTCCTGATCATTTCCTCAGAGATGGCCTTGGCTCTGAGATCACTTTGGCTGGGTTTGGGGGTCCTTTGTCCCTAACTTCTGGCTCCTTCTCTGAATCTTGGATAACTGTGGGCAAGCCCCTTCCCTTCTCTGTGCCTCAGTTTCCTTCTCCTTCCAGTGGGGAGAAACAACAGTATTTCCCCTTTCCACTCCCTCTACCTCACCTAGATGTCCTGAGGATTAATATCTCTGCCCAGCATCTTCTGCGCTCTCTGCTCTCTCCTGGGAACCTCTAAGGATTTGGGGACAGGGGTGCCAGAAGAGACAGATCTGGAAGTTCTGAGTGACCTCCCAGTGTTCTTTCTGTATCACCCCACAATTTTCTGGTCCCCAAATGAGCAGAGAGATGGGAGGACAGAAGACTGGAGATGGGAAAATCCACCAAATTCCAACCCAAACCCATCTCTATCCATGCATGGAAAACACCAGATCAGTTGGAATTCTGTTGTGACCCTCCTCTGCCCGCCCCTTCCCTGCCCCTCCCCCTCTTATTTGCACTGCTTCCAAAGCCTCCCTCACCTCAATCCCTAGCCCAGTCTCAATGTCCTCATATCAAAAAGACTAAGGGACAGGATGCTTGTCACATAAGTGAAGAAATTCCATGCAGTTAAGGATATTTGAGTCTATGTTGCTGCTGCCAGGGGGAAATTGGGACCAATGAGTGACAATGACAGGGAGACTGATGTTAGCTTGAGGCAGAACCTTCTAACACCATTGCACCATCTGGAGCAAAGGCTATGCTGGACACCCTGAGACAGAGTTGGGGAAGCAGCTCCCCAGGGATGTCATGCCAGAGCCTTTTCCAGACAAAGGTCTCTCCCAGCGCCAATCTTCTGGTGTCCCATACAATTTCTATTGAGTGCCTACCGGTGCAGGTGCTGGGAAAGATGAAAGCTAAGAAGACAATGCCCCTGTTTAGAGGAGCTTACAGTCCAGGACCAGACAGGACACGTCCAATAATGCAAAAAACAGTGAAGAGTCCAAGATGCAGGGTTAGCAATGGGTGGGCATTGGGTCATCTGGTGCAGTGTCTGCAGTGTGTGAAGTGTCTCCAGGACAAGGCTGGACATCCCACCAGTGGGGAAGGCCATCTGAACCAGGGCATTGGGGATGCTGCTTCCTCATAGCCACAGGGAGTTGGGAATTCTCCCCCCTGCTCCCCAATGCCTGGGTCAAAATCAAGAATTCATCAGAAGGTGGCTTGGAATGGAGGTAGCCTGGGTGGACTAGGCAGGGCAGGTAATGCCTCTCCTGGGTCAGTCTTCTCTTCTTTCCCTGAGGCTGGTCTGAAAGGCTAGCAGGGGAAGGGAGTCTGTAGGGAGCAGGGATTGAAATCGAGTTCATATTCCAGGTTCTAGTCCTGGCTCCTCACTAATGAACTGGTTGATGCTGGAACTCTCCTCCTGTGCCTCTCTGGGCCTGTCTCCCCAGTTATGACACAGGGGGGTTGGAGTGGATGCTTGCTAGAATTTCTCCTAACCCTAACATTCTGTGATCTCCCCAACATCAACACATTGTTCAAGTTAGAGCTGTGTGCTGACCGGGCCATTGAGAAGGACTTCTGCGGGCATGAACATCCGTTTCAGAGGCTGAGGGTACACATGTTGAGTGAGAGACTGGGACCTGGTCCCCTCCTCTCTCCTATTCTCTGCAGGCTCCCCAAGTGCCCCAGGCTATAGGGACTGGGCAGGGGAGGGAATAGATCCTGAAGTTCCCTCCCCTCTTCATCTCTCTGGGATACTTGTACCCTGTAGATATGGACAGGAGAGGGGACAGGCACTCTGAGCCCTCTTGGCTCCTGTTTCCTTAGCAGAGCAGCCATTTGGGTAAGAAAAGCAGGTTCCAGCTTCTGCTCCCTCGAGGACCCCAAGCTGGCCTGGGAGCCTGGGAAGAGCGGAGACGAGGCAGGGTCAGGCCTCAGCATCTCACACCCACCACCTCCAGGAGGGAGACACCTGTAGTCCTCCTGCTCAACTCAAGGGACTCAGACCCTTTCCTGACTGAGACGCATGAGTGCCTTCTGGGGCAAGAGCAGCCCCAGGGTTCAAGTTGGGCCTCCGAACCGCAGCCACGGCTGCAGCAGGTCCACCGAGGACACCAATCAATCAACCCAACGCCACGAGCCACTGGGCGCAGCAGAGGGTGGGCAGGGGCCACAGTCTTCTCCACCCGGCCAGGACCTCCGGCCCTGTCGCCCTCGCCCACCACCTGTGGCGGGACTCAGGCTCTCTTCTGCAAAGGCTCCCAGCCTCCGAGCAAGTATTCTTAACTCTTTACGCCTAATGAACAAGCACAGTTTTTTCAATGGTGAAGAAAAAGCACCAGAATTTTTTTTTCCTGAAGAAATCCCCCGAGCCCCCCGCCCGCTGGCGGGACCAACACTCCCCGTGTGGGGCTGTAGCAACGTCTGTCAGGTCCCCTCGTGTTTCATCTCCTGCGCGCGTAGAGCAAATGCTAGAGCGATTTCAGCTGATAGAAAAACAAAAATGAAAAAAAAAAACCACAAAAAACAAAAAACATGGCACGTTGCTAGTTTACAGGGTTTTGTGAGTTTAAATGCCTTATATTTAACAATCATAATTTATGACTAACTTGTAGATATTGTGGGTTCTTATTTAATTATTTTTATAGTTGTTTTGCATTTTTAATTATAATTTATTTATTTAGAAAGGATACTAATTTTTTTTATTACTCCTATTACCTCATTTCGGCGTTGTTTTTGGGAGTGGAATGCTTTGCATGCATTGGTACGATGACAAACAACTACGAATACAAAAAAAAAAATTTAAATAAAATTCCGCGAACTTTATTTCGTCCAAACTATCAGGGTGTGTGATTGCAAGCTGTCCTACTGTGGTGCTGGCCTCTTTGGATACATTCCATACGAAATGCAAACCTTTGATTCTGTATGCTGTGACTTAGTGAAAAACTCCAATATAGTGACTGTATTTAGCACATATATAAATATAATTTGCACTCGTCAGCAGACTGGGGTAATCCTTTCACTTGCTACCCTTGGCACCCTCGCCCCAGTACACCCCACTCCCAGCAATGAACCTGCTTTTCTTTCTTCCTTCCCCCTTCTTACAGTCTCAGCCTACCCAGCCTTCCTCCCTTGAGGAAGGTCCCTGGGCTCCAGAGGTCACTGTCTCCACCTGGGCTCCACCTCTCTAAGGTTCCAGAATTGGAGCCCTTGGGACATTGCTAGCAGGAGTGTCTGAAAACTTGAAGTCTGATTGATTACAATGAACCTGGATGGAGGGCCAGGAGGCTTGGGTTTTCAGATCCACTCCATCGTGGGCTTCCCTGTGACCGTGAACTGGTTCTTGACCTCCCGGAGTCAGTTTTTCTATGCCAGGGGAGGGAGGTGAGAGGGGGGATCGCTAGGATGCCTCTGATTCAGATAGAATATGACAGATCTGGGGGTGGGGGGACTACCGTGCTGGACTTATCTCAGCCTCTCAGGAAAAAAGGAAAATAAAAAATTGGAAGGAGAGGAAAGAAAAGAAGAGAAGGAATGGATGGAGGATTTAGCCAGTAGATTTGCTCAGAGCAGATGTCCACAAAGGTTTTTGTTCTTTTAAGTGCAACATGCAGGTGATAGGGAGGTAAATTAGGTGGACACATTCCTGGATATGGGATGTGGCCTTTCACAAGGTCATTGGGACCTTGTTTGGCAGGTCATTGGGAGAGTAAGCTGAAGTCCATGCCCCTTTAGGTATAGGGATGTGATAGGTAGAAGTCCCACACCCTGGTGTTTGGGGTTGGCACTCTTGTCCTGTCATCTTTTGGAGACTTTGTGACTGGGCCATCACCCACAAGCAACTGCTTGGGACACATTTTGGCCTGTAATGTCTCCTCCCCAGCATCTCCTCTGGGCCTGCCCTGTTCCATGGGTCTGGGCAGGAGGCTGCTGTGAAGGGTGAGGGCGGTGCCCAGGAGTGGTGACGGGAGGGAGGCCTGGGAAAACAATGGCATCAACCGCTGGCCCAGTGCTGAGCCCAGGTGTCTCTGAATCAAAAGGGGAGAGGAGGTACAGGCCCCGGAGGAGGCTTTGAGTGGGCGGGGACCCTGCCTGGTGGCTTCCTCCCTCTGCTCCTCCTCCCCTTCCTTTCCATCTCTCTTCCCTCTTGGCTCTTGCCATCACTGCCTTTGCCTGAAGGAGACTCCACCCCCCACAAGAGGCCTCATGGGGATGGATGGTGCTGACATGGGGGAGGAAGTGGAGACCTAGAGTTGCCACCCTGCCTGGCTAGGCTTGCCCAAGTAGCCAGACAGGGCATGGTCACTAAGCCCATCTCTGCTCTGGGCTGGGAATGGGAGCCCTTTCTGGGGCTTCTTGCCTGCTGCTGCCCAGCTTGCCCTCTGCCTCCACCCTGGAGCCTTGCTTTGCTTGGAGACAGCCTGTGGAGTCACCCACCATGCTGGTGGGAGTGTGACCACCATGCTGCCAGGCCTGGCAGACACAGCCCTGGCCGGGCTCCTGGATGGGCATGCCTTACGCTGCTCTTCAGGGACCAAATGGACAGGGCCTTATGCCCTGGCTGGCCCAGGCCCCAATCTCGAGCCTCCCCTACCACCCTCACCCCTCTTCCAGCCCCACCCCTGGCAATGGATGTGGCTAATGTCTCAGCTCTGGAGCCAGCCACACCAGGCCCTCCATTTGGTTGCCCCTGGTAAGTGAAAGGATTATCCTCAGTGTTGATTGTCTTTTTTTGTAATCCTCCTGCTGTTCTGTTCTGTTGTGCTGTGCAACATTTTGCTACATAGACTATTTTATAGCAGAAAGCTAGAAGAATATTTATTATGAATATTAAAGCAATAGTGCATCAATGAAAAGGCGAAGACATTAGGAATTGTGTAAATGCTTAGATTCACTTTTGGTGGATTTTTTGTACTTTATTTATAACTAATAAAAATGAACTGCATTGCTAACTACACCTTACTTGTGCAGGCTGTTTATTTCTATGATAGCCAGGTCATGTCCAAGGGAAGGCCTCGTCCAAGATATGAGATGGCACCGATGATCTGTTTCCCAACACCTTGCCAGGTCCTCTTTTTCATCCCTCTTCTCCTGCTTTGCCCTCCCCCTCCATCTCTCCCTCTCCCCCTTGTCGTCACTCCTCCCCTTCCTCCTTGTCTCTTATCTATTTCTAGAGCCTTAGTTTGGATCTGCAATGTCCCCCAAAGGACCATGTGCTGAAGGCTTGGTCCCCAGCTTGGCAATATTCAGAGGTGATGGAACCTTTGAGAAATGGAGCCATTAGGAGGAAGCTGGGTCACTGGGAGTGTGCCCTTGAAGGGGATTTGGGGACCTCAGCACCTTTTGCTTCTCAGCCACCATGAGGTGAGCAACTCTCTGGGCCACACTCTGCTACCATAGTGCTCTGCATCCCTGCAGGCCCCAAAGCAACAGGACAACCAAACATGGACTAAAACCTATGAGCCAAAATAAACCTTTCCTCTGTATAAGTTGATTTTCTCAGGCACTTCATCACAGTGATGAAAGTCACCACTTTTTGTTTGTTCTAATTAGGTATACATGACAGCAGAATGCATTTAGATTCATTGTACACAAATGGAGCACAGCTTTTCATTTCTCAGGTAGTACACAATGTAGAGTCACACCATGTGTGCAGTCATACATGTATCTAAGACAATGATGTCTATCTTATTCCACCATCTTTCCTACCCCTATGCCTCCTTCCTTCACCTCCCTCCTCTTTGCCCAATCAAAGCTCCTCCATTCTTCCCTTGCCCCCACCCTCTTATGGATTGGCATCCACTTATCAGAGAAAACATTTGGTCTTTGGTTTTGGGGGATTGGCTTACTTCATTTATGATGTTCTCCAACTCTATCCATTTACCTGCAAATGCCATAATTTTATTCTCTTTTAATGCTGAGTAATATTCCATTGTGTATATACACCACAGTTTCTTTATCCATTTATCTATTGAGGGGCATACAGTTTGGTGAAAGTCACAATTTTGATCTTTTATTTGTCTCTCAAAGAATCTGTCCTATGACTGTAAATCAATCTCCTAATTGACCTGTTTCCTAAACTTTAGCTATGAATCTGCAAGGGTCAAGTTATCATTTTTGATCAACTTTCAAATGTAAACTGTTGCTGTTTGAAATGAAGGCCTCTTTGTTTTCTCCATAGCAAAGAGGGCACTTGATGTCAACAGTTGGTGTGGATTTCTCTTCCCTTGTAGGAGCCCAGGCTCATGTATTCTGTATGGTTCAGTCTGTTCTCAGTGAACTGAAAAATTGCTTTCTCTCATAAATTGCAAACAGAACCCATATCAATGAACTTTTTTTTAAAGCAATAGGCAATATCTTTTTAGAGTAGTTCTATGTTTGTGGTAAAAATGAACATAGAGTGTAGAGAATTTCTATTGCTGTCCCCTCACCATCCTCAGGCTGCCCTATTATTAACATCTTGCATTTGTGTGATATATTTGTTACAATTGATGAGTCAATATTGATACATTATTATTAAAGTCCATCATTTACATTGTTAGTGAACCATTTAAATTCCCAGTTCATATTCAGTGAGATAAACCACAAAACTATGTGTAATTTTGCATACGTTTCTATCCATGTTTCTTTGGATCCATGAATCACATTTTTGTTGTTGTTGTTGTTTTTCAGTACTGGGAATTGAACCCAAGGCCTCATACCAGCTAGGCAAGTGTTCTACCATTGAGTTATACCCTCAGCCCTTTTTAATCTTTTATTTTGAGGCAGAGTCTTGCTAAGTTTCCCACACTGGTCTCGAACTTGCCATCCTCCTTCCTCAGCCTCCCAAGTCTCTGGAATTACAAGTGTGCCTGGGCAATCCAGCTTTCTTAGTCCTTGCCCTACCAGTCAGCCCCATGTGAGCATGGGAAAAACACTGCTGTGCTTTCCTAGTGTGTTAGTCAGCTTTTTGTCACTGTGACCAAAATACTTGACACAAACAGTTTGAAGGAGGAAAGGCTTATTTTGGTTCATGACTTCAGAGGTTCAGTCCATGGTTAGCCAGTTCCATTGCTCAGCATCTGCAACGAGGCAGAACATAATAGCAGATGGGCATGACAGAGGAAAGCTGCTCAGCTCATGACTCTGGGAAGCAGAAAGACAGGAAAGGGCCTGAGAAAAACTAAACCCTGCCTAGGCATGCCCCAGTAACTTATGTCCACCAGCCATGCCTCACTGTCTCCCAGTAATCCATTCAGCTATCAATGGATTAATTCACTGGTGAGTTCCAAGTCCTCCTGATTGAATTACTTCCCCCAAAGCCCTGCCGCTGAACACAGGAGTCCTTGGGCAACATTCCAGAGCCAAACCATAACAGCTGGTTTGACCAATATAGATGGTAGGCAAGGTCCAGCTCTGCAATTCACAGATCTCTATGTGTGGGCCCTGCGTCCTCTAGTGTCCCCTTTGTGACTTCACTCTGTTTATATTTAGAGCACACATGCCCTGGAAGCAAAGGCCTAGGCTACTTTCAGGGTAGGGGAGAGGGACTCAGGGGGTAGCTTCTTTTCTTGGCTTTTGCACCTGTGTAGCTCATGAGAAATTCTTCAGCCTTCCTAGTCTCTGCCCTCCTCCCCCTCCCACTTCCCATTGCATTCCCAGGAGGAAAGAAATTGCTCAGAAAACATCTGAGGTTGTTTTCTGCCAGGCCCTGAGACCCCTGGTCATCATAATCATCCCCCAAACTAAGTAAGAGAAGAATCTGTCCTCATCTCACTCCCAGGCCCCCACCTACACCTACCCAATGCACTACCTACAACATCACTCCTTGCCTCTGGCTCTCTGCTTTTCCCCAGCATCCTCCGTTCTGTGAGAAGCCTCTTCCCTTCCCAGCCTTCTCTGGCCAGGCATCCTCTGGTCTCAATCCCTTTAGCCCTCAGTCACGTGCCATATCCACCAACCTTAACCTAGCAGATAGCGTGTCTTCACTTCCTCTTGCCCCATACCAAGTGGCCTTCTGTCCCAGCACTGTCTTGTCCCCACAACCAGCCAGGCTTACCATTCTTTCCTCTGTTTTATACTGTACATTGAGCTCCCATCTTATATTTCATTTGATGCCCTGCCCTTCCTGTTGGCTTCCGGTTATCTGTCTGACTTTGGGCAAGTTACTTAAACTCTTTGTGTTTCAGTTTCCTTGTCTGTAAAATGAGAATAATTCATAATATCTACCTCATAGGTTTTTTTGTTGTTGTTGTTGTTATTGTTTTTTAACAATGAGGATCTCATGAATTAATCTGTGTAAAGCACTTAACATGTGTCTGGAATAGAGTAAGCACTGTATAAATTTTACTGATGATGATTTACTTTTTAAAAACTCCCTGCCTCTGTGGTCTTTCTCCTTTATCTTCTTGCTCTGTCCTTTCTTTCCCTCTCTTGCAGTGTTTCCAGTCCCCATCCATGTTCTGTGACCACCTCCTGCCTGCTCAGCCTCCAGCAATCACCTGTTCAGCTGGGGGTTAAGGGTTTACAACCTTACAATCAAGACTACTAAAATCATGGCTTGGAATAGTCTTTTCTGTGCTCAGCTGGAGGCTCTGGAAAAAGGGCCATACTGAGACCCAAGTCTGGAAGTACAGAACTGCCTCTCCTCCACTTGGGAATCTCCTCCCTGCCGTCAGCTGTCCCCACCCAAATTGCTCCTTCTAAATGAAGGATCCTTTCCTTTCTAAGGGGTCATTTGTTTTCTAGGCCCTTTGGTTCAAAACCTTTCCCATAGGCTTTGTCTGAGGCTGAGATCTTTCATCTGTTCCCTGCAGCCCCCTTGCTCAGGGCATTTCAAGGTATTCATAAGTGGCTGATGCCTGATCCCTTGTTTTGCAAAGAGGCTGAGGTAAAGAAATGCCTGTTCAGAATAGACACCTCAGAAACCAACCAGGATGCCCAGAGGACTGTCCGATCTCTTCTGTTTGGACCCCACATAATCAGAATTCAAAAAGGGTGTACCTGGACTGAGCTGAGTTTACTCTTATCAAAATCTTGAATGAAGAGTTTTGCAGCCAAAGACCTGAGAAAATAGAATGGGAAGGCTTTTGTTTTTACCTATTTAAAAGCAAAAGTGTTTTTTAGACTTCCTACAACAGTTTGTATGTAAATAGCTTGTGCTAATTGCAAAAAACAAAGTATTTTCTTTAAAGTAGACCCCCAGGTATATTTATTTGGAAATCCTTTGTTAGCAGTTACTTGAAAGCAATTATGGTTCTCTTCAAATAGTCTTTAATACAGATGTGTCTCTAAATCAGGTGAGCAAAGATAGAGCTTGTCACTCAACCAACTGTCCTTATAAGGAAGAACTTTCCAACAGTGTGAGCTGTCAGTACCCAGGGGGTTTGGGAGGGAATGAGCTGCTCGGGCAAGGACTGCAGGAAAAGGAAGAAAGTGCCTGGGGAAGAAGAGACCCATTTTTTCCTTTGTTTGCTTCACCCTGAGCCCTAGCAAGGGGCTTGGCCAGGGGAGAGGGGGCATTCTGGTGCACTTTCCCATCACAGAGTAGCATCAGCAATAACCCAAGGGCCATGTTGATGGCAGAGGCCATCAGGGTGAGACAGGTTGGGGTCTTCCTGAGAATAGAGGCTTTTTCACCCTCACCGTGGTTGGCTGGTGGGTCTCCCTCTCATGGTTAAGACTTTTGGGGTACAGAGCTCTGTGGAGGCCAAAAGTAGAAGAATGTCGTTCTGCTGGGGCCAGGACTATGGTGAGGACCGTAAAGTGTCCCTGGTGCAAAAGTTAAGGAGACTGTAGCTCTCAGGTTCCCTTTGCAGGAGCCTGAGGTTGGATACCTCCTTAAATGTTGCACCCTGAGATTTTGCTTGCCTGACCTTTGTCCCCATTCTGCTTACTGCCCTCCCTGTATTAAAAAGCAAAGCCCAGACCAGGAGCAGGTGGGGTGAGACCGGAAGAGAAGTCCCTTTGTAGGGGCTTCTCATGGTGTCCCTCAGTCCTTCCTCAGGATAGAGGGCAGGGGCAGGGGCAGCAGCCAGGCCTGGGCACAGCAACCAGGTGAGAATAGAACAGAGCAGAGATCAGTCTTTTCTTGCCTTTCACAGAGGGCCTTGTAAGCAATTCTCCAGCTCCTTTGGACCATAGGCCCTCAGGAAATAAAATTTGCCCAGTGTCCCAGTAACCCCCAAAGAAGAGGAGTGCCCAGCCAAAGATGCAGGCTCATCCTCTAAACTGGCAGAGATGGAATGTGATAGGTAATGAGTTCTACGAGACTCCAGGTCCCTTTCCCTATTCCCTTCCCACCACCATGCTCCACTCTCCCACCTCCTCCATTGCTGCCAGGTGGAGGACTGCCCCATCTGGAACCTTCCAGCGTATGGAGCCATCAGAGAGCCTGGTGCAAAACCAGCTTTGCCCTATGCCGCTCTTGGTGATTCAGAGGTCCTCTGTGGTCCTTGGTTCCACTCCCAGACATCAGGAAGGCTGCACTAGCGTGGGGCCTCCTAATGACTTTTGGACAAAAGGGCTCTTTCTCATTCTCTATTTCCATCAACAGAGCTGGGTACCTTCTGGCTTTGGGAGGTTCCTCTGGGGCAAGACTAGCCTCTGATCCCTCACTGGTACCTGACACTCTTATTGGATTCTAATTTCTTTGCATAAGCCAGGATTACCTATTTTAGTAAAAATTGGAGAAGTGTTGGAGGTATGTTTTCATTTATGTTTCTGAATTTGTGTGTCTAAATGTCTGAGTAGTTTATAGTAATACAAAAAGTATTAAGTATGTTTACATACAGTTGAGTATCCCTTATCCAAAATTATGTTTGCGATCAGAAATATTTCAGATTTTTCAGATTCTTGGAATATTTGTATATATATGTGTGTGTGAGTGTGTGTATATACAGATATATTTTTTTCTGTGTGTGTATGTGTGTGTGTGTGTAATGAGGTATAACAGTACTGGAATCCAAGTCTAATACAAGATTCATTTATATTTCATATATATCTTATACACCCAGACTGAAGGTCATTTTCTACAATATTTTAAGCATGCCTGCTTTTTGACTATAGCCCATAACATGAAGTCAGGTGTGAAAATTTCTACTTGTAGCTTCATATGGGGACTGGAGAAGTTTCAGATTCTGAAAGCATTTTTGATTTTGATTTTTTTTTTTTTGGATTAGGATGATGCTTAATCTTTATTTTAAAAAATGTATTTATCTAAGTCCAGAATGTAGAAAATAAAAGTTGGAAATAGCTACATTTAAATTTGAAGATTAAACTTATTTGTTCTGAAGCTTCAGTTAAAGGACTACAAAAGAATAAGAAACACTGAAATCTGCTGGGCCCAGGAGATAAGAGATATCAGAAAAATATTATAAGATAAAAGGAGACAAATGAGATGAAATTCATCAGCAGAGAGAAGAAAACTGACGCCGTAGGGCTGGAGGAGCCAGAGTCTTAGCGATGAAGGGGTCTGGAAATCTGTGGGAGGGGGTGGGGGGACAGCAAACAGGGGTGCTGGCTGAGTCTAACAAGCTGTCAGATCCTGGGATCCTTTTCCCACCCCCTCCAGTGACTACCATGTACTCTGGGACCCCATCTTGTGACATAGGGCACTCTGTTCTCTGGAGAGCTGGAGGGGAGACTGTGGGCAGGTGGGGGAGAGGAGGCTCAGGAGAGGTGAGATTTAAGGGGCTATGCAATGTTTGGAGTGACCATCTCCACTTTGCACCCCAAGATCCCAGCACGAGCCTCAGCCACTCTTGCTTCTCAGATGTGGGAAGCCATCTGGACTTTGGCAAAGACATTTCTGACATGGGTCTTCAGCAGGACAGGGCAACACTGAGCAGCGTGAGGCAGCACCTCAGTGGTACAAGCAGTAAGGCTGGTTTCTATGCTGCCTCTCCCTCTGGACAGGGGTATTACTTTGGGGAGAGAAGTGGAGCAATCTGGAGGAGGCCACGGTCAAAACTCAGATGTGTGAGTGACCTAGAAGGACTGGGGGAACAGCTCTGAAGCTCTCCTTCATACACGCTGGCAGCTAAGTTTACAGTCAAAACCCAGCAGCCCAGGCTGAGCTGGAATGTACCTGCACTGTCAACCCGGGCACTCAGAGTTGTGATATAAAGGCATTCTCATGATTGTCCTACAAATGCAGAGGCACTGGCACAGGGTTTTCCAGAAGAGATGGGAAGAAGGATGCTCTCAGCCTCACCAGTTGCTAGAAAGAGTCAAGGAGCCGTCTGCCAAAGGCAGGCTGCATGGGCAAGAGCCCAGAGCTTTGGGAGGGCTGGAGACATCAGAAAAGACACCATCAAGGTGTGTGTGTTGAAGAGGTGGGGTAGGGGTGGGGTTGCTGCTGAGAATCCTACAAAAGAGGAAGCAGAGAGGATGCTAGAGTCAGTGTCTGCCTTTATAATTTAGCCCCATTTCACCTGAAGTTGCCTTGGCAGCCACCTGGCAGCCTCTTTCTCCATGGTGCTGGTTGGCTCTCAAAGACTGTTGTCTCTCTCGGAAAAGAGCAAGACTCTGCTTCAGATGCTTCTTCTTGCGAGAGCAAGGAAGGACCTGGGGAGCATTCAGTCACTGACCTAGTGAGTAGCAGGGCAGGCACTGAGGCTGATGACAGTTGACCCACCCAAAGCCCTTCCTGGGTGCCAGGCACCAGGCTGAGCTGGTTACACTTATCTTTATAGCCATCTCTGTAGCACTGGAATCATCTCCAATTTTAGGGGAAAGAGGCACAGGCAGTTTCCTAACTTACACAGGGTCACATCTTTAGAAAGTGAGAATCTGGGCATTGAACCCAGACTCTAGAGCTCTCCACTCTTATTCCATGCAGCTCCCCTAAAGCCCAGGTCTCTGAGACACAGTCCTTGGCCATTGGCATTATTCCAGGGGTGTCTAGGGATGCTTGGGGAAGTGGAGGAGTTGAGGAGAGTCCTCTCCTCAGAGCATGTCATCCCAAATGCCCCATCTCTCCCTTGGATGTGTGGCTTGACTTCAAATGCCTGCCTACCTCCTACCCAGGTGTCTAAGAGACCGTATGCCTAAAGCTCGAAGCTTCCCCTCACCTATAAAGACAAACAGCACAACCCAAACCACTGCCTTCCTCACAGTCTTCTCCATCTCAAGGAATGTCAACCCTACTCTCCTAGGTACACAGTAAAATTTGTTTTTAACAATATCAATTCCTTTCTTGATCTCACATCTCACATTCAACCCCTCAGCAAATCCTGTGTCTTCACAATAGACCTAGAATCTGACCACTTTGAATTTTTTTTATGGCTACCACCCAGCTGCAAGCCATCTTCGTCTCTTGCTTGGATTATTGCAGTAGCCTTCCATCAGGTCTCCCTGTTGCTGCCCTGTACTATGTCCTCAGCACAGCAGCCTGAGCGATCCAGGTAAAATGTAAGTTAGATGGTGCTGCTCTCTGCTCATGTCCTCCAACGGCTTCCCATCTCTTTCAGAGCACACAGCAGAGACCGTCAGATGCCTATGAGGTCCTACGGGAACTACCAACACTCTGACCTTATCTCCTATTGGCTGCCCAGCTCATGCTGCCTCTGCCACCTAGTTTCCTTAAATTTCCTCCAGCGTTCCAGGTTTCCCCTTGCTGCTCCCTTTGCTTGGGGTAATTTCCCTTCACATCTTGACATGACATCATCTCTTGACATGACACATCCCTCTTTTAGGGATTCATTTACCCACTGTTAACTTTCCACCCTCTGATTTAAAGTTGGCAGCCCCCTTCCCTCCACCCCCACCTGTCTGTCTTCTGTTTTTCTTCATCATGCATTTCCATCTGACATGCCATAGAGTTTATTTATTTAAATTTATTTGTTTGTTTACACCTTTTTCCTCCAGTTAGAATATAAGCTCCATGAAGCCAGGATTTTTATCTTTTTCTTGCACTGTATTCTTAGCCTTGCCTGGCATATTGCAGATGTTCAATAAATATTTATGAAATAAGTGAATGGCCAGGAGTGACTTCTAGGCTGGACCAGGGCTAATGGTATTGCCCTTCCCCAGCTCCAACAATACATAGTAGCTCCCTGAGGCACAGGGTCCAATGGGGACAACCTGAACAATGTTCTTGTCTAGACATCCCAGGGGTCACCACTGAATGTGCATAATTGTGTGCCCCAAGGAGTTTGAAATCTGAAGATCATGAACTTGGGAATTTCATTAAAGGAGAAATAGGCTACTGAAAGCTTGGACAATAGGCCTCTGGAGAAATGACCTAGACTGGCTAAGAATGCCTCTTGGAAAATAGTTGAGGTACAAGAAGGGTTTGCTTTTGAAAGTATTCTGACTAGAGATGATGAGCTGGAATGAGTCTCATGAGAGAGGATATTCCAAGCCTTGAAATAGACTCATCCATCCACCCATCCATCTATCCATCTACTCACCCATCTACCCAACCATCCATCCATCCATCCATCCATCCATCCATCCATCCATCCACTCATCCACTCACCCACCCATCTACCCAACCATCCATCCATCTACTCATCCATCCACTCGTCCTCCCACCCACCTTCCCAACCATCCATCCATCCATCCACTCATCCATCCACCCACCCATCTACCCAACCATTCGTCCATCTACTCATCCATCCACCCATTCTCCCATACACCTCCCCAACCATTCATCCACTCATCCATCCATCCATCCTCCATCATCCAACACACATATGTTTAGTACAAAAACTATGCACCAGACCCTGTGATGAGTGCTGGAGTTACATATATGGATTCAATGTAGCCCTTCTTAAAATTCATGTTCCAGTTGGAGAGATTTATGAGGTGGCACAAAATCCCAAAATATCTCTCAGATGTTGGCACAGAGGGGGCTCCTTGCTCTGTCCTGAGGGAGGGATAATGGAAACTCTTCCTGGAGGTGAGTGGAGATCTTGAGCTGAGACATAAAGAACGTGAGCACAGGGCCTAACGAGATGGAGGAGTGGAGACTTCCAGCAGACGGGGAGGCCCTGGCAGAGGCACAGCAGAAGAGTGCTCATGGCATTGCTGGAAGGTAGTACGTTGGGCTCGGAGCTGTGGGCAAGTTGCCCAAGGTAGAGGTGGCCCAAGCTGCAAGAACTTGAGGAACCAGGTGGAGGAGTAAAAGGTGGGAGGAGCCCCGGGAATAACAAGGTGCACCTGAATGAACTAAAGGTAGTAAGGGGGATTTTTGTTGTTGTTTGTTTTTTAATGGAGTTTTCACAGCAAGAGTCTCATCAGATCCTGATGAGCCCTCTGAGGAAAGTACAGTGGGAAGGACAGGTATGGAGGGCAATGGAGTTGACTAAGTTCTTGGGGTTTGTGGTTAAGCCAGACCTGAGCTATCCTTGGAACACTGAACCAGCGTTTATCGAACACATCAGGAGTACATGAGGCACTTCCACACCAGTTTTGGCAAATGGAGACGACCACAGATGCCACATTCTACAGCGAGATCAACAGGCAGCACTTGCTGGGACGTGGCAGGAAACTGGACTTTGAGCTGAGCCTCCAGGCTGTGATGGGGCCTGGCAGGCTCAGAGGGAGCAGTGGACAAAAGGGTGGGACATTCAGAGAGAGCTTCTGGGGGCTGAGAGCACCTTCTTCCTTTTGGCTGTCCTTTAGCCCAAGGTGAGTGGCTGGGGCTTCCACAGGGCTATTTGGAGAGGGCTTTGTGTCCACTTCTGTTGAGGACTCAGTGGCCTGCTTCTTCTAGAGAGATGGCGGGGGTGAGAGGTGGGCTGGCAGCTGAAGGCAGAGAGGAATGAGAAGCCTGCAGGCCCAGAGTTTGTCAGAGCAAAGCGTGCCAGGGCCCCTGTGGGATCTTAGATCCCAACCAAGATGGCAGTGTGGAGGGACGAACCCACACAAGTGCCCATGAGACAAAGTCCAAATGCCCACCAAGTTCAGACAGACGCCAACCACACTGCTACCACTCAACTAGGAGGCCTCCTCCCCCTTCACCCCTGCCCCTGTGCTGGAGGCATAGGAAGCCTGGAGGCAAAGGCAGGATGAGGAGGGGCAGGCCATACTGGGGAGAGAGGTGGGAGTTTCTCACACACACTTACACACCCATGTCCACACAATGCACACACATGCACACGCATGCACACACCCACATGTGCACACACATGCTCACACATACATACTCACACTCTCAGTTCTCCCCCCACTGCAAGGCTGATCTGGGGGCTGGGAGGAGGCTTATTTTAAGTTTGGTGTTTGGGCCTCTCTATTGGGGACATTCAGTTATAGACTGGAGATAGACTTTGTGACCTTGAATGTTCCTTGGACTTTTTATGACCTAATGGAGTCCAGAGGAGTGACAAGGCTGTCTGAATTCTCATCCAGGCCCAGGGAAAGAACCAGCTCCATTGAAGGCTAGAAACAGAGCTGCTTCGGGTCACTTCTTCCCCTCCTGGTGCCCTGCGAGGCTGGTTTGACCTCATGGCTGTACTCACTGTTAGTGTGGGTGCTGCATTCAAACCACACACGTGTTAACTCATTTGGTTTTCCTAATATTATTAGGTAGGGGTTATCATATTCTCCCTGTCTTGCAGATGAGGAAACTGAGGTCCAGAGAGATGAAATGAGGTGTCCAAAGTCTCATGGCTGCTAAGAGGCAGAGCTGGGATGCAAAGGCCTGTGCGTTTCACCTCTTCCCAAGAGATCTTTGAGAGCTCCCTGAGCTTGCTCTAGTCATGAAGCCTCATTGACAATTGTAGACCTCTCTGGGGTTGAGGGCATAGGTGACACTGCAGGGTGGTGGAAGCTGGAACTGGTCCTTTCCTGGTGGAAGACTTACTGGCCTAACTCCCTTTACTACTGCTCCACTCTGCAGGAGAATCAGAAGTTAAGGGCTGAGCTCTGCTGAGTCTGGCTATGTGTCACCTGACTCTGTGGCTGTCTCTCAGGGAGAGCTGGAGGGGGGCATGTGTATGGGTGCTTGTGTGTATGCATGTGTCTGTGCACATGTGTATCTGTGTGCATGCACAAGTGCGAGGTTCTCCTGCTGCTTCTACATCAAGGTCTTCATTTTGTTCCTGATATCTCAGTTTATCATCCAAATATTGCCCACAGAGAGCCACAGGGAACACTGACTAACTGATTCTCCCAGACATACCAGGCTGCTCCAGGTGCTGTCCCTCATCACCTGGTGCCTGTCCCCACTATGTTGCCACAGACTGGTCTAACCAGCTGGCTCTTGCCCAAGTGTTCTCTGTAAAGTGATGGAAAGAATTATCTTACATTTCACAGGCTCATAAATCCCTCATAAACACCTCCTTCTGATGTTTTTCTCCATTTGCCACTGGATTTATTGAAACTGGGGAAAGGCATGCTTTTCTTAGTGAGGAGATGTTGAGTTCTTTGTGGGGTGTGGTTTGTAGTAATTTAATTAGCCCAGCTTTTTTTGGGAAAAAAAGTGTTAATTAGTTTTTGCTTAAAATACACCATCTTGGTGGCCTCTCCTTCCCCCACTTCTCTCCCCTGGGTGAAGCCCCAATTTTTCATCCACACCCTGCAGCAAGTCCTGGCCTGGTCACCACTGTTATTAGAAGAAAAGGAAATGCAGAAAGGTATTTTTGTGTGGAGTATGACACAGTCTGGTTCTGATTCCTTAGATCCAAGACACTGGGATAATGGAAAGCAGCACTCCACAGAAAGTCAACCACTGTAGTGGCTTCTGAAGGACCAGGAAGTTCTCAGAGGCCTGCTGGCCACTGGTCTCTGTCCCCAGAGGTTTTAGGAGTGGCTGCTAAACACCAGGTAGAGACAGGAAAATGCCTGGAGAGCATCTCAGACAGAAGGGAAGAGGTCTCTCCAGGTGAGCCCATCCCCCCGTGACTTGTCCAGCCACCTGCCGCAGGTGAAGATGGTGGCTACGCCAGTGCTGGTGTTGGTGACCTCCACCCTCTCCACCAGCCAACTCGAGTAGTAGCCACTGCCATCGTGCTCCAGGCGCACCTTGCGCAGCTCGCCCAGCTCCAGGGTCTCCAGGAAGAAGCGGTCTGTGCTGCCTCGTTCGAAGAGGTTGCGCATTTTCTGCTTTAGTTCTCGCTTGCCTGTGTCCCCATTGGCCCCAAAGATGGTCACGAAGACGTTGGCATCGGTGCCTGCTCCTGGTTCATAGCCTGTCGTCACAATGATCTCATACTTGACGGGTACCAAGCTCTGGATCTTGCTGGCAAAGCTCTCCGTTGTCTTGGTAACCTCGAATACCTTGAAGTACTTCCTCTTCCTCTTGAGGGGGATAAGGCAGTCACAATTAAAGAAGTACCTGGCAGCAGAGTGGGAGAGAGAGGGACTCAGGGGACACCAGCCAAGGTCTCACCCTCCCCCACCCATAGATAATTTTCTCCCAGAATTCCAGCCTGAGAAGATGAGGCTGGAAATGTCTGCATTAAGCTGTGAGTCTGGGGCTTGTTCATGTTTGCAGTGGGGTGATGTCTCATTTTCTTGTTGCCCTTTGATTCTTCTACTTATTTCTTTGTCCCTCACACTCCATATCCAATCCATGAGCAAAACCTTTTGACCCTATTTTTAAAGTTTACCCAGAATCAGCTTACTGGAAAAAACTACCCACTTTCTCTCTGTCTGTTCTGCTCTGGTCCAAGTTAGCACGATCTTCTACCTGGAGAATGTCAAAGATCTCCTAACTGATCTCCCTGCTTCTTGTTCTTAGGTTTGGAATGAACAATTGTTATGGTTTCTTCCCACTCCAAATTGCTAATATTTCTATCAGCTTTGGAAATAAACAGTCACGGCACATGGTGAATGAGCATATGCATATTTTTTATGCATGTGCCCACTTCAGGAATGCAGCAATGGTGTGTCCAATGATGAAAACCCCTATTGTTATGATTCAGATGTGGAGTGTCCTCCAAAAGCTCCGATGTGGGGCAATGCAAGAACATTCAGTGGTGAAATGATTAGATTACGGATGTTGTAACCGTTATATCGGTGGATTAAATCCTCTGATATAGATTAACTAGGCATGTAGTGTGTAGCTGGAGAAGGAACAACACTGAGGCATGCCTTTGGGGTTTATATTTTGCCCCTGGTGAGCAGAGCTCTGTTTGATTCTTGATTTCCATACCCTGAGATGCTTTTCTCTGCCAAGCCCTTCCACCATGATGTTCTGCCTCACCTCGGGCCCAGAGCTATGAAGTCGATCATCTACAGACTGAAACCTCTGAAATTGTGAGGGTCAAATAAACTTTTCTGCTTCTATGTCATTTTTGTCAGGTCTTTTGGCTACAGCAAGGCAAAAGCTGACTAAAACACCAATTTTTGATAAAAATTCTTTTTTGTGTGTGTGCTGGGGATTGAATCCAGGGCCTTGAGTATACTAAGAACATGCTCTACCACTGAGCTACACCCACAGCCCTCAGATGAAAATTCTTAACAGTAGAAAGAACTTGGTCTTCTTCATTCTGCATCTCATTAACTCCCACAATACCCCTAAGCATCGTCCTCTCATTTTATGGAAGCAGGAGCTAAGGCTTGAAGAGGAAAAGTCACTGCTCCCGGTAACCCAGAGCCAGGGACTGCCTGGTCCTGAAGAGCAAGCCATTTAAAGATGCTTCACAGGAAATCTGATTATTTTTTGAGATCTCTTTCCCCAACTTATTACTTAATATATTTGAATTTTTATTCCATACCAGAATTGCTTAGAGCGAGATAAACTTGCATTCTTTGTTTTAAGAATGCTTTGAAATGTATTTCTTCATGCATATGCCTACAAATATACATAATTCTATGTAAATGCACAAATTATATGAGCATATATATGCTTTTCCAAATGTACTCATTTTCTTTCTCTTTTTGCTTGGCTCTATCTCCTTTTTTCTCCCTCCTTCCAGCATCCCACCTTTACCTCAAATAACCCATGTAACAGTTGAAGATGCAGCCTGCCAAATTTCCCCCCATTCCACCCAACCATGCCCAGACTCACATACACATAGACATATGGGGATGTCAGTGTTCCCTTTACTAAACAGCTTCATATAAGACATGTTTTCCTGCATCTTGCTTTTCTCACTCAACAATACTTCCTGGGAATTTCTCCAAGTCATCTGGTACATATTTAATTCATTATTTTGATGGCTAAAAAAATTCCCTGGGGTAGCTATAAGGAAATGTTTTCTAATAGACATAATTAGGAGATCACCATAATGTGGAAACTCAAGGACTTGGTGGAGTCAAATCTCTAGCTGGAAATGTGGGTCGGGTAGTGGCCAGTAGTGGAGGCCAAAGCGGAGGATGAGTAGAAAGTGATTTCTACATAAAAACATGGGTAAGCTGATGGCCCTTCTGTGCACATGGTGTATGTGAAGTATTAGAAAATGCCAGAGAGACTGGAGTCACCAAAATACTGGCTGGCAGGGCCTGACAGAAATTTTACTTTCTTTTACCTACTTTTCAGCGTTACTCAAATTTTTATAATAACTTTGTATTAGACATGTTATCAGGATAAAACAATAGAGGTTTCTGATTTAAAAAAATAAACACAAGCCTCTCGGTGTATTCTTCCACCAAAATCCTGAGGATAGTAGAAATGGGGAGAAAGATCAAAAGTGCAGGCAAAATCAGAGTCAGAATTGGAAAAGATCAGAGAACAGAAATTTGAAGTTATTGTGCTTCTAAGAGATTGAGATTAAATTCATGGAAATTTAAATATGGCTAACATGGTAGCTGGAAAGGAACTGTGGGCACATTCATGGTGCTAAGTGTTTTTTCAAGTATTCTAGAAAGAAGCCACATAACCAGCTGCAATGATCCAATCCATCTACAAAGTTGCCCGGAGGATAAAAGTGATATTTCTAGTGTGTGTGTATGTGGCGGAGGGAGGTTCTTATTCCTCAGAAACCACAGTTTGAGACCTACACACAGGAAAGTGGGGGGGGGGGCGGACTTCTGAGAGCACCCCAGGATGGCACCTATGCAGTCCTTCCCCTCTAGCCAGACTCCAAGCGGCATCTAGCTCTTCTCCCATAAGAAGAGTGAGGCACAGAGAGGTGATGAGCACAAGCCCTCTAATGATAGTTCTGGTGTCCAGGGGCCCAGGCTCTCTGAATTCCTTCACTTCAGGAAGAATCCCCTCCCATAGACATCTCTCCTCCTCCAACCCTGGTGGGACACTGACAACAGGTTCCACTTTGAGGGTGCAGAAGATGCTTTACTTGGGAGAGGCTGCTTCTCTCAACTGGATACACAAATCCTACAACTTGGCCTCAGAACTGTGGAGGAGGAAGCTCACTTCCCCTTCTTCCTGAGATTGGAAGAGACCAGGAGGTGGAGTGGGGGAGGGTCTTTAGCTCTTTCTTTCTTTCACAAACCACATTGTGGGTTTAAAGATACCTGGAGTGGTGACTCTCTTATTTTGTTACTTGATTTTGTTTATCTGGGGGCTTGAAGAGGTGCGGCATCAGCAGCCACATTTCCTGTGGCTGAGAGGCAGCACTGGGCAGCCCAAGGGGTTTTAACCTGGTCCTGACTCATTGGTTGAGTCATCAATTCTTGGGGCTGAAGTCCTAGTTCTCAAATTCTCATCAGGATTGGCCAGAGCAGCCACACCCAGCAACTCAGGCTGGGTTTTCTCTAAAATAGCAACAAATGATGTTGCAGCCCAAGAGGGGAGTTTCTATGGACTAAATTTTCCCCCCTCCAAACACTGAAGCCCTATCCCCAATGTGATGCTATTTAGAGATAAGGCCTTTAAGAGATAACTAGGAGTGAGACCCTCAATGGGATTAGCAAATTGAAAGAGGAGGGAGAGGAACCAAAGCTCTTCTCTGCTATGGGAGGACACAAAGAGAAGATAGCCATCTGCAAATCAGGAAGGGGGCCCTCACCAGAACCCAACCATGCTGGCACTCCCATCTTGGATTTCCAGTATCCAGAACTGTGACAAATGAATGTCTATTGCTTAAGCCCCCATATTTTGTTAGGGCAGCCCAAGCTGACTAAGACAGAAGTTTGGAGCTCAGAACCTTTAACTGCCCAATTCCAAAAGAGGAAGCTTGATCCAGGGGAGATAAATGCAGGGCATCTGCTGGTCACAAACTGAGTGTGGAAAGAAATTGCTCTGAGAGACTTGGATTCCTGAGGTCTTGCCAGAGCCTGCAGACAGGGGGACCTCCTGGGTCTGGAAAGCCTGCCCCTGGGTGTTACTTCTGTGGGGACTGCAGCCACCTTCCCCGATGCAGGAAAGGCTCCAGTGTGTGGAATGAGCAGGGCCAGCTCCAGGAGAGGACATGGCAGGAGGCTGCACACTCAGCAACCATTCATTCTCAACCTTGGCCTTGGCTTCCTCTTCCCACTCCTGCTTGGGTTCTTCTTGATGTCTTCCAGGCCTTCTGGAGCCTCCAGACTTTTATGGCTTCTAGCTCAGTTATCAAGTGACTTTAATTAGACAAACTGACAGCTATGCCTATGGTGCCCAGATAACAAAGGCTCTGAATCCTCCAAAAATGCCTAAGTCTCCAGAAGACGCCAATGAGAATGGTAGGGGTCCCAAAGGATGGGTGCTGTTGGATCACCCTGCTGCTTTCTGGTCCTTGTGCTATCCACAGATGTTCTCACTGTGACTACCTAAGCATCAGTCTTCGTGATGTTTCTGTGTCATTGCAGAGGGAGGGATGGGAAGGCAAGGGAAAACACTGCTGTCTGGCACTATTAGGCTTTCCCAGTGTTCCTCCGAGGAAGTCTCCCTGGACGCAAATGCTGAACACATCCAAGGTCATCTAGCCTAGCCTCCTGCCTCTGGAGGTCAATATATAATTTATATAGCTCCAGAATAGGACAGCTGCTCCTTCTCATCCTACCTTATAAACCTCCTGAATGGGGTGGCCTTGGCTTTGGAAGGGACACCTCCCCACACCCCCTTCATGCCCACACCTCTGGCCCATGCTGCATTAGAGGCACTGTACATACACATTGCCATACTCCATCTCGGTGATGGTGATGGTCTTGACATGCCAGACCAGCTCTCTCTTGGGAATGAACCGATCCTCTCTGGCCAGGTGGCCCACACAGATGGAGGCGATGTCCCCCAAGTAGATGCTGTCAAACTCAAATGTGTCTGTGGTACCCCTGCAGAAAACAAATGGCTAATGAGCTGCCTGTGACCAGTGAAGTAGGTAAGTATTCACTGAGTGCCAACCACATTCAATGGTAGGATGAAAGGCAAGACCTGATTTCAGTTCTGCTTCCCTTGGGGCATGTAGCCTTGTTTTAGAATACAATGATCACATTTCAGGTACCTGGTCCCAGTGCCAAGAAAAGGTGAGGTCATTAATAATGCTGCAATGGGAGGAAGATGAGACCCTGGGTGTTGAGCTAGGGAGGTATGAGATTTAAAAGAGCAGAGAGAGGAGGAGAAGGAAAGAGTCCCCTGCTGCACACAGTAAAGGCACGGGATGGAGATGCCAGTGTCTCTGTGGAAGTTCTGGCTTTGGTGGAGTTTGGGTTCAGTGTGGGAAATGGCAGTGGAGTGTGGGCTATCAGGAGTGGTCTGTAAGTGCCAGTCTAAGGAAATCAGACTTTGTTCCTATAGCGAGGGAGTTTGAATAACAGTCTGCTGAACACTGAACATGCATGCCCTCTCCAAGTTTATATGTTGAAACCTAATCCCTAGTGCACTGGTATTTGGAGAGAGTGTCTTTGGAAAGTGACAAGAGTAGAGCCTCCTGAATAGGGTTAGTGCCGATATAAAAATGAGACCAGAGAGCTCCCTCGCCCCTTCTGTTGTGTAAGACCACATTGAGAGAATGAGCTGGGGGTCAGGCCCTCACCAGACACTGACCCTGCCGGTGCCTAGATTTTGGACCTTCAGCCTCCAGAACTTTGAGTCATTACTGTCATTTACAAGCCACCCCTCAGCTGCTGCAGCAGCCTGAATGGACTAAGCCAGGAATAGTGGAGTTAGTGGGGCGGTAGAGTCAGTACGAGCAGTTGAGCAGCTCGGAGGTGGCTCTGACGGAAGCAGGGTATGAGCTCCATCTGTGTGGCTGGGATAGTGTTTGCAGTGGGTAGCACAGGACTGGCACACAGTAGGTTCTCAATAAGTACTTGCTAGTTAGGACCACTTATAGACCCATGCCGCCCCCCAGCAGGGAGGAAGATTGTTGGGGTCCCTCTCCCATCTGCCCCACACCCATTTCCCTGTGGGTACCCTGTTCCTACTTCCTAAAGGCTCGCTGTCTGGAAGAATTTTCCACGAGAAACTCTTTGGATCGGTTCTTCCTGCCCTCCAGGATGAGCCAGACGTTCTCCCGGGTTTCGCCTCCGTTGCCCGTTTCTATGACAATCTCATAGGCTGTGATGGAGGAGGTGGGAGAGGGTCAGCAGAGGGGAAGCGGCCGCCCACCACAGGAACACAGCGCCACTTTCTCAGGGCCTCTCTTCTGATCTTAGGCCACAGCCCAGGGGTGGGGAAGCAGGTTAGCATCACCAGAGTCCCGGTAGGGTAAGTGGAAGTGCCCAATTTTGAGGCTACAGGGACAGTTCTGTCTTATTTATAGTAGCCACCTCTTTTCTGGGCAAATAGGGGAGATGTTGGGAAGGAAGCAGGATGTGTGGACAAATTCTCAAGAGATGCTGGGCCTGACTCGGGGTTCAACAAGATGCAAGAAGGAAAAGAAGTGAGGAGAGGCCGGGCCCAGCTCCGGAAAGCGGAGAACAAAACCTGGCAGACAAAGGACCCCAAGAGAGCCTTGAACTTGCCCTAGTGTGCAGCCCCACTTCTGCCTGCCTCAGCTGTTACCATCAGCCTCAGAGCAACCTCCCTGCCCTGCTGCTCTGTCCAGCATGTCTGCATCAGCATTCATTCATCCAGCCTCCGACCAGTGGGTGCTACATGTCAGGACTGGACCAGATTCTGGTGACACTGGAATTCCCCAGGCACAAATACTGGCCATCCTATATGATGGAATGTAATAACCTTGCAACACCAAAGTAACACAGAGTGAGAGGAAACTGGCTCCCGTGACCTCACCCCTTTCAACTCCTAGAACTTTCTCTCTTGCTCACTCCAGCCACTTGCCTTCCTGTGCCCGCCTTAGAGCTCTGCAGTGCTCCTTCCTCTGCCTGGAATGCTGTCCTCAGAGTGAGCTGGCCCTTCTGTCCTCTCCTTCTCCTTACGCAAAGGTCAACTTCTCAGGAAAGCCTGCTCCAACTCCCCTAATTAGAATGGCCACCCATTTTCCCCCACGCCCTTCTCTGCCTTGCCTGCCGTGTTACTTTCTCTTGTCCTTATCTATGTCATTTGTTAATTCTGTTCCTACTTCATGTAGGTTCCATGAAGACAGGGCTCCTCTTTTTGCTCATTGATAGGCTCCCAAGTGCCCAGAATAGCGCTCAGCACATCACAGGCCTTCAATAAATATTTACTGAATGAAGGAATAAATGGTTAGACCGATTCACCGCAACCATTTGAGGTTGGCTTTGAAGAAGAGCCATGATCACCAACAGAAGGCTGAGGAGTGTTCTAGTCAGAGGGAACATAAGCAAAGATACTGATGGGGGTGTGATGTGACCCAGCCCTTCTCCCCAGGGGCTAGGCCAGGGACAGAGCTGGCTCCCAGGAATGGGCTCTGCACATAGAACTGCTGATGTCAGCGAATCCTTGAGGGTTGGGGATTTTGGATACAAAGAGATCACTTGGTTTCTGTGCCTTTATCTCAGAGATGGGATCAAGACAATCAAGAAGAGGGACTCTGCCTGCTGCTCAGTGTGAGGTCAATCCCAGTCCCTGCACAACCCCTTTGCCTTTGTAACTCCTCTCAAGGAGAATCTCTGCTCCCTGAAATAGGTAGAAGGAACTGGACAGGGGCAGGTAGCCTAGGACCGGGGAAGAGATCCACAGGGCACATAGCCCTGCAGCAGGGAGCACCCTGTACCTGGCAGAGGCCAGCCCAGGGATCCCAGCCATTGCTATGATTTGGCTTTCCCAGCAGAAGCCAAGTCATGTTCTGCAAATAGGTGCTGGTGAGTTCCAGGTGGATCCTGGGCATTGTGAAGGAAATGGTTTGCCAGCATGAGGGAGAGGTGGGGGCTCCAGGAACATCCACGCCCCTCACAGTGAACTCAAGTAGGAGATGTGAGAGGATGCAAGTGGGGCACATATTCACTGTAGTAAATCCTTTCCTGATGGTCCTGAGGGTGAGGGCGTGTGGGCAGGGTAGCTCTATTCAGGCAGAAGGGGGTGTTCATGCTCACAGGTGGAGTGCCCAGAGGTCAACCTGGGGTCAGCAATCCAAGAATGAAAATGCTACAAGGACAGGGTTTCCTGAAGTCAATAGGGTGTGGCACTCCAAGATGATCAACAGGAAGTCACATGGTTAAATAAAGATAACTAAGACTCAGTCCATGAATCCCCAGAGCAAGCCTCTGGCACTGAACGTGGGTGTGGCTGCCTGTCCTCTCCTGGGCAGCCCAGAGGATGCCATGTTGTCCTCTGAAGTCTTGTGGCCATGACACATGGGTTCAGGCCCTGTTCTAGCTCTTTCCCCTGTCCTCCCATCCTCCACACCCACATCCTTCCAGAACTAACCTCCCCTTGGCAACCTCCCTGCCGACCTAAATCCCACAGGTCTCAGCAGCTGTTTGACTGTTTGGAAATCAGAGGAGACTCAGCAATTGTACTTCAAGTCTTACAAATCTCTCCTCCCCTGGACGTCAATGCCCAGAGGAATCTCTATTGCTCACCTGGCTCTTGTATGAGGGGCTTACATTTCCCCTTCTGACTACACTGTGAGGCTCTGAGGAAAAAGAGTACATCTTCTTCCATTCACCAAGCCTCTCCTAAGTCCCAGGGCCAGCAGCACTGTAGAGGGTGGCAAGCATGAGTGATGCTGTCCCTGACCTGTGGGGGCCTTGGGATCTTTAGAGAGATTAACTTGGATGGAGGTCCATGTAGACACAAGAGGTCACAAAGCAGCGTGCGTCACCTATAGCACCCTCAGAAAAGCCTGGACCCAGGAATTCCTCAAGAAGTGCGATTACAGAAGCTGGGAGCCCAGTTTCTGAATTAAGACAGGAATTCCCCTACAGAAAACTTGAAGAAAGGGTGCTCGGCCTTCATCTGAGTGCTTCTCGGGACTTGGGGCTCACTAATTCATCAATGATTCCACCACTGGGCAGATGTCCTGGCAGAGATGGGTTAGGTGGCTTTCCACTGAAGATGCATACTTCCCTTCTGGGGTGTACAGTGGTCCTCTAGAGGGGGCTGTACAGCCAGGCCCAAGTGCCCTGGTGCCCTTGCCTCTGGTGGAGCCACATTACTAGTTCTCACCAATAGAATGCGTGTTAATGTGTTAAGGAGGTGGGGGAGGGCCTCCTCCAGATTCTATTTTCCTTTCTGCAAGAAATGTGGAAACCACACTTTGGAAATGGCAAAGACCCAGATGCAAAGATCTTGGGTTCCTAAATCACACCACAAAAGACCTCCCACCAATCACCCACACTAGACTCTGTATTACAGAAGAAATGAATTTCCTTGTGCTAAAACACTAAGATTTTGGGGTTCACCTCTTATGCTGCTGGTGTTGCCTTAATAACTGAGGTGGGCAAATCCCTTTTTGCATTGGGCTCTGCCTTTGGCAAGCCTGGGCCCAGACAATTGTGTATTAAAGATATACTTCCCTGGGCCTTGGTGGCCATCCACCTTAGGGATCAATTACTTTCCTTAAATATCCTCTGAGGAAGGGACACTTAAAGAGTGGCTGAGACTTGCTGGCCCTGCCTTTTGTTTCTAGAAAGGCTGATTTCATAGCTGTTGCTGCAGGCACAATTGAACCTAGTTCACCAGGTAGGGATAAACCAGGGAGAGCTTCACACAAACCTGCCCAGCCTAGCACAGCATTCTGGGTGGGGCGAGCTTGCCCCCAGTGGGGATCCCTACTACCTAATTGGCCCCTGTGATTCAGGGCCATGAGTGGGCACATTAGCAGTTCAGGTTCGTGAAGCAATGTCTAAGTGTTTTCTTGAGCATCTCGCCTGTAGTATTTCCCTCATTGGGCATCTGACTCCTGCGCAATTGTCCTGGTGTCTGCTCATCCTCACCGTCCCCACCTCCTCGGGACGCAACCCTCCCTTAACTTGAAGAGCCAGCCCAGGAATCCTAGTCAGCCTGGGCTCCTGTGGTCTCCCCACGTACTGGTTTCCTCCAGCTCCTCACGAATCTCATTGTTGGCACATGCAAAGTCGTGGACCGTCTGCCTGTCACCCTCACTCTTGGAGAGCCAGCAATCACACTGGAAGCGGAAGGTCTCATCGCGGGAGTTGTCCTTCACGTCAACATAGCTCAGGTGCCAGCCAGGAAATAACCCTGTGGAAGAGACGTCATGGGGAATGGGAACTGAAGGTGCCCTCCATTCCTTCCCAGGACTCCCTCCCCCAGCCCACAGGCTATGCAGCCCTGGATACTTTCTTTGTCTTCTCTGGGTCTCAGTTTCCTTGTTGAAATGATGGGTTGGGTGAGGTGGTCTCAGAGGGCTCCTCCAGCCAACAGGATAAGATTCTCTTTGCAAACCCTTAGCTTGGGGTTCATGATCTATAGGGGATTTGTGCATGGAATTTAAGAGTCTATGGGCCCCAAGAAATTGTGCTCTAATTAAATAGACATTTTTTACCAGGGAGGGAGCTCATAGCTGTCATCAGATTCACAACAGAGGTCTGGGGCCCAAGAACTAGATCTCTTTGGTGTTCCCAAGGCTGAAGGAAACTTCTATCATCTCCCAACTCCAATATTCATGGAGTTTATGCCCACTATCCTTCCAGAATCAGCTCTGGCTATCACCTCCTCCAAGAAGCCTTCCCTCATGTCCCCACTGCCCACTGGGCCTGTAAGAGAGTCCTTCTCCATGCTGCTTTAGAACTCTGTATCCTCCTTAGCCACATCCTGACCATCTCTTTTATTTATGCATCTCTTCCCTGAGACCAGGATCCCCTGAGGGCAGGGACTAGATCTTATTTGTTTTTGTTTTCCTAATGCCTAGCATTAGGACTGACGGGTAAGTAATTGCTCAATGAATGCAGAGTGAATGAAGATGTTATGACTTTGGGGTCTTTGCTGAGCCATTCAATAGTCATAGAAGGATTCAGAAGCTGCCATTTCTTTGGGATATATTGCTAATTTTGACAAGTTTTGGACTGATCATGAATAGAGAGCTGCTTCTGTTGTACTTGGCAGGGATTCCTTCAGAAGTGTTCCCCCCAGCACAGCTAGCCAGTATGAACCAATGCACATTTGCCATGACAGCTGTGTGGTATTTACACGGTGCCCTGCTTTGGTTGCTCTGTACTCTGAATGCCAAAGGGCCCCACATTGGGGGAAATCCCAGTGGTCCAGCAGGTTTGTGGTGATGATATTTGCTGCTCATAATATGTCCTCAAGGCAACCCCACAAGGAATGAATTGATGTGCTCTACTCCCACCCCTTATTCTCTCATGCCACCTGAGAATGTGGGGACATCCCCACTGTCCCCACAAAAAAGTCCTTTATCGGACAGTGCCACAAGCAACAATTGCAGATAGATCCAGCCTCTGGTCTCCAGGTCTCATAAGCACAGAGAAACACAAAGACTGACACAAATTTCCAGTCACCCAGACTACAGGGGCAGATGTTAAGGCTCATGGGCAGGGCACACATATTGGTATCATTCCAGATTTTTTAAAAAAGTTCTTATTTTTGTGAACATAGATCTTTACTCAAGTGGAAAAGAGTTAGTGCTCAATTAAGTTAAATTTTAAAACACTTCCATTGAGTTAAACAGTGGTGAGTTATTTTATGACAAACTTACTTTTTAACTCAATAAATCTTTTTTACTTTTCTGTGTTAGGGCCAATCCCATCTAAGTTTCCAAACTGGCTATTTTCTGACATGGTTTCTGAAAGTGTCATGAAGCTGATTAAAGTACTTAGCAAGCCTCCGTGTGTTCAGTCTGAAAAGGATGCAGGTAAGACTGATTGGAGCCTTTTTCTCAAAGCCTTCTAGAGTGGAACAGAGAAAGGAAGAGGCAGGTAAAGAGGAAGGCTGAGGTAAAGAAGATGCACTATTGATCCTATTGAAAGATTCCCCAAGGGAAGAGATTCTTTGTCCTTCTCCCAGCTTGCACCCTGATTCCATGTGTGTGTTGTCTCAGCCCATCCCAATTCTCTTCTCAAGATAGAATTCCATGGTAAATCACAGGCTAATCCCAGCTCCTTTGATACAAAAGAGGCTTAATCCTCAGCTCTGTGCTTATTGATGACTTCCTTGCCCAGTCTTGGAAATGTGGGGTATAATTGACAGGGTTCTTACTGAAAATTTCTCCCACTAAGAACCCATCAAAAGTATAAAGGGAAGCAGACAGCTCTGTACAGACTAATGTCATGTGACTGGCCTTTGGTGGTGAAGACCACAGCAAAGTAGACAAACCTACAGTCACAGCAGCGCTAACTGATTGTAGGTTGACTGTCTGGCCAGCACTAGTCAACAGTGGACCTATTACCACTAATAGGGAACTACCTGAAACTGACCATCAGAGAATTCCTTTCTTTACAGGGGCTCTACTTTTAGGGTCCTACTCTATTTTTTCACACAAAGATAGCAAATGATCCTCCGTTTGCCACCATACCTCTTCACACACAGGTGACCCCTGTCAGGGGCTGGATATCTGCCCATTCTTTGCCACAGCTGCCTGGTGCTCCACTATCACAGACTGCCCACCTTGTCCTTATGGGTGGATGACTAGTCATTCCCAGATGCTCCTGCACATGATACTATCACCAGTGCCCTTCTATCCACATCCTAGCGATGTTTTAAATTCACAAATCGTATTTTGTCACTTTTCCACATAAAACCCTCCAGTGGTTTCCCATCACTCTCAGAATCAAATACAAACTGCTTGCCAAGAACTGCATGGATGGACATGATCCAATTCCTTTCCACCTGTATGATTTCACACCACACTGCTCACGGCCTCACTTCCTATATTCTACCTACACTTGACATATGAACCTCTGTCTTTCCTGGGAAATTTGCTTGACTGTTCTGTCTACAGTAATGTACCAGCACTGTTTTGTCACTGAGGTGTCAGATTAAGTGCCCTGTCTTTGGGAAAGCTTTTGTTATGGCCGTATTGCAGGAGTTTTCTCGTCCCAAATTACTCTATCAATCACCATTACCCACTTGACAACTGAAATCATTTTGTTTCTATTTCCTCATATGTCATATCTCTCCCCACTAGGTTGGAAGTCCACAAGAGCAGGAGGCTTGCTGCTCTTGCATTGTATATTTTAGTGCCTACCACATTGCTCAGATGTCATCCAGTAAATGTTTATCAAATGCATGAGTGTTTACTGGGATTGAAATAGGGAAGAATGGGGAAGAACAATACTGATGGGGATGGGAATTCAGAGTCCCATCTAGGAGGAATGTCCTGCCTGAGTAGAATTGATTATTATTTCTCAAATGTTTCAAAATTACTTTTAAAAATAGACTTAGAAACTCTGAGCCAGTGTGAAGTCCAGTCTTCCCAGGCAACAAGAGATGGCAGATGCTGATCAGGAGCAAGGCTGGCAGCTGGATGCCCCCAGATTTTAGCATGCCATTTACTGCCTATGATTCCCTGGTGGCTTTCCACATCTGATAGGACAAAGGACTCTGCTTACATATTTAGAGCTTCCTTCAGCCAAGCTCCAATCAATAAGGAAGAACACTTATGCAAATCCCTTATCCCAACAAGATGGATTTATTAGGCCTCCCTTTGGCCTTTTCTCCTTCTCATTATGGCTCCAAGCTATTCTCCAGCTCTGAAAACCTGCCTGTACTATTTTCACCTCCTCCACAAGGACTTCTGGAATCCCCAGGCCTGTGCTGTTCCTTGTGAGTCCATTGTCCTGGTTGTGAGCATGGATATCTTGGCAAGTCTTTGCTACTGAAGCCATGACTGTGCCCTATTTTTGAATATTTTTATATGTATGTCTGACTTCTCTAGTTAGATTTTAGGGAATGGAAACCATGTCTTATGTCCTCTTAATAGTATCACAGGGTTGTGGACTTAGCATTTTATTTATTTAAATTTTTTTAGCTGTACATGGACACAATACTTTTATTTTATTTATTTATATGTGGTGCTGAGGATGGAACCCAGTGCCTCATACATGCCAAGCAAGTACTCTACCACTAAGCCACAGCCACAGCCCCAAACTTGGCATTTTATGAACACAGAAGTAATACATTATTTTTACTTTCAAAGATGAGCTGTCAACTCTTTATTTCAGTGAAAACCATGGAGAATTCTTTTTCAGGTAGAAAGATTCACTTCACCAAGCAACTCCTTCCTTAAAAAATAACCCATGGGAAGCTAAGGTTTCATCTGGGTAGCTTACATTTCTTTAACAAAATCAATCAATGGTTTAAAAGGGAATCATCACAGAGTCTTAGCTATGGAGGAATATTATCTTGCCAAAAACGCTTCTATAGGTGCATCATTTAAGAGACCACTGGAAGTCACACTCTGGGCTTTGGCTGATCTGGGTTCCAGTCTCAGTATGTCCACCTAACTGAACACGCTATCATATCTCCATGCCTCAGTTTCCTCACTTGTACAATAAGGTTAGAACAGATGAATTCTGAGCCCTCCTATATTTCTAAGAATGAGTACTACTCAAGAGAAAACAGATCAATTCATTTTGAGGTTGAAACCCTTCTTTACTTCACCAGTTTTAATTTAACCAGGGGAAGAAAAAAAGAGAAAGATGAATTAGAAAATAAACACACTGGTTAAAATTTGTTCAGTATTGTAAAAGCTAGCTGGGTAATTGGAAGAATTATTCATTTATCTTGGTTTTCCTCTATGAAATATATTTTATGGTAATCAAATAGCCTTAGAGACAATTTTTCAAAAGAAAAATTCCAGCTAGTGAGTGGATAAGAAATGACAGAATTATAAAATCACATTTGTAACTCTAATTGATTATCACTGGATGAAGCCATTAGATGAAGAGTTATAAGGGAAATTCACAATGATCAGCCAGGCTGGCAGACTTTGTATCTACTGTTTGATGTAAGGATGGGACTACTTTCACACTGCATCAATACACAGAAATTAGCATATTTCCATATTATACACATTGGGAAATTTTTTATGAAGTGGAATTTGAATGACACAAAGAAGTCATTGGTAAGAGTGACAATGGTGGTGGGATTTTGTAAGAAAATGTCTTATAAAAAGAGAAACATGCACACTATGTTTGGGGTAAAATGATACCAAGTTTAGGATTTCATTTCATGTCCTCTAACAACCAGAAAGAAGTTAAGAAAATAAAAAATGTAATAAGATTAAAGTTGATGTGATAAATCATGATAATTATTGAACTTTGGTGATGGGTAAAAATTCCAGCTAGTGAGTGGATAAGAAATGAAATGAAATGAAAGTTCATTATACTATTATATTATATTATACTGTTCCCATCACTTCCGTGCATGTTTAAAATTTTTTATTAAAAAACCCATTGATTCAACAAAAAGTTGGAAGGGTAGATTCAGGAAAAGAGAAGGTTACTGTTCTTTAAGCAAATGGAACATCTGTAACCTCACTTATGTGATATTTGTTCAGGAATCCTTGTCTTTTTTTTTTTTTTTTTGAGAAAGACTCTCAAAATATATTTGTCCTCTTAAATTTCTGTGCAAGGGAAGTATAACATAGATGGAAAGTTTTAAAACTAAATATGATAAAAAGTGTAGCACAGAGAGAGCTTGAAGACATGGTTAGTAGACTTACCTTATATTAATATTTAAACTTCCATTCCTAGAAGAGAAAGTTACTATAAAGAGGAAGTTGGGCATAGGACTTAGGCTTCTCTGTTGCTCTCATGACCCTGGTGTTCTCACCATGTAGCCTCAATTAGGACACAGAAATCTCCTTTCTCTGCTGAGCCTCAAGACATGCCAGTGGTATTATACTGCTTTGAGACCCTACCTAAGCCTGGCTGGGCAGAAAAAGGGGCCCACTTGTCTGCCTACAAGGAAAAGAAGATCACATCAACGACAAAGGCTTTCTTCAAGTCCAAGAGCCATTATGGGGCCAAGGTCACAAGATAGTCTTTGACAAACCAAAGTGGGTGTTGGATGAGTTGTCAAGCTTTTGGGACAGCCTGGCATCGAAATGGCCATAGCAACTAGCTGCCCTGGTGGAACTGTCTAGAGCTGTCCACGGTGCTGAAAAACCTCCCTTCTCTTTAGGAGTTTTGACAGATGCGATAGAAGAAATTGACTAATTGGCTGTCAGTCCTTTGCAGAGTGAAAAAAAAAATGCATAAAAAACTGAGAAAGTAGATGTGTGCCCAACATCTAGAAGAGAGGACAGAGAGTATCAAATAACTTAGTCATGACTCCAAGGTTTATGGCCAGAACCCAATCTTCAAAATTCAAAAGCAAGGGAAATGCTGATTCTGGGGAAAACTGAGTTCCCTAAGACTAAAGCATGAAAAGACAAGAAAGGATCTGAGAGACTGAAGTAAGAGTATAATTAAGTTCTATTAAACTATATTAAGTCCCTATTATATCACAGCACGTGACAGGCATCAGAGAAAGAATAATGAACCAGACAATGGCATGTGTGAGCTGAGAGTCAAGTAGAGGAGACAGAATGTAGCTACACATATGTACACTGTTCTGGAGGAGTTCAGGTAAGGTAGGACAATAGGAAAAAATTTCAGGGAGAAGGTGAGGACATGAGAGAGTTTGTTAGCCATAAGCAGGGAGATAGGGTAGAATCATAGTAGCATGCAGGTGGGAGTCAAGTCACAGGACCTAAGTCCCAGGAGCTCGGATAAATGGCAAGTCCAGAGTAGCATCAGAGCTAGTCTATGATGCCTGCCAACTCTAGACTTTTTGTCTTTTCCATGCCTAAGGAATAGTTGGGTGTTGTGTCCCATTACCACTAAACTGATATTAGGACTGTGGAGACCTCTGGTGTAAAAGTTAGGAGCAACATGTTTGCCAAATGGATCACTGCTTGACACCACCTTGGAATATGACTCTGGGCCACTGAGCCTTGTGCTCTAAGCTGCTGCAGTTAGTCCTGCTGACATTGGACTCTAATGAGACTGCATTCTGATTTTGTGATTTTCCTCAGTCCAGTGGCCTTGGATACTTTTTCACCCAGCAGTGAGTCCTGGCATGGGTTCTTTGCTGTGAAGACATGACTGAGTTGGGAATTAGGCATGTCTTTAGTGTTTCCCAGAAGATTCTTCCCTACTATATTATTTTCCTAAGGCTGCCATAAAAATTGCCACAAACTTGGTCTCTTTAAACAAAACAAAAGAACTTATAATTTCACAGTTCCAGAGACCAGAAATCTGAAACTGAGGCCCTAGCAGGGTCATTCTGTCTTTGGATGCTTCATAAAAGAATCTTTCCCTGCCTCTTCCTGGCTTTGGTGCCTCCAAGAAACCCTCTGTGTTCCTTAGCTTGTAATTGCTCTCTGCACTCCAGGCTCTGTCTGTTCCTTGTCTTCTTATAAGTACACAATCATCTTTGGGTTTAGGGCCCACCCTAAATCTCGAATGATTTCATCTGAATATCCTTAACCAATTCTTTTTTTTTTTTTTTTTGGTACTGGGGATTCAACTCAGGGGTACTCGACCACTGAGCCACATCCCCAGCCCTATTTTGTGTTTTATGTAGAGACAGGGTCTCACTGAGTTGCTTAGCGCCTCGCCGTTGCTGAGGCTGGCTTTGATCCTTAACCAATTCTATCATCCAAAATTCTATTTCCCAATTTAATCACATTCTGAGGTTGTGGGTAAGCAAGAATTTGGGGAGTAAAGAGCATTGTTCAATCTACCTGTAGAGAATTACATATGCTTTACTAAGATTGTTAGATATGCTACATCTGGAGACCTCTTGAACATCTAGAAAGAGTTCTCTGGGGAAGTCTAGAAAAGAGGAAATTCTGGAGCCAGAATTCATTTATGATTCAGAAGATGCTATGAGCTGATTGACTTCAATTTATTCATTCTGTCACATAATTATTAAGGACCTACCAAGTGCAAGGCACTGAGAATACAAAAGTCAATCAAAGGGTCTTTCTACCCTTGAAAGACTCAAAGCCAGTTGCAATTGACAAGACAATCACAATTCAGCATTATGAGTCCTACAAATGGAAGTATGGAGTAAAGTTTAGAAGTACAGAGTATGGAACATTTATCTTTATTTGGGGGAATCAGGGAACTTCAGGAAGAAGGCAAGGGTAAATTTGGATTTTGAAGGGTGTATCAGAATTTAGTAGGAGAAGAGAATTGCAGGTGCAAAGATATCTCTTGGGTATCTACTTATGAATGATGGCTAGCTTGGCCAAAAGATGTGAATGATTTCATGGAAGGTGAAATTTAAACAAGGACTGATCTCAAAGTTCACGGAGCTATTAAAGAGAAGATAGTGAAGAAAAGACAAAATCATTTTGAATGGAAGTAATTAACCTTAAAGAGTCCTTATTCTCAAACACACATGTTCGACATCATTCTCTGGAAGGATTGAAATAATCAGGAGTAAGAGGCTATTCCACATTCTGAAAACGACCAGAAAGCAGAGAGAGTGAGGCTAGGTAAGAAAGATACCCTGAATTTTTTAAAATGTATGTGATGGGGCCAGTTCTTAGGAGGAAATGAAGAACACTTTTGTCTAATAAACACGAATCCTTGAATGACAGAAGGCTGTTCATCTCCTCCTCCATTCTCTCCAGTACAGTGACTTCAATGGTTGGCTGTGTAACAAAACTTCTCATCAAGAGACTCTGAGAATTTGCTAGGGAGAAATAAACATTTTAACTGTTTTTATTTACTTTGCTATTTGAAACCAAGTCAAGAACAAGCATGCCATATCTTGGGATTTCATAGTGGGTGAAAAATCTTCAGCATTACAGAATTCCCCAGATGAGGTCCTCCTCCCCAGACTCATTAGAGTTTTGAAGTACAAAATGTAGGGATAATCTCCTCCCTCATCTTCTTCCTTCCCTTTCACCACCTCCAAATTCTGTAATTCTTAGGAGTCTGCTCTAGCTCACTAGATAAGCTCATGTGATAGACAATGAAGGAATGTTCAGAGGTGACATTATTTGATGATGAAAGCTGTAACCTAATCAGTGGGTTAATCCATTTGATGGATTAATAATTAAAATGGATTACTGGGTGGTAACTGCAGGCAGGTGGGATGTAAGGGAGGAAGTATATCACTGGGTGTGTGCACTTGGGAATTCTATTTTGTCCCTGGCTTCTCGCTCTGTCTCTTTCTGCTTTCTGGATGCCATGAGCTGAGTAGCTTTCCTCTGCCACACCCTCTGCCATGGTGTTTCAGCATCACCTTGGGCCTGGAGCAATAGAATCAACTGACTGTGGATGGACCCTCTGAAATCATGAGCCCAAAATAATCTTTTCCTTTTCTGAGTTGTTCTTGTCAGGTAATAAATGTACTTTTTGCTACATATTCATTGTAAGATACAGGAACCTTGTCTGCTGTGTACTACTTTGTACCCAGCACATAATGCCTGACAGTAAGTGCTCAATGCATACAGTTGGTCTTTATTATTTGCATGTTACAGCTCTGTGGGTTTGACTATTTGCTAAAATTTATTTGTAAATAATTAATTAAATTAATACTTACATGATTATTCATGAACATGTTCAGAGTGGTGAAAACTGAGTCACCCGATGCACATGTTCCCAGATAAGGCTGGACGAGGCTATATTTTCTTTTTGTTTTAGCTCTTACATTGTAAGCAAGTGTCTTTTTCCTGCTTAACACCACAGTTTTCACATATTTGTGCTTTTTGTAGTGAATTCATTGTTTAAAAATGGCCTCCAAATATCATGCATAGGCCCCAGGCTGAAGTGCTATTCAGTGTTTCTAAATGCAAGAGGTATACAATGTTCCATACAAAAAAATACCTGTTAGATAAGCTTCATTCAGGTATGAGTTATAGTGCTGTTGGTTGTGAATTTAATGATTATGAATAAAAATATAGATTGAGTAAGAGGTTTGAAAACAGAAATACACAAAAAACAAGGTTATACATTGATCTTATTGTGACCAGAAACTCACAGGAATCTAACACTGTATTTCCCCTAGGAGCTTCAGCATTTGCTAATTCAGTATCCACAGCAACTTTATAGAGCATAACTATCATGAATGATGAGAACCAATCGTACTTGATTGATTAAATGATATCAATATTAAAGCTATGGGGACTGTTAGGACTGCAATAGTAAAGGACCTGAAGTGCTCATTTTGTCTAAGGAAAGGTCTTCTTAGGTAGGAGGAGAGAAAAAAGAAAGGAAGACACTTAAACATCACTGGAAACAAACACTGTACCTACCTCCAGAAATGTTCTGCATGAGCTTTTGAACATTCCTTTGGAGTACATGAACCCCTACTTCTCTAGATTGGAAGGAAGGATATGACATGGAGGCAGGAATGCCCAGGAGTTCTCTAGAAATGCCTCATGAGAAACAGACTAAGAGGAAAGGTGAGGACAGATATTGAAGGTATGGCAGCCCCAGGAGAAACCAGCCAAGAAGCAAAAGGCTCAGTTAGATGAGTCTCAGAATCGGATAAAATGGTGCTGAAAAGTGTTGCCTTTGTAGGCAGGAGACAGAGATGAGCCCTGATTTCCAGAAGAAACCCTCTGCCTTTTATGCTATCAATTGAGAGTATGATGCATGGTAAGCTTGACCTTCTTTCCAAGCATCTAGGTGTCTATAGCCGGCTAGGTTGGAAATAGTCAGCCTCCAAGGCAAGCACCCTGGATCAGGCTGTGGAGTCCACAGTCAACAGAAGCCAGAAGAGGGGTCAGGACCCTGGACAGCTCCACACACACCCAAAGACTGTCCTGTGATTTTTCCTAAACAGACATCCTCAGACTTTCTGGTCATCTCAGTTACCCTTACCACCCGCATGAATGGAACATACTTTTTTTTGTACCAGGGATTGAACTCAGGGATACTTGATCACTGAGCCACATCCTCAGCCTTATTTTATGTTTTATGTAGAGACAGGGTCTCACTGAGTTGCTCAGTGCCTCACTGTTGCTGAGGCTGGCTTTGAACTTGCGATTCTCCTGTCTCAGTCTCCCAAAGTGCTGAGATTACAGGTGTGTGCTGCCACACTTGGCAGAACATACATTATGAATGGACCTGGAATTATCTTTCCCTTGGTAAAGGGGGATTATCCTAGTCTACATGAAATTCTTTCCTGCCCACTTTCTGATCTAGTTGGGAGGTGGTCAGGGAGCTCCTTGCCCTGTGGTCTCTGTGTGCTTGGGCTCTGAAAGAAGGCTGAGGCTGCCTATGACTACTATTTCTTCCTCCTCAGAGTTCCATTCTCTTTGGTTCTGTTGCTTCTGAGCTATAGGCTGTGGCAGGACAGGGTTAAAAAGCCAAGGATTGCTTAGCTCTCTCCTGGTTGGGGAGGTACTAAAGTTTACTGAGTCTCCGATCTGCTCTGCACTGTGCTCCTGTCCCCCCTCCCCCCACTGTCCCCGCTAATCTGACCTGTCAGTTCTCTCTAGTCCTGTGGACACACACACACATGCTTTCACACTTGTTCTCACTGAGGGACCCCCTGTCGAGTGCCACAGGTAGAAGCTCCCCTGATCTTGTGAAGTGTCTGGGGTGGAAAAGAATCTTCTTGATTGGGATAATTATATTCAACAATCTTTCAACCTCCAACCATCCCATGACTGGTCCTAAGACGGTCACGATGGATGGTGGGAAGGCTCTTTGTATCCTTCTTGGAAAAGAGGATTCATTATGGGTATCTGGGAATGTTTTCTAGGCACATTTCTTTCCAAAAACTCTTGATGCCATTTGAATGGGCACGTGAAGAAGGGGCCCCTTCCAGTGCACCTTCTCCTGGATAGGGCTACAGCAGGCACCTGACAAAAACATATTGGGGAGCACAGCAAAGAGTGTGGAGGAAGCTGTCCCTCATCCCCCATCTTTCTTGCTGAACATCTGCCACAGTGGCATGTGAGGGTGCAGAACTGTGGCTGGCAGGGCAGGCTGACACACAGTGTGGCAGGTCAGAACAGGCACAGAAGACTTGCAGTTGAGTGCTGGTGACATTTCAAACCCTTGAGTCTCAATATTCATTGGTTGTAGAAAAGAGGGGCCATAAAGTGCTTTTGTTGCAGAAATTCACAAAGTGATTTTAAAGATCAAATGTTAGTATCTTTCACACCTCCCAGAGTTCCAGGCATCTGGGGAGCATTTCAGATGTTTGGTACATGAATGACTGAATGGACACACGGGCAATAGGAAAACTGCGGAGTGTTGTGAAGGCATCCATTATTTTATTGCTTCAAAGAATGGCTATTTTATCTGTGTCTAATTTGAGCTTAGCCCATGTTATGGGAAGCATTTTAGCTACTTAACCTATGTTAAAGCCAAACAGTGAGGTACGTGTTGGAAAAAGAGGTCACCAACTGCTGAGTTGGGTTTCCTCGGTGACCATGATGGACAGGCCTGTGTCTGGTGGGTATTTGGAAGAGGTGGGGAGAAATGCAGCACCAGGACATCTTTTGAGACCGGAAGGAGGAGACCTAGCAAGGGCTGGAGGCCTTGAGCAGACACCTGGGCAGAGGCTGGGTTCCAAGCCGGGCAAGAAGGATGAGTTAGGAAAGCAGGATGCACTGAGGAGGTGAAGTTTAACAAGGAACCATTTGACTCTAGCACATAATAGAACTTACAGATCCTAAGACAGAGAAAACAAGCCTGAAGACAGCAAAATGATAACCAAAGAAATGTTGAAGTCATGAACATCACCGTTGGTCCAGAGATAACAAGGTATTCCCTAGATACTTGGCAGTTAAAAAATAACTTCTCACTTGGCTTGTGTCCTATTTCAGTTCATATTTACAAGTGAACTTAGCCACTTTTGATACATAAGCAAGTGTAATCCTTTATAGAAAATCCATGGGTAGTAAATTTGGTGAGATAGCTCTTCTATCTCCTCTTTCTCTCTCTCTCTCTCTTTCTCTCTCTTTTCAGGGCTGGGGATAGAACCCAGAGCTTCTCACATGCTAGGCTTTACTGTTGAGCTACATGCTCAGCCCAGACTTTTTTAAAAATTGGTACTGGGGATTAAACCCAGAGGCACTTACCAACTGAGTCACATCCTCATCCTATTTATTTATCTATTTAGACAGGGCCTCACTAAATTGCTGAGGTTGGCTTTGAACTTGGAATCCTCCTGCCTCAGCCTTCCAAGTTGCTGGGATTACAAGCATGCACCACCAGGCCCAGCTAGATTTTTTTTTAATTGTTATGCTCAAATCAAGTAGAATTCATGCTCTGACTTCACAAAGCATGAAGAGCCAATAGCCACTGAGGGAGAATGCAGGAGGAGCTAAGCTTCCTCTCCAGTGCATGTCCAGGAACACTGGCACCCACTGATGGGAGCGTCGAGTGGCACCATTCACTGCAGTGCATTGCCTGCTGGGCTGCTGGAGTGACTGAGCTGCCCGGCAGGTGGGGAAGGGCTCCAGTGTTGTGGGGAGCCGAGGGCTGCCTTTTCCACCACCCTGTCCTTGAGCAGGAGCTACCTTTGTTGTCGTGCCAAACCCTCAGCTTGCAGAGGTGACCCAAGCTCAGCATGTCAGAGAAGTTGAAGGTGTCTGTGTTGTTCCGCTCAAACTTGTTCCAGTTGGCTGACTGCTTCAGGGCCAGGGTCCCGCTGTCCCCGTTCTCCCCGAAGATGATGATGAACACGTTGGCATCCGTGCCTGCTCCTGGGAAGGGTGCAAGGTGAGGCTCTGGGTACCAGTCTCTGGGATACACCACCCCCTTGCCCTGGCTTTGCTCCTGGTCTCCTCAGAGGAACAAAGTGTGGAGATGGACAGAGCTGGCAAACCAAGGAGGAGGTCAGAAAGGACTGAAAAGAGCCCTGGAACTCCTGGGTCTCCAGTTCTGTGTTTTGCCTTCTCTTTGTGTCTTATATAGGCTGCTGGTCTAACTGCAGTCATAGTAACTGTGAATGTTTTAGACAGAAATGCATCTATTTCTGGGAAAGGCTCCCAAACTTAAAAGGCACGCCATATAGACTGGATCTACAGTTAAAAATACAGCCTGCCGCCTGCACAGTGTGGATCCAGAAGGAAAGTTCCACACTCCCTAAATCTACTTTTGACATTTCCACTAGAGCTTCATATCATTTGCTTAAGCTGAATAGAGCTATTGACCCGAGACAAAAAGCAAGTGCTTCTGGAAGCAGTGGCTCAGTGAAGCTTTTCTGGCACATTCTAAGGGCATAAAGGGCCTTAAGAACATGTGAACACTTGGAATTTCAAGCAGTAAGGATAAAGTCTTCACCGTGAGGAGCAGAGGGAGAAGGGAGGTACCCTGAACAAATCTGATCAGATTTACCTGACCATCATTTATGCCTGAGACTCTACCATGAGAGCCTCACTTCTTTGCCTGAAGGCTTCTCTGTTGAAAATGTAAGCTACCGTGGCCACCACATTAATCCTCCATAGTCACTCAGAATCAGTGTGAATGAATTTGCCCAATTCCTTGCAATGGCTCCTGGAGAGTGGGCTTGGGACAGGGGAGGGAAGGTAGGAAGTGTTGCCTCCGTGGCTACATCAGAGTCTGGTCCTTGTCACCTTCCATTTTTGACATGCTAACACTTTTTTTTTTGGAAGGCTCTGAGTGTCCCATATGCTTGTGTCTCTGGACTTGGCTTAGGCATCACCCTTGGGAAGTCCCCATGACCTTACCCCTGTTGCCCAGGTAGGTAAGGCACCCGCCTGAGTTCCCCAGCAGCGCCCTGGGCTGGCATCTTTCAGAGCCTCACCATATAGACAGTGTCTGTTCCACCAGAACGTCAGACCTGTGAGGGCCCTGAGAGTCACACCTCTGTCCTATGTCCAAGGCCAAAACTGGCACACAGTGGGTGGCCACCAAGCATGTGAATGTGAGAGGGATCTCCAGGTTCCTGACATGCAAAGCACCTAGGTGAAGGGCACCAGGCCATAGCAGGAAGATGGTGAGCTATGTGTCAAGCTTCTCAAAATCTTGAGCCATTACCCCCACCTCCCACAAATGTTCTCCTCTACTTCCCTGTGGGACCCATTCCATCACTGGGAGGACACACTGTGGAAGCAACTTGGGTTGATTAGCTTTTGGAAGGCCACCTGAAGGAAAATGGCCTGCCTGGGAACCAGGTGCAGAGCCAGGGTAAGGGCAAGGGAGTTGGGTGAGACCCCAACCCACCCAGGATGTTGCTGGTCTTCACGGTGACGGTGTAGGAGGTCCACTCCATCATCTCCTCCCCGTCGATGACGGCACACATTTCACAAACCAGGGTCTTCTTGCCCTTCCGCTGGGACAGCCAGTCTCCGTAGTAGAACATGGTCAGATCACCGGTGTTCATATTCTTCAGGAGGATCTGGGGAGGGACCCATGTGGGAACATCCTCACCTCCCTCACCAGCCCCACCTGCATCGCAGCCCCTCCCATGCCCCAGAGAAGGAGGTCCCAGAGCCGGGAGGAGCTCTGCCGCTCAGCCTGAGGCTGTGGGATTTGGAGATGTGAGCTTTGGTGCCTGTCGTGGTGCACAGGAAATGCTCCAACAAGTGACAGAAGAACAGACAGACCAAGCCACTGCCAGCCATACCAGCCTGGGAGCAGTTTGCCAGCTTGTCCTCTGCATGGGCACCTATCATTGGCTCAAGAAAAACCTGCTACTGGCTGAACAGAGGAGTCGGAGCCTGAGGGGACACAGGATGGATGGCTTTGGGTGGACACAGGACCAGAGGACTGATTTGGGAGACGAGGGGAGGGTCGTGTGATGGGTGAGTCGTGTCCCCCATCCCAGATTTGAATGTTGATGTCTTAACCTGTAGGACATGACCTCACCTGGCCCTCAGGATGAGACTATATAGACCCGGTTGTCACAGGTGCCATCAGATGAGCTCGTTAGAGTGGGCCCTGATCCTATACGACCCATGTTTCTGTGCCTTCTACCAGGGGAATGTGGACACAGAGGCAGCCACACCCGCAGGGACAGGGCCATGGATGGCCAAGGGACTACTGGAAGCTGGGAGGGAGGCCTGGCACAGATCCTCCTCAGGGCCTCGGGGAGGGTGGCCTGCTGATAGCTCTGCCTTGGAATTCCAGCCTTGGGGAGATGTCGATGCTGTGGTCCTCAGCCCTCCAGCCTGCGGTTGTGTTACAGCAGCCCCAGCATGTTGGGGAGCCCAGGGCCCATGTGACACTGAGGCTGTGTCTGCCGGAGTATCATCTCTGTCACCAGAGCCATTGTCCTTGCTATGAGGGGGGCTGCAGGCAAGGGTTCCTTGGCTGCCAAGGGCTCCAGCTCGGGAGCCGCACTTGGCCTGGGAGGCCTGGTGGACCCTAGCATCACATTAGTTCCCAACAAACGGTATCCTGCCTGGTCCCAGACTCTGGGAACCTGCTCTGTGCTCCAGAACAGGGAGGGTCAGTGGCTTCCTTGGAGCAGCCTGAAAGCCAGGTCTCCAAGAGGCAGGGAGAGGCAAGGAAGCCCTGAAAGCGAGGTCCTAGGAGGAGGAGTCAAGCTGCCTGCCTCCCTTGGGGGACGCTGGGCCTGTGGAGTGTGGAGTATGCATGGACGCAGGGAGGCCTGGCCTGAAGCAGGACCAGGAAATCCACTGCGGCTGTGCAGATGTCAGAGTGCCAGCCCTGAGGCTGCTCCTAGCCACCAAGAGCCCAGGACCCCAGCAGGCTGCTGGATGTGGGCTGCCACGCCCACTGTGAGAGAGGGCAGGGGTGGACCGAGATGCAGCCACCAGACTCTGGAGCGCACAGACACCAGCTCCCTGGCCATCCTTCCTGAGGTTCCCACCGTGACCGTCTCTCTGTCCTGGTTCTTGCTGCTCCCCTCTTGGCCCTTGCCAACGCAGGTCCAGAGGGAGCCCACACCAGGCGTCCCCTCACCCCAGGCTGTATCCATGTCATGTTGACAACTCATGCCGTCTTCTCTGGAAGCTAACCGGACCCTCACTGGACACCTTAATTCACATCAAAGGGCACATTGGAGTTCATGGCTGGGCTCACGTCATCACCCTCTTCAGTGACATTTGTACTTTAACAAATGTCCACTGATAACCCAAAACAACAGGGAGGAGAGGCAGACAGTGGCCAGAAGGAAGAATGAGGGTCCAGATAGTTTACCCTTTCCAGGAACCACTCGGGCCGGCTGCCCAGGCCATCAATGCGGATGCGCATCTTGGTGAAGGGGGCAATGTCCAAGATCTCCATGATGAAGGTGTCGTTCTGTTCCCGCTCGAACCTGGGGGTGGAGATCGGCTGCCTGAAGACGGGAAGCCGGCTGTGGCCAGAGACCACATTTGAGATGAGACCCTACTTCTTGCACTCCAGATGTGTTTGGTGAGTAGAAATGGCCCTGAGCCAAGAGCTACTAGTTCTGGGTTCTAATCACATTCTTTTAAGTCACTTGGAATAGTTTCAGCTCCTTTGGGACAGGTTTCCTCATCTATATGGACATCGATATTAACCCTGCAAACTCACAAAACTTTCATGAGGACGAAAGGGATGTGAAATGAACTTTAAAGGCAAAAAAGAATTTCATTACTGAAAAGCTTTAAATGAGATCATGAGTGACAGGGCCACCATGAATGGTAGGGCAGGTTGTGCACTGCACAACTATACAAGGCATCATTCATATTTTCCTATGTGCAATCTGCACCACTGAACACAGTGGCCTGGGATTGGGTAATGCTACAGGCACCTATAAAGTGGTAGCAAATAGAAAGTAATGCAGCTTTTGTTGCTATTATTATTTTTCTGCTGAATGACCTCATCATCTCAGAGATGCTCTGTCTTTATTCCTTACTGCTCCTCCCACACTGCCACAAGTACAATGTGACCTTCAATGGTGACTGATTGCTTGGCTGCTGACTGGTGCCAGGTGATATTGTTGATAAGCCTCTTGGAGTGATGCAGGTGGCCCTGAAGAGGCAGCTCTGAGTGGCAATTGTTATGCTTCCTTGGATACAAGGCATATTTATAAAAAGAGGCCACAGCCAGTGGGGGATGAGACCGAAAGGGTTGCTGAGTGAGAACTGAGAATGCCTAGTCTCAGCGGCAGAGGGGGAATGGAGCCCGCCCTCTTTTGGTGACTTTTGGGTGTGCATTTATGATGATTAGAAGTGAGAAGTTCTCCAAAGTTGGGGATGGAGCTGGGGGTGCGCTTGAGTGCAGTGCTGTGGACCGAGCTGAGCTTTGGCCTTTGGCCTCGGGATCCAGCATCTGCCCACAGCCTTCTCTGGTCACATGGCTTCTCTCTCTCTCTCTTTTCTTGGGGGGGGGTACCCTGAATTGAACTTAGGTGCACTCGACCACTGAGCCACATCCCCAGCCCTATTTTGTATTTTGTTTAGAGACAGGGTCTCACTGAGTTGCTTAGTGCCTCACTTTTGCTGAGGCTGGCTTTGAACTTGTGATCCTCCTGCCTCAGCCTCCACTGGGGTTACAGGTGTGCACCATCGTGCTGGACCACATGGCCTCTCTTGGGGAGCGCGTCTCCTTAAACACCATCAAGCTATGCCTGTGACATATGCCCTGTGGGTCTTTTCATCCAAGTCCCCCCGTCTAGATGCCAGGGGAAACCTTTACTGCCCGCATATACAATAAAACAGCACAGGCCATGGGGAAGAGCCCTGAGCTGGCCAGCAGTATAACTGAAAAACCACGGTCCTCCTCACAAAACAGGACTTCATTCAGAGAAACCCTTAAATTAATGAGGGCCTGGAAGCACTGGAAATATGGTGTTGGTGACCATGAGGGTTTTGGATTTCAAGCAACAGTTCTGGAATTTGGATACTCCCAGAGGCAAGGTCTACCTCTCCCTCCCACCAGGGATTATGCCCTGGACATCTGCAAGGTAGGGTGGAATGTGGGCGGGAGATGAGTACCAGAGAAAATCCAGGAATTAGGGGTTGGATGGAGGTTAAAGTGGACGTGCAGAGGTGAAGACTGGAGGGACTGAGCATGCACAGGGCACAGGGACAACAGCCAGACCATGCGTGACAATAGAGCTGTCACCCAGTTTCCACAGTCACCTCCCAGGGAGCCCCAGCCTCTATAGAAATTGGCTCAGGATGGTCAAGACCTGGTCAGTGACTCCCCTATTTTGTTTCCTGTTCCCAACTCAGGACCAACCAGAGAGACCTCACTCTGCTCTCTAATCCAATCACACGGGGAGGGTACCCCCATTCTTCCTAGTGCACCTCCAGCCTCACCATGCCAAAACTAACCCTTCACTAGAAAGCTTTCCCCTCCTCTGACAGCCTGTGAGCCCCTGCCATACCAAGTGAGGGTGACTGACCCCCTAGCAGCAACAAGCTCTGAAGAAATGACCTTTAATCTTCATTTATTCCCACAACTGCCTGAGTTCAAATCCCAATTCCCCTTTTTACTAGCTGTGTGAACTTGGGCAAGTTACTTCATTGCTCTGTGTCTCAGGCACCTTAATGTAAAGTGAACATGCTAACAGTGCAAACTTCTGGGGATATTGGGAGTTAATATAGATCAAAATGCATTTGCAACAGTGCCTGGCTCAAACCATGTTCACTATGGTCATCCCATGGCTAGTTGTTCTAGGAAGAATTCCAGAAGGAACCCAGGAGCTGGGTAATGAGAGGGCTGTGCTAAGCAGAGGCAGCTGAAACTCCTTAGCACAGCCCTGGGAGGAGCTGCACAGGGTGGGGAAAGCTCCTACTCTAATCCCCACCTGGTCCCCAAGAAAGAGCTTCAGTATCCCTATCCCAGTCATCAACATTGTCACCAAGATCACCATCCTCAGCATCACCTCCCCAGTGAGGATCCAGAGGTACTCACTGAGTGGCCTCTGCCTGTGAGGCCAGAGCCAGGAGCTGGAGGGATTCAGCAGAAAGCCACCCTGGATCTTGCAATCTCCAGATGATGAAGGGGCACTGTGGGTTCAGGGGAAGGTGGTGATGGCTGGGTTTTAAAAGTGCTAGGCTTGGACCCTGAGTCTGTCTCCTCTGGTTTTAAGGTGTCAGGAGTCCCGGATGATTGAAGGACAATGGCTGAGCACAGAAAACCAACTCAAACCCCGGGCTGTCTAAATGGTGGTCTGATACCAGGCACAGACCAAGTGCTCCAGGAAGCCCACCTTACTGTCCTTCCTAGTCCCTGTTTTAAGAGAACCTAATGCTCAAGACTGGAGCCCATCTGGGTGTAATTCACAGTGCCATAGCATCCTGGCTAAAGGACCTGGAGCATTATGACTTCCCTTCTCTGTGCCTTGGTTTTCTCACCTGTAGAATGGGGGCAAATGTGAGGGTCCTCAGTGGGTCATGGAAAGGACTGGGAGTTGCTATGCCCGGCTCAGAACCACACCTGACACCTGCCAGCCCCTGTGAATGGCAGCAGCTTCTCTGTGCACCTGGGGTGAGAGGAGCCACGGTGCAGGGCTGGGCCCTCCAGGACAAGCCCCCTTCCCAGGCTCAACCAGTGCTCATTCTTTTTTTTTTTTTTTTAAAGGTTTTGGAAATGGATTGCTTTTTGTTTTGCAATTGTCTTAGACAGAAAATTGCGGAAAAAAAATTAGAAGAATTCTGCGTCCCCTTCTCCCAACTTTCCCTAATGTCTGCATTTTATGGTCCCTGAAGTAAAGAAATTAGCAATGATATGACACTAGCAAATAATCTATAGATCTTACAATGGACTTTTTTTGAATGACCAAATGAAAAAAGAAGAAGAAGGAAAGGAGGACTTGCATGGGTCAAGGTGGCCCAGGAAGGATCCCCGGAGGAGAGAGGTTTGAGCTGGCTCTCGAAAGGGAAAGTATTGAGGCAGGGTGACAAAGGTGTGGTGTCTGGAAGGTGCCATGATATGCAGGAGTGTGGCAGACTCTCCACTCACGCTGAGGCCAAGGGGGGCAGAGGATGGAGGGCTGGATGGGAGGAGGGGTGAGGGATAGGGGCCCCTGGGGTACCTGGCCTTCTTTTTGTCCAGCTGCACCTCTTCTGTGCTCCCGTTGATGCCATAGAGGGTCATGAAGATGTTGGAGTCAGTGCCCCCACCGACCACATCGCCTGTCCACACTGTCATTTCATAAAGCACCTGCCGTGGGAGGGACATGGTCCTGAGCCTCGGCCACCTCATCAACCCACCCAACCTGCCTCAGTCTCCTTGGGAAAGAAGACGCACTCTCCGAGTACCAAGAAGAGCCCTCCCCAATCAATGGGGAGAGTCTGGGGAGCAGGAGCCAGGCCTTGCCCCTGGCAGACCCCGCAGCACCCTGCCCTGGAGAGCTTGGCCTGGCAAAGGGCTTGCAGTGCAGCGGGAACGTGACCGAAGCCCGGGTGCACGAATCTCTGTCAGTCCAATCACACTGGCAGGACAGAGGCCTTTGAAATCATCCAGAGCTCATTTGAATCCCAGATATGCCACCTGCCAGCTGTTGACCCCAGGCAGATCCCGTCACCCTGCAGTGGTGGCGGACAGTTCATATCTGTGCCTGGCCCTGGGCCTACCTCAGGGGCTGGCTTCAGTTCCAGGTATCCCCCACTTCCTGCCACAGCCCACTTACACTGAGGTCCATGAGCAAGGTTGCCCTTGAGAGTGACATCTGAAGGAGCTGGACCTTAAGCCATTGATAAATAGGACAATCGCCTATTTACAGAATTTTTGCTTTAGATCAGGATTTTGCTGTTTTGTCTCGGGTTTACTCCAAATAAGGTGAAATCCCTCCAGCTGTGCCCCACGGGAGAGTAGGAGAGCCCGGCCTGCCTGCGGCCCTGCCCCGGCTCCTCCCCTGAGAGGCAGCCTGGTGGCAAGAGGCGTCACCCACATGGATGTTCTGGGGTGTCCCTGGTGCTGGGCTCATCCTCCTCGCCCTCGCAAGGTGTGTGCTGACGGACTGACACAAGGGTTAGATGTTCAGCAGAAGATCAGGAAAGCCTGGCTGACGGGCTCCTTTGAGCAGCCCTGGCCCTGTCCTTCCCCTGTGGCTGCCGCATCCTGTCTTCACCCCAGGGGTCACAACCCGCTCCACTGCGCCTGCTGGAGGCTTTTCTAGCAGCATCTAGAATCTTCCCTGAGACACCGCAGGCTTAGCCCTACCACCTGCAGGCCCAGCCCTTGGTGCTCAGGGCCACTTGTGGAGGGAATGTCGGACAGCGATCCTGCTTTAGCAGGAGCCCCTACGCCGCCCACCAAGGGCACTTGTGGTAGGCAGAAGGGACTACTGGGGACACACACAGGAGTCTGACCTTTTCTTGCTCTTATCCAGACAGGCATTAAAAAATAGAATGATCAAAACGAGCGTGTTGGTGGCCCGAGGAGACCGGCCTCTGAGGGCTGGCCCTGTGTTCTCTGCATCCACCTTTCTCTCCTTTACACAGATGCATCCCTTTTTATGTAACTGGTGTGTTTCCAAAAAGAGACGGAATCAGGGCTCCTGTAAATCCGGTCTGGTATCAGGTGTCCTGGGGAGAGGGCCGGTCCAAAGAGCCCGTGGTTCTTTGTACAGTGACAGATCTGTGTTCTTTGGTTCTGTGAATAGCAGGGGTACGGAGCTGGGTTTTCCTGGACTGGAGAGCTGGGAGGAGGCGCAGCTGCCCTGCGTGGGTGGTGCACACACAGGACGTGGCTGGCGAGCGGGTCAGGGGGCGGGCCCGGGTGAGTGGCACACTCACGCACACCGTCCAGCCGGCCACGGAAGATGACTGGGAAGCGGGAGGCTGGCTGTACCATGGCAAGTTCTGCTCCCTACTCTTCTGCAGAGGAGGCGCAGGCCCCCCTGCTCCTGCCTGTCAGGGATTTTAGAATCCAGATCTCAGACCCTCCGGCCATTGCTATGCCCAAGACAGGCAGGGCCTGTCTGCTCAGTCTTCACCTTTGTGGTACAGCTGAGCCGTCCATGGGTTTGGATTCAGAGACAGAGATAAGGGTTGGGGTTTCTGTTCATCTCGAGGCTTATGAGACAGAGGCCACAGGGTCAGGCCGCCAACTGACTGTGTGTCCTGGAGTTCCAGCCAACCAGGCATCCTGTGTCCTGCCTGGCCCTGGCCTGAGTTCACACAAACTGCCCCAGGTCATGGCCAGTTAGATGCAGAACCAGGACAGGGGTGTGGAGCTTCTGCCTTCCAGGCTTTCCCAGTTGAGGAGGATCTCATGCCCTGTGCTGTGAGACCCAGAGTATCTCAAGTGCCATCTTTTTTGTGCCCATGCTGGTGGTGCTAGTGGAGCATCCTGGGAGAACAGTGACCCTGCATGTCTATGCAAAGCTCTTACCTTCTAAAGCTCTTTACAGATTGTTCATGACCACGCTGGTTCTCACCGAGACCTAACATGAAACAGACTATGAAGGGAAGCATTGTTTCCATGTGGTGTATGAGAAACCAAGGCCCAGAGAGGCTAAGCAATTTGCCCAAGGTCACACAGCAGCATATCATAGAGAGTACTCTCCTAATTCCTAGCACAGTGAGTCTAGCCAGTAAGCCAGGCTATCGTGCACCAGTGATGAGTCTCCTACTTTCTCACTTAATCTCCCTTGCTACTCCCTTGCCTACAAGGCATACCCACAGTGTCCCCATACCTTCACCCCGATGTTCACCACCATGGCATCCAGCAGGTCAAAAACACGAGAAGTGACACCATCGCCCCGGTCCTTGGCGAGCCAGCAGTTGCAGCACAGTGTGTACTTGACGCCCTGGGTGGGCACTGCCAGGCACAGCTCCTCCACCAGCCAGCAGCTCTCAGGGGAGGCCCCGTCATGGCCCAGCTGGGAAGAGACACACCAGCCCATGAGGGTCTGGGTACACCTGGAAGACAGCCTCTCTGTTCAATGTCCCCCTTCCTGTGGCCCCTACTCTCAATGTTTCTTCCTGTGTGCTGGGCACTCACTGGCCCAAGGCCCTCTCATGAATGAGATTTACAGATCTAATCAAGGCCTCTAAGCAGATGATTTTGAGTTAATTAGAGAATGACTCTGGGTGGGCCTGGCCTCATCAGGCGTGCCCTTGAAAAGAGGATCTGGATGTCAGGGATGGAAGACATGAGAGAGGTCTGCAGCAGAAAGGATGGTCTCCTATTGGTCTTGAAAAAGGATACTGCCATGTTTTGGAGATAGACACATGGTGGGGAATGGCAAGCAAACTCCGGAAACTGAAGCTCTCTGTCCTAACAACCCCAAGAAAGTGGATGTGGCCAACAGAACCCCAAGCCTTGGACAAGATCGCAGCTCTGGCTGCACCTTGCTGTCATCCCAGTGAGCCCTTCAGAAGTGGACCCAGCTAACGCATATCTGGACTTCTGACCCACAAGAGACCACACACTGGGGTATGTAGAGTGATTAACTTGGTGAGAATTTGTTACATGCTGATAAAAAAATTAATTGGCAGGGCATCTCCACTGGAGGGTAGAGAATGAGAACCAGAGAGGCAGGTGACTCATGCAAAGTCACCCAGCTCTTTGATGGCTGAGGCTGGGCGGTCTCTCTCTGCTTCTACCCACAGTCCCCCACCCCCACCCCATGAACTGGTCATCTCCTTCTTGCCCTGCAGTGGTCACTGTCACAGGGCCCCAGAGGCCAGCACCTCTATTTTCTTGATGGCGCCCACGTCCAAGCCTCCGACGTAGAACTCCTCCACCGAGCCGCAGGCGAAGCCCCTCTTGCCCCGGGGGTAGTCCAGCCAGATGCGGTTGCTGCGCTCCTCCTCCTCTCCCATGAGTATGATGAAGGCGCGGCTGTCCGTGGCCGCGTCCTTGTGCTTCCCGGTGGTCACCGACACGTAGTAGGGAATGACTACAAGAGATGGTGGCGGCCTAGCCAGACAAACGGGCTGGTGGGCAGGGCGCCCCCAAGAGGCCAGCAGAGGCCACTGCCCTCGGCTCCCTCCCGGAGCCCAGAGCAAGGAAACGTCTCAGCTGGAGAGTTTCCTCGGTGTCTACTCTCCAGGGAGCGAGGGAGTTGGTAACGCCCACCGTGAGCACAACACAGAGTGTCCTTGTCACTTGCTTGGAGTGCCAAGCCCTTTTAGTCGATTGTCTTGAACCCAGCACTCCCGGCTAGGAAGGTGAGAACAATGGCCTTTCTCCACGTGCAGGAGTTACAGGCCAGAAGAGCTTCCGCAGCCAGCAAAAACGAGGTCGGCAAAAGCGAGTTCTCATAGAAAGGAATTTGGGGAAGAGTAACAAAAATGTATTATATATCCATATATCATGTGGTAGAGGAAAGTTCTAGAAGGTATCCCTTTCCAAGCCGAACCAGACTAATCCGCACACCAACTTGCTGGGTTGAGCACGGCATGGATTTCTAGCTCCCATCTCAGTATCACTCTCCTTGACACTAGGGGGAGCCATAACTGGCCAGCAAGTGTTGTTGGAAAAACCTTCTTGAAAGGGTCTGACTCTCCTTGGAATGTGGATGGGATGGCTGAGTTCCAAGAGCCATCTAAGAGTCCTGGGCAACCTTTAGGATGCAAGCCATTTATAAGGTTGCCAGATTGACCAGGTTGAAGGAACCTGTTGGCTGACATCACTGGAGCTGCTGGATTAGCCCCAGATGGCCTATTTCTGAACTTCCAAGAAAGCAAAAAAAAACAAATCTGCATTCCTTTAAGCCACTATCTCTAGGGCACTGTCATTTGCAGTTACTGATAGCAAGTTGGAAATCCTTCTCCTGGCTCACCTTTCTCAATAGGTCAGGTGACACTGCCCTGGAAGTTGGTTGGTTTAAGTTATGCAATCTGTGTCTCTGAAAAGTTTCCAAATTAGCCCTTCGTGGGATTACATGAGTTGTTTTCTGTACCTGTGTTTCCCTGTTTTATCTCCACAAAGAGAACCCACAGGCCTCTCCACAGTCATCACAGTGCTTAGCTGAGGAGAAGCATTTTTTTGTTTTGTTTTGCAGCGGGAAGGGGTCCTGTCATCTAGTCACAGGGGGAGAGGCAGTGTGTAAATAGATCGACTCTCTTTGCTCTACCCCACAGACCTACCACGTGGTTCCCTGGAGGGGGACATTGTCACACTCTTATGCTTAAGGGACTAAAAGCAGCATATTTAAATCTTCAATAGACAAATCTAGAACCACTTTATCTCAAAAATCTGGTTGGCAAAATGAACTTGTCAGGGAATTATGATGTTGTTTTATGGAAGAAGAAAAATCTGAAGCCAAGAGACTGATTTGTCCAAAGCTGGGTTTATTGTCAGAACCAGAAATGGAACTTACCAACCAGCCAGCTTGGGACTTCCTTCCCTGCCCTACCACACCTGACATCATGTTTTGCGTGGCTGAGTGCACCATCAGCAAGCAGAGGATTCCCACTGTCGCTGCTGGCTTCTGCCTGGTTGTCCCAGGCCCTCAGGAGGAATTTATGTTCTGGGAGTCTCAGCTTACCTGGGCCCTCCTGAACATAGTCAGCCATGGGCCCTGTTACAGTGGCGATGTCCACGTCTGCCATCTTGGAGCTCAGGGCAATCTCCCAGAAGTCAGCGGGACTGCTGCAGTTGCTACTGCGGTCCCCAGTGTACTCCTGTCCAGAAAAGCATCGTCCAGGCCTGTCACAGCTCCAACGTCTTCTACCTCAAGAACCCTCCCCAGGTATAAAGATAGTGATAGGCCAAGGCTGAACCACCCTGACCACCCCTCATTGTACCTTCTCATAAAAGAGCCTCTCCAGCCGTCCATCCTCCTTCTTCAGAGACAGCCAGCGCCCGCACAGGAACAGGAACTCGTCCTCATTGGTGTCGTTCCAGATCTCCACCTTCTCCACATACCAGTCTGCACACCATTTGGTGTTATCATGGCGCAGCTTGATCTTGTAGATGACGCCCAGGTCAGCAGCCTCGATGATGAAAGTGTCGGCCTGGAGAGTCCAGGGTGGAGGGACTTGGTGGGGAGCACCCCACCTCAGCCCACTCCAACCTCATCCTTTCAGGACCTTCCATCCTCCTTAATTATTGGGCTGAACAGATCCCAGCTGGGGAGGCCTCCAGGTCTAAATCCCCACAATAAGTGACTGGTCTCCAAGGTCAAGGCCTCACTTCCATAATGGCCCTGTTTACAGTCCACTCATGTATGCGGTTCCTTGGAGAAAACTGCCTTTGCCCAAGTTTCTCTTGGGATAAACTTGTGGGTGTTTGGAAGATGGACACTGATGAGCTATGTGAGGGGGTGGCATTTAATGGCCATGACAGTGACAGATGATCCATTCTTGGGGAACAGCTAAACAACTCTGATACAGCCTTGCCTGTGGAATGGATGTGTGTGGTGGTTATAAAGAACCAACTCCTTCTACGTTTAAATATCCTGACACAGAAAGATTGCCAAGGCATCCCACTGAATGCCAAAGGCAAGTTGCAGTATTTATATAGCATGATGCCTTTTATGTAAAAACGTGAAACCACAGAATGTCATTGTCCATTTCTATGGGCACGTGTATATATGTTCAGAGAAAGCATTGGGAGAGGTGTGGAGACAGGAGAAAGCATGGGACTTTGTGGAAACTGAGCCCAGTGGTCTGTTGGGGACATTTCAGGCAGGCCACAAAAGGTGGGTCAGGAAGGTCTGCAAGTCCTATGAAGGGTTCCAGTGAGATCTGGGATCTGTGGAGACCCTTGAAGGACTGACATGTGGGAGTGACTCCAACAGCTTCGGACAGGTTAACTGAGGGCAGCAAAAGATGGATTGGTTGGTGGGGCCTGGAGCAGAGAGACCAGGACTGGAGCAGGGAGGCGAGAAGGGGAGGGGCTGAGTCGCCAGGGAGCCGACTCAACTGACCCAAGGATATTTAGAGGGGAGAATCTCCCAGAACTGGTGATTGATTAGATGTGGGTGAGGAGGGGGTGCTGATAGAAAAAGGGGTATCAGAGGTGACTCCTAGATTCCAGAGCAAGTGATTAGAGGAACGGAAGCTTTTAGATGCCCAACAGTGAACTTAGGCCCTATAAATAGTAACCGATCCAGAGGAAGCTCCAGCTCTCCTAATGGAGCATCAAAACCAGCAGACAGGAGGAGAAAGTGATGGGGTGAGAGCTTCCTTGTGATGTAACAATTGCTGAATCCGAAGACAGAGGGCAAAGGATTATATCACCAGCATTTACACTTTCATTCATTCATTCACTTGACACATTTATTGAGCACCTATTCTTTGCTCTGTAAAAACAGCCACAGACAAAAATTGATCTATCATCTGTATGTGGCACATGGTTATTTTACCAAAGCATTTTCTAGGCATTGGCACCAGGCATCAAAGGAGGCAGAGAACAAGTGAGCTCTGCCAAGCTCAGATAGTACCCAGCACAAGAAGTCCACTGCATGCCAGACATACTCCTGGTACTTCACAGGTTTTAATTCGGTTGACTGTCACAGTGACTCAAAGTTAACTCTGTTTTATGTGGAGGAAACTGAGGCACAGAGTTGTTAAGTAACTTGCCCAAGATCACACAGCTAGTAAGTATTAGAATCAGGATCTGAATTCAGATGATTTGACCTCAGCATCCAGGCACTGCTTTATCATGTCCCTGGGGTCAGGGACATCACATGAATCCACTTGACCTCCCTGGCATTTCATTCTTTCCAAAATGGACAGGGGAGGATAGGCTTCCTCCTAGACACTGTACATGAGCAGTGATGTGTGTGTGTGTGTGTGTGTGTGTGTGTGTGTGTGTGTGTGACTTTAAATTACCTTCTGTGATGCAGAGTGCTCTCATATCTCGCCCTTCCTCAGGGCAAGGTCTACTTAGCACTGACATTACATTCCCACTTCAGAAGCAGTCAACTGAAGTAAAGGTAAATGGCTGACTTCTAGATGAAGAAGCAGATAAATGGGAGCTCTGGGGTCTGACTCCCAGAGATAGCTTACCGCTTGCAGCTCCTCCCATGAGTCCTTGCTCCTGGGGTCACTAGCCACTGCAGACCCACTTAGATGACACCCACTTTACTTGCCCCAGGTCTGATTTCCTCCTTATGGTAGCAAGTGGTTTAACACTAAGGGTCACGCCTGGCTGAAGGTCAGGCTTAAGGACACTCTTGATAAAGACCCATCTGTTGATATGTGAAATCCTCCCACATGACCATGAGCAAGACCACAGCTTGGATCAGGAGCCAATTCCCCAGATATGATCTCCTGGCCTGCGAGGGCTTGGGGACGTTTTAGATGAATGGAGAGGAGGAGGGAAAGAGGCTGTGGATCAAGTGAAGGGGTCAGGCAGGCAGGGCACCAGGAGACAGCTGAGCTGCTGGGAGCAGGGAGCCTGGCAATGCCCCCTTTTCAAGGTCCCTCTGGACAGATGTCTTTCTTTTTGTAAAATCACAGTATGTCCAAGCTGGAAGGACCACACATACCGTCTGGTTATGTGGTTTTTCAAGCCTTTGAATAGTCACAGAAACCTTTACTTGATAGAGGGCTTGCTTGGCACCTCAATAAATAGGCCAGGTCAAAGAGGTTCTACCTGGATGTTGTGGGGGGAGCTGTCTGCTTCCCCGATTTTTCCCTTGGTTCCCGAAGTCCTCAGTGCTGTGCATGACAGAGTTTAGTCAATTCAAATTTGACCTCTTACTTTACAGATAAGGAAAATGAGGTCAGAGAAGTTGAATCACATGAGGAGTTGAAGGTAGAACCACACCTCCAGACCCCGAAGCCAGGCCTCTGTCAGCACAGTCCCTGCCACTCTGCAGCCCTTACCTCCAAGAACATGAGCCACCCATGGTGAAGCCAAGACACTCCTGTGGAGCCAACAACCTAGAGCTCAAGCCCCACCTTCTGCCCCACCCGACCTCATCTGTGGGACCCTGGCAGGTACACCAGCTGGGAGAGGGAGGTGGGCTGCACCTTGGGGGAAGGGCAAGGGAAAAAGCCTAAATGAGGGTTCCCTACATCCCACAGAATTTCTGAATACCCCTGGGGATCAAGGAGAGCTGGCACCCAGATAACTGACCTGGGGAAGAGAAGGAAAGTGGGGTGAACTCAGCATGCCCCGCATACCGTTCCTTTCTCAAACTTGTTGGTGCGGTTCTCTGACTTGCCCAGGTACCGCTCCCCGGTGTCCCCCAGGTCTCCGTAGATGGTGATGTAGACCTTGGCATCCGTCCCTGCCCCTGGAACGTTCCCTGTGAAGATCTGCACCGAGTATAGCACGACTGGGCAGGACGGACAGACAAAGGAAGAAAAGGACGACAGTGCTTTAGGTCTGGGGAGCTGGACTCGCAGGAGGTTGAGGTGTGGTCTGGGCCTCGAGGAACCGGGCCTTCCTCTTGCTCAGTTACGCTACCACCCCCACTGATCTGGGCCCAGGGGCTGCCAGAGAACCAAAGCACGAAGACTTTTCCAAGCGTACCTCAAACCAGCCATCTACACAGCTACCCCCAGTGTCCAGGGAGAAAGACCCAGGATGCCACCCGAAATGTGTCCCCACTGCGGTTACTAAATCTTCCTGCCGGGACACAATGACCATCATGTAACATTCCCATCTGGTTGGTGTCAACTCCAGATCCTTCTAACGGGATTATGGGGAAAAAATACAATATTTTTCAAAAAATAATTGCCATCAGTGTTCATTTTCTTATTTTCATTTCTTCTTCAACCCACTGGCTCCCCTTTTCTTCCCCGAAGGCTTCAGACAAACTCTCCTCCTCCAAGCCCCAGGGACCACTAATCCCTCCTTTGTTCCCCAGGGACCCTGAGAAACACCTAATACATATTGGGGTGATGATCACAGAAAGTTTTTAAGGAAAATGGAAGCTAATGGCCTCTTGCTTTGCCTTATGCTGTGGCCTCCCGGAAGAAGAATGAAACAGACCCTCTCCTGATCTCTGACCCGGTGGGAAGAGGCAAGATTTCCAAACCATTTCTAAAAAAAATTTTTTTTAGTTGTAGATGGACACTATACCTTTATTCTATGTATTTATTTTTATGTGGTGCTGAGGCTCTAGCCCAGTGCCTCACATGTGCTGGACAAGTGCTCTACCACTGAGCCACAACCCCAGCCCCTAAAACCTCTTTTATGAATGCTGGGAATGCTTCTCTCCACTCCATACTCCTCTGTCCAAGGATATCTTGAGTTTCAGGTCGAGGATGAGGGAACTTAGCTGGATTCTCCCCAAGGGAGCTTTGAGATGAAGGCTAGAGGCGATTTTTCTCATCCTTGAAGGTAGGGACCCTCTCATGCATGGAGACCCAGTAGGACGATGGCTGCCAGGTTCGTGTGGGGCTTGAAGCTTGAAGAAGGCCACAAGGGCAGAAGTGAGGATCTCTTGACAAAGCCAAGGTTCAGGCACTGGTGTTTATGACCCAGAGAAATGGCACCTGGGTGTTGGCAGAGAGCCAACAGCAACAGTGGCACAGTATGGGGCAGGGGATACAGGGAGGAGCCGCACCTACCCTGGACCAAGGGCCAGGACTCTCCTGTGAGCTTCAGGATTCCTACACGACCCGAGGAGAGGGCTCCCCTCCCTGCAGGACCTGACCAGGACTTTCTCTCCAGCCCTTGCAAGTGGGCTCACAACCACCTCTAATCCAATGTGGGTAAGGGCGGGCTGTGGGCTGCTCGTGGAAGTGGGCACGTGCACACCCTCGACGTGGTTCCTGGTGTTCCCTCTGCAGCATACACTCTTCTGCCTCTCTGGATGTGCGTTCTGGAGTAGCATCATGGGTCCTCATCGCCTGTCCACCTGGTGGACCCCAAGTTCTCCCAGTTCCACCCACATCACTCAGCTCACCTGGCACAGCCTGGCACTGTCTTCCTTGAGTTCCTGAATCTGTATCTCCAGTTGTCTCCATGCTTCAAACCCCTGCTCCGTTACCTGGTGGTCATCTCCACCTTGCCTAGACCCCAGCATCAAACTCACACATCCAAATGAACTCTGCACCCCACTCCCACTCTAGACCTCCCAACCCACCATCCTTCTCTCCACAGTGCCTCCAGCGCCCTGCTCTCCAAAGCCCCTTGGTGCATTGTGAGACCTGATGGTCAGAGGTGAGTCTCCCAACACGGAGGCAACCCAGGGATGCCTCATGCTTGCCCCGTCACTTAGCTCAGTGCACGGTCCAGTCAGCATTTCCTGTGCTGCCTTAGTAAATGAAGTCTCTTGTTGCTTTGAAGAGCCAATATCACCCAAGTCTGCCAGGCTAATACTGACATGAAGTGACATTAGGAATCTTGTCACTGTTGAGACACAACAGTCGACTGTCCTCCCCTCCATTTCCTGGCTGCCTTCAGGCCTGTTCCACACATGGAATCATCATGGGTGGGTGGGCCTGTGAGGACACTTTCCCAGGAGACTTCATCCCAGAGTGCTGATGTGTCCCCAGGGACTGTGACTAAAGGGCCTTCCTACTCTCCTTACTCCACCCCCACTGCTTTTTCCACTACTTTGGGAATTAGGAAAACAGATCCAGCTTCTGGGTGCTGAGCAATGCAGTGTGTGCAGGATCTAGCTATTTCTGGATCCTCCTCCCTCTCCATCCCACCCAGGCCACAGCTCATCAGTGTAAAGATGTTTCCTTAGAAACATCACCAAGCTCTGAGTGGGTTTTGTGGCAAGTGATTCATACAGAACAGCTCGAGTGTGCTGCTGGGACAGCTGTCCAGGGCATCCTCTGGGGTACAAGAAGAAAAAAGAATCATCCCCTGATTCCATAGCAAAGAAAATGTGGAGAAAAGAATTGGGTAGAAGTGACAGCACTGTGGCAACAATGGTTTTATTTCTAAGAGAGTGGCAGTTGAGATTGAAGGAACGAAGGAGCTGTAACTATTTTTTCCTGTGATAGAAAAGGAAAACAATATTTGTCTTTTGACTGTCTTACCAGCTTGGTGGGCAGAAAGATCTGTTCCCCTGGCTTTAGATGGGAATCTTGGATTTTACTGGAGTCTTGGGTTATACTCGAGTTTTTCTAAGAAGGAAATACCACAAAGTTGAGCTGGATTACCAAGCTTTTAGAGCTTCTAGGGTCCATGTAGACAGCCATGCTGGAGAGGCCCACAGGAGTTTTTGTATGTTATCAGTGGAATAAAGTCTGCCTTATGCAAGTGAAGTTGATTTTTAAAATAGCTAAAGCTTATTCATGAATGACTAGAGATTGTCCTGGACCACGCCATCACTAATCGAAACAGGTGTGATTCTGCCCATGTGGTCCAGGAAGAATATGTATACACACATACACACACACACACACACACACACACACATACACACACACACACACAATGTAGAAAAAGAGGAGAAAGCTGAAGAATAAGCCATAAGGAATTCCCCCTCAGCGGACTATTTAGAGAGGCAAGAAGAGAATCAGAATATGACAGTTTTGCCCAAAGCAAAGGAGGAAGCCCAAGAATTGAGTGGTCAAGGTGGTGTAGACCCTGCAGAGAAAATTACATTTGTGAAGAACAGAGAAAGGGCTGGGTGCAATGGTGCACATCTGTAATCCCAGTGGCTCAGGAGACTGAAGCAGGAGGATGGAGGGTTCAAGGTCAGCCTCAGCAATTTAGCAAGGCCCTAAGCAACTCAGTGAGACCCTGTCTCTAAATAAAATATAAAAAGAGCTCAGTGGTTAAGTACCCCTGGGTTCAATCTCTGGCACCCTCCCCCCCCCCAAAAAAAAAAAGAATGGAGAAAAGGGCTGGCTCATACAGAAAACAAACCTGGGAGCTTGGACACTCTGTCCCTGCACCCAACCATGGAGAACAAAGACACAAGAGTTTCAGTTACAAATCAAACTTCCTCTCTTCCTTCCTTCCTTCCTTCCTCCCTCCCTCCCTCCCTCCCTCCCTTCCTTTTCTTTTCTATCCTTTTCTTTTTGGTGGTGCTGGGAATCCAACTCAAGACCTTGCATGCGAGGCAGGTGCTCTACACTGAGCTACATCCCGAGTTCCAAGATGCTTCTTAATTCATACTTAATTGGAGCAGCTGGATCCAGCACGAGCAGAGACGACCAATCCACCCAGACTGGTAGGCAAATATGTGGAGCAGACAGAAAGCAAGGACCTGGGTAATTCAGGCACAGGAAAACACCTATTTGGATATATTATCATAATATTGGACAAGGAAGGGATTTGAACACACATTTTTTGAGTGAAACAGGGAAATCTTTGAAGTCTAGCTCTGCTAGTTATTAGCTGTGTGAGGTTGAGCAGGTTGCTTGACTTCTGTAAGCCTCAGTTACCCCTCTACAGCGTGGAGATAAAATAGACCCTCCTCCTGCATGAGAAGGCTCAGCCTGGAGAGGGTGGGTGCTCTGCAAGGGAGGGCCATGCCCTGGTGCTGCCTCTGGTGATGGGAGTGACCCCTATACTTACTGTCCAGAGGCTCTTCCACTTCCTTGTAGACTTGCCTCAAGGATCCGTCTTTCATGTATTTCTCAGTGAAGATGTCATAGGGGACCAGCTCTCGAATGGTCTTCTTGTCATCCTCAGAGGTGGCAAGCCATCTATCACATGGGAAAGTCAAGGTCTCTGTACCCTAGGGTGAGGGAGGAGGGAGAAATTAGGCCCTGGTGTGGAAACTGCCAATTCCAGAGACTCATGTTAATACAAACTGGACCAAAGACAAGTGATATGGAGCCTCATAAATAGTGCAGGAACCACAGGTCGTCTTTTTGCCCAGCTCGACCAATCAAGTCTTATTTGAAGACTTTCACAACCACATCAGTGACTGGCTCTTGAAGTCTGAGGTTTCCAGGGTCACTTAAAAATAGATAGCTGAACCCCAGCCCAAACATTTAGACTCAGTGAGTAAGGGGAGGGAGTTCCATGCTTTTAAATCACTCCCAAATCATTCATGTCCACTATGGCTGAGAGTTGTCTCCTAACTTTAGAATTTTGTGGATTCAGAAAGTTTTCATCCTATGAGTTGACTTTGAATAGAAAAAGGACATTCTGGTCATTCATTAGTACTGTGGCCTTGGGCATGAGAAGCAAAGACGTGGCTGCCCAGACTCTCCTCGTTGACCACTAAAACAAGTTCCAGAAGATTCTGCCTTGGCCTTGAACTAGTCTGAGTGAACTGGGTGAATTTTTCATAGGAGATTTTATTTCAATTTAATCAGACTGAAGTAGTCATCAAGGGAACCTGCTTTCAATCTCTTCTGGAACAGGGCAGGAGGAGGATCATGGCAGACCAGGCAGCAACTCACGTCTTTGTCTGGGAGGAGTCTGCGGATGTCCACATGAGAGCAGTGCCATCCTGGATTTATGCCTGTGTTATTATGGCCGATCCGGATTTTTTCAATGATTTCTCCCACGTCTTCCAACTTTGAAAATGATAAAAGGGAGATGTTAGCCGAAAAGCCTCAGTGACACTCTGCCTCCCCAGGGCAGCCACCCTGAAGTCCCTTTGAACTTTTAGGGGTCGCTTTCTCCAATACTTCTCCACTGTCCAGCCAGTCTAGCCCCCTTCCTCTGCACATCTCATGTTCATGCTTAACTTCCCCACCCCCCACTTAAAGTCACTGGACTCCAGCTCCCAACTCAGTCCACTTCTTGGGAGGTGGTCTTGCTCTTCAAGGTGGAGCCCCGCCCCCTGTCTTCCATTGCTTACTGTTGTAGCAGCCCATTCCCCACTGGAGAACTGAACTGGGTATCAGAAGAGGACCTGTGATTGGTTCTGCCATTTCTGTCTTGCCAGGCTGACCTTGTTCAAGCCCTCTGGTCCCTAAGAGGCCTTCCACTTCTGCCATGCCCTTTCTACACTCCCACAAACTCCATTTCTACAAACTTGACATTCTCTTGCCACAGGGCCTTTGCATGTGCTTTGCCTATTCCTCTTCTGTGCCAAATCCTGCACCTGTCCAATCTCATCACTCAGGTCTTAGCTCACGGATCACTTCCTCTCACCTCCTCAGGAAAATCCCCTGGACTTCTCCAATAAAGTCAATTCTCTTCATGACGGGTGCTCAGCTTGGTGTGGCTCCCCCTTAGGGTACTTCTCACAGTCAGAAGTTGTGTAAAGCCTTTCGTCTCCTCCAGCCCTGTCATACCTATTCTCTCTTCTACCACCAAAAGCCACAGGGCAGGCACCTTTGTTCACCACTGTATTCCCAAAGCCATGAAACAGTGCCTGTGACCTGGGTATTCAACCAGAGGAAGTGGGGAGAATAAAAGAATGGACATTTTGTTCCCTTCCCTGCAAGGTAGGTGTGACAGTGTCAGCCCTCATAACACCTTCACCACAATGGTGTGTGTGTATGCCCTGCTGGACAGAAAAGCTGGTGCGTGTATGCCAAGGCAAGCCCCAAACTGGTGCATGAGGGAGGCCGATCTCCCTCTCCTGCCTGGAGCCTAGGGCATGGGGTGCCGGGAAGCAGGTCCTTCAGTACTGACAGGTCCCTCACCCCTCGAGCCTCCTTAAGGAAGTGGCGAGGTGGCCAGGCATAGGGCAAGGCCATGCACTTGTCCACCACGTGCCTGCAGGCGCTCTCTCTGCCAGGCTGCCCACCCAACCAGCCCCGACTCAAGCACCCCTGCGAGACTCTTGGGCTTCTCTGCATTCTCACGGGTCACGTTCTCTAAAGTGATGCTGTATGTATCCATCCGCACCCTGCCTGTCCATAAGAGGATCGGGGCAACAAGATGAGGAAGGGCAAAGAGAAAAGAAAGGCAGGGGCAGCCTGCAATGTCAGCCGGGTGTCCCGGCTGATGGTCCACAGCGTGCATGCATGAGGTTCAGTCTGGCAGCTGGGGGCCGGGGTGGGGTGTCTGCAGATGTGAGTTTCCTGGCAGTCTCCCTGCAGAGACTGTGGCTGCCCAGCCTGCTCCATCAAGCTCTCAGGGGCCACAAAGAGGTGGCAGTGTCAGTTCTGGTGGGGATAGAGGTCTCTGGATGAGAGAATGGTGTCAGAATGATTGATTGAATCATTCATCCAGTGCAAAGCCTCCAGAACTTCCGCCTGAGGTGGAGCTGCTTCCAGCCCTGGATGTCCCCCTGGCCATAATGGCAGGGGCATCCGCACTCCTCCTCCCAAGTTCTTGGCCTGGCTCTGCCCCTCCAACCTGTGTGACCTTAGGCAAGCCACTTGGCCTCCAGGCCTTAATGTCCTCATCTATAAAATGGGGAGAACACATCTTGCTCAGCTGATGCAGGGGCATGGAAGAACCCCTAAAGGTCACTTCTAGGTCTCAGGTTATGTTCATGGTCACTGTTCTCTGGCTCTGAGTGCCTGGCAGAGCCCCACACTGCTGTACGCTCTGTGGGTGGGCAAGGATGCTGCAGCCGCCCTGTGACACTCCCCCAGCACCACTGCCACCGCCCCGTCTGCATCAGAGGAGCAGGAATCAGTGGCCAGGATGGTCTTTTGGAGTTCTTGGGAGCCTCTGAGGGTTCTGAGTCTCTAAACAAAGATCACTGTTATCACTGCCATGGGGATTGTGAACAAGTCCTTACTCTTCCCCATCTGCACAAGTGCAGAAGCTACAGAAGTCCCTGGTCCCTGAGATCTCCACTGGAGGGCCCAGCTGCCTGGTAGGACCAGGAAGTAAAGGGTCACTGACTCTCCCTCTGTCCACGGGCCTCTTTCCTCCTTCCCCATCCTGTTGCTGTGAGGTTTTAGCTGTGTGGGCCTCGGGCTGCAATGATACTTCTGAGACTTTAATCCACCAGCTGCTCGGTTGGATGCACCTGGTGGCTGACTCGGCAGTGATCCCTCGAAAGCCAAGAGGCCTTTAGGGGACCGTTGGTCACAGATGGTGGGCCTCAGAGGATGTCAGCATCAGAAGGGACCCTGACAATCTCCTAGGAGGTGAAAAAAATATGCAGAGAAGGTTCTGGAGTGCAGAGCCCAGCTCTGCTGTTTTAGGATAACTTAAAGCAAGTTTTAAAACCTTCCTGTGCTGTTTCCTCTTCTGTGAAATGGATGATTATACTGCCACTCCCCTGGACACGTCAGGAGGAGCTCACAGGAAGAGCTCGAGGTCTCTTAGTTCTTATTGTTCTTTTCCCAGATAACCCAGTGTCCTCAAATGAGGAGAGGTGGTGGCTGGCTTATGGGCTTGTGGCTGAGTGAGTCAGTGCTGGCCATCCAGGCCTCTCCTCTCATCTGGAGGTCCACTTGACAACAGAAAGGAAGAGAGGGGTGTGGGCAGGAGGAGGGGCAGGGGCTGGAGACAAAGCCCTTATGCGTGTTCTCAAGGTCTCAAACTCCCGGAGACCCAAATGGATTTGAAAAGAAAAAAAAAATAGCAACAAATTACTGGCAAATTATAGCTGCTTGTTAGTGGGGACTTCATTGATGAAAGTCCCCAGAAGTCCTGCTGAGGTATAACCACAGCCTCAGCTACTGACGGCATTGGGCTCTGATGACTCACACCACGACATCTTGGGTGGTGAGATGTGAGTTTTGTGCGGGATAAATGAATCAGCCTTTAATTTTTCTTGTTAAAAGACTCAATGTAGGTGACAGACCTTCCCACAAGTGCCTGAATGGTCCCCAAGAAGGTGGGGAGGGAGTAGGGGGCCCCTGGGACAGCAACTGACTGATTAAGGAGGAAGAATTTTGGGCTTTGTTTCCCACAACCAGCAAAGAAGGAGGGTCTCCACAGGTCCCTGCTACCTGGAGAGTCTAGGCTCCTAAGGTTCACAGCCCTTCTCCAAGTCCTTCCTTGTCCCTGCCCTCTCTCTAAGTCACATCCTGCTCCTCTGTGCTCTCTAGCCAAACCTCGAGCCATGAACTTATTTCCTCCTCTGGGCTGCTGGCCATGCCGTTCCCCTCACAGGGAATGCCTTTCCTCCTTGTCCTTGAATGTGCCCATTTTCATGCCCAGCCCAAAACCAGCTCTTGTGGGAGCCTTTTCCTTCCCCCAGATACCTATGGCAAGCTCTGCCCACTGGCTAGACCCGGCAGCGGCTCAGGGCGCTATTCCAAAGCCAGTCCTCCCAGATCTGAGCCTGTTTCCACGGCATCCTAGCAGTGTGGCTTTCCATAAGCTGCTACGCGCCCTGTGCCTTGGTTTCCCCTTCTTTGCCCAGGGACAGGTGCAGCAGCTTTGTGAGAGCTCCATGAGTGAATATAGATAAACCCTTGAGGTCCGTGCCCTCTGACCCACAGGGTCAATGATGGTGACAGTCACCAGACCCAGCAGCTTTGTGCGGAGGTCTGGGGTCCCCATCCACACTGCAGGCCTCTTGAAGGCAGAGGCAGGGCCTCTGCTGCTCTCGTGTCTCCCACCTGCCAAGCACATAGCAGGGACCCTGGGCCAGGCACAAGGAGTAGGCAATGAATGGAGAGGTGTGGGACTCCAGGGTGCTGGGACCCACACCCACAGCAAACCTTAGCCGAAACCCCCACTGCCCAGACCTGGCAGGGAGCCCAGGAACACAGGGATGATCTGTATCAGATTGTTTGGTCGTGGCTTGCAAGCTGAGCACTATCCCCATGTGATCACTGGTGGTGAGATTCCCACCCGCCCTCCAGTGCCCCCAGACCAGCCTGCCCAGAAGCCTTGCTCCTCCTGTAGACCTGGGTCTAGTGGTGGACTCACAGGAGATGCCCTGTTGGCATCATTCCTCTCATTTTCCCACGTCCTGGCCACTCGTCATTGCCTCTGGTCCTGACTCCAGTCCTGGAGGAGCAGAGCAAGTTTCACCATCCTCCTGGTTTTGGGAGGTTCTGAAGCCCAGAGAGACTGAATGAGCTGCCCATCTCCCACTATGAAGGGTATGTCCTGCCCTCAACACAGGCTTCTCTCCCCATCTCTCTGACCCACCACCTCTGCAGGCAGCCTGCTGAGCCCAGGTACCTCCACAATGAAGCGGGAGGCAGACTTCCTCTCAAAGAATAGCTTCTGCTCCCTCTTGTTGGTGCATAGAAACTTCTGCCGCGTACACACAGCATCGCAGCCATAGATGACGATGAAGATGTTAGCGTCTGTCCCAGCAGCAAAGACATCGCTGGTATAGAGGATGATCTCGTAAGGGACAACTGAGGAGGGTGGCCAGAGGGATGAGAGAATGGAAGACAAAGGCAGGTGAGGTCAAGTTCTTCACCAGTCCAGACCTTCTCACTAGGGAGCTGCTGCTCACAGGCCTAACTTTTACATGGTCGCCTAGCAACCATAGGGAGGTCCTGTTTATGCCTTATAATCACTGATATCTCCCAATCCCTCAGACCAGATCAGAGTCACTGAACCTCAGTCATCAGACCATTGCAGCAGACTGGCTGAAGGCACAGGTTATGGAATTTGACAAGCCCAAGCTTAAATCTGGCCCTGAATTAACTATTACAGTGAACCAGACAAGTTATTTATGAATCTCAGTTGCCATTATCTGTAATGTGCTCTCAGTATGGTGCTCAGCTGGACACTCTGTAATCAGAAGCATTAGATTTCAGGGGACTCACCAATCAGATCTCTAGGCTTCAGGGGTGAGAATCCTTTCTCCTCTCTCCCCAGCTCGAGCCCCCAGACTCACCTGCTGCAAGCTGGCCTGTCTTTCCCTACCTGTGCACCTGGCCCCTCATTCAGGTAGCCTCATTTTATAGAGGTGTCCTGTAGCAGAGAGGACAGGAGGAGATGAGGGATGACAAGGGCTTTCTCAGTCCCAAGAGGGACTATCTGTCTTTAAAAGACAGCTATCCCACCAGGGTTGTTAACAAGCAGCTACCTCATGAGCATCTACCAGCACAAAGGACCAGCAAGTCTCTAGTGTGGGCTGAGGACCCGTTGATTCAGGAGCCTTGGGAAGCTGGTTAAAAATACAGATTCCCAAACTCCTCCTCAGAATGTCTGTGGGGTGGGTCTAATGTACACTGTACACTGAAGTTTGAAAATAATAGTTTAAAGTCATGTATTTCTAACTACAGGTTGAGGTTCATCAGCAGGTGGTAAAGTGGGTTTAGTGAGCTTCCACCAGTATTTTAAAAACTATATGGAATTGAATAGAATGGAATAGAAAATCTCACTGTCCGTCACACAGAGGGAGGGTAAATTTTTTGTGACACTTTGATTTGTTGTGTATGTATGTGAATATGTATGCTCACTCTGGGCCACAGTATAATAGCACAGGAAGAAAAGTGGGGGCGGGGGAGAAATACCAGGGGAAAATGCTCAAGAGGACATCTACCCTAGGCTGTGATCTTGACTGTTGAAAGGAGCCACATTAGGAACGACTTTACCCAGACAGCACTGGCTTCTCCAGATGAGGAATTTGCCGGTCTTTTGTTTTCAGGGGTGCTTTGCTGCAGACCTGCGATAGTGTTACTTGTATGGTAACTGTTTTTCATTGAGGACTTGCTGTGTGCCAGATTCTATAGTAAGCACTCCAGAGTCCTCATCTCTTTTCATCCTCTGATGACCTGATGGAGTAGGTATTGTTTTACCCGTTTTATAATGTGAGAAAACCAAAGCTCAGAGAAATAACTTGCTAAGATGAACATGGTGGAATTCAAACTTGAACCCAGACTTGTCTGACCTCAGAGCCTGTACAGTCAACCTCCAGGGGTGAATTGGAAGAAAGTTGCTGCCTGCCCACCAGCCACAGGGAGAGCATGCTGTGGAGGCCCACGGAGATGACATGGAGCCCCGCAATGGCCCGAGAGCGCCCCACTTACAGGTTGCTGAGAAACAGAAGCCCCAATCCTGCTGGGCCCTTAAGCCACAATAGAGGCTCATGAATGCAGCACATGGAGCCTTCCTGTGAGGAGGCCTAAAGCCTGGGAAGCCTGAGAGAAAAGCTGGCAATAGAATTTGGGCTCTCCTGAGACCAGCTGGCAGCAGCCGAGGCGCTAGACGTTTCCGAGTAGGAAGAACCCACCCTTGAGCACTCATTGCTCCAGGCCTGGGCTCACATTTGGTTTCTGGTTTCTAGTTCTGCCTCTGCAATGGAGTAGTTGTGTGTCCTTGGGCTTCAGTTTCCTCATCTGTAAAATGGGGCAGTTTAACTAGATCTGTGGTTCAGTTTGTTTCACAGTGAGATTCTCACAAATACATTTATCAAGACCATTCAGGAAAAAAAACTTGATGCTTCAAAGTTGAGGAACAGCACTAGATGGCCTGGGGAGGATCCCCTCGTACTGCTCTGGGACACCTCCCTCGCCTGTCATGACCTTCAGAGCATATGTGGAAGCCAAGGGTCCCTCCCAGCTCTGACATGGCACGGTTTTGCCTTTGTAGTCCCAGACTTGGCCCTGCCTCCCCTGGAGACAGTATGTCTAGACCCTCCAGCTGCTCCTTCCAATTCACTGGCCTCTGCTATGTGCTGGCAGGTCCTCGGTCACCCCACCAGGAGCACTCTTGGTCTTATTGGTTTCACATGTATCATGCAATCTTGACCAACTGTCAAACCTAGCTTCCAGCATGCTTGCCTGTATCCTGACTGGACCACTGGCACTGTTTTCTACCAATCCTGAGACCCAACCTCCCTGGTTCCCTGGAGCCCTTGGCTTTGGACCTGGAGGCCTTCTCTGGAAGTAGGTCCTGAGCAGCCGACTCCTCCCTGCTCCCACCTGGAGGCTTTCACATCGACACCCCACCCAGATCTTCAGTCATGGCTTTCCTGAACAATTTTCTTTTGTTATTTCTTTTCTTTCCTTTCCTTTTCTCTCCTTTCCTTTCTTTTCTCTCCCTTTTTTTCCCTTTTGGCAAATGTGAGTCTAAGATAAGGGGCAAATGCATTGCTTTTACCATCAAGCTAGAACTGAATACACTCAGCTCTCCATTTCTGCAAGGTCTGCAACTGCAGATGCAACCAACCAAGTATTTAAAAAAAAAAAAAAAGTTAGGGTCTGGGGTGTGGCTCAGTGGTAGAGCGCTTGCCTAGCATGTGTGAGGCACGGGGTTCGATTCTTAGCACCGCATATAAATAAATACAACAAAGGTCCATCAACAACTAATAAAACAAATATTTTTTAAAAAGTGGTGTCTGTCTTGAACACGTACAGACATTTTTCCTTATTGTTATGCCCTAATCAACATAGAATCCCAACTATTTACATAGCATTTACATTGTATTAAGCATGATCAGTCATCTAGAGATGATTTAAATTATACAGGAGGACATGCGTGGAGTATGTGTGAATGTTATACCATTTCATACAGGAGACTTGAGCATCTGCAGATTTTGGTATCTGTGGGGGTCCTGGAATCAAACCCTGAGAATGTCAAGGGACAACTTTATATTCAAAGTCAGGCCACACAAACTCTTACACTTTTGGTGGGACACAGAGCAAGTCCTGTCCTAGGGCACACAGGGAGATGGGTATATTTGCCCTTGAGGGTCCCACCCAGTCCACTGCCTGCTCTGTGCATTCAGAGTCTGCCCTGCACTGTGGGCGGCTCCTAGGAGCAAGGACTGGATCTAGGGTTTGCTTTGTACATGCCAGGTCAGGGACTTCACCAGAGGGGGAAATGTCACTTTACTTCAGGCTTTGGATCAGAAAATATTTCACTTGAATTGCTTTAGGGGGAAAAGTGCATCACAGATTCATGCTATTTGTTATTTGAGGGAAATCTTTTGATAGAGTTCATTTATTTAGCTAGAAAAAAATTGTAAGCTCTGGGGTTGGTTCTGATTTTACCAAATTCAGACAGACTATTTACAGTTATGTTGATTTCAGTTTGATTCCCAGGTCCTAAAATGCACCTACACATATGTAAACATTTAATGCTTATAATCAGATGACGACAGTGGACAGGAAATGTCCACATGTCACAAGCTACTCCAGTAAAAAGAATTACATTGACTTCCTTTATGAGTTCTCTCCCTGCTCCTCGCCCTCATCTTGTAGTGGTGATTTCTTTGGCATGTAAAGGCCTGGGAGAAGGATTGGTGATGGCTTGGCCATCATTCCTCACAGACCAGTCTTTTTTATACTACACGCACCCTACATTATTATTTCTATTTTACAAATAAGGAAACTGAGGCCTAGAGAGGGCAGGCCCTCTTTGTGCTGTCACAGCTAGTTTGGGTAGAGTTTGGAATAAACCCTATATTTTCTTTTATCTTTTTCTTTTTTTGGTACTTGGGGTTGAACTCAGGGGTACTCAACCACTGAGCCACATCCCCAGCCCTATTTTGTGTTTTATGTAGAGACAGGGTCTCACTGAGCTGCTAAGCATCTCGCCATTGCTGAGGCTGGCTTTGAACTTGTGATTCTACTGTCTCAGCCTCCCTAAGTGCTGGGATTACAGGTGTGAGCCACCACACCCGGCTCCTATATTTTCTTTCCATGAGGTTATTCCCACAGCTCCCTGGCTTCTTCCTTTACCCCCACCCTAAGCTCAGGAAATTTGGGGAAGGAACGAGAGATTTGGGCCAAATCTCCAAAGTGGGTTTGGCCCCGAGTTGACCCTGGAGGAGAACTAGGGTGGAGTCAGGTGGCAGGTGATAGAATCCTGAGGAGGGCAGGCCTTGCTGTGCGTGGTGCTCACATGGCGTGTACAGTCTTGTTTGAAGCTCTGCATGGAAGAGGTCTCTGACAATGGTCCCATCGTCTTCACTCTTGGCCAGCCAGCGGCCACAAGGAAATGTCATGCACTTTCCAAGAGATGGGGCATCCACTTCTACCCAGTCTACGAACCAGCCTGGGGCCTTGCCTGGACAGAGAGGAGTCACAGAAGCCATCAGGGACTTGTGCAGAGATGGTTTCCTGTGGGTTCCTTCAGGGACTCCAAACAGCCTTCCTAGCTGGCTGGCGGACACCCAGCTCTCTGCCATTCCTGCGTCATCCCTTTTGCTGACAGCACTGCTGAGATGATTCTTGTTAATATGTGCACACTGCTGGGCCTGGATCACACCCCGGGCTGCTGCCAGTGAAATTAGCAACAACAAAGAAGCACAGGGAGGTGACAGGAGGGCAGAGACATTCTGAGGAGAGGGAGTGGATGCTGTCTAGGGTGGAAGGAGCTCCAAACAGGGAGCCCAGGCATGCCAAAGGGAGCCTGTGTCTACAGGGGCCATCATTCCACTCCATGGCAGGATGACACTCACAGCTCCCTGGCTTAACTGGTGATACAGAAGGAGGAGGAAGATGCTCCTCCCTGACAAAGTGAGTGAGTGCTCCAGCCTCAAGAAAGTAATGGAAATCAAGCAAAGGGCCCTGTTCCTGCAGCCTTGACAGTCATGGGTTCCAGGACCAGGATCCCTTCCTCAGGCTTAGAAGAGTGGTGTCAGCACTGAGAAAAAGAGTCCGAATTTACTCAGAGAGAGCAAACGCAGGTACATCCTCTGCCTGCGTGCATTGTCTGCAGGTTCCATGAAGGGCTGGCTAGATCAGTGGTTCTAAAGTGGGGAATCCAGGCCAGCAGGCTCTGTAACACCCAAGGACTTGGGACATGTTCACTTGCTCAGGCATTGTCCTAGACCTGTTGAATCAAACCTGGTGGGGAGGGAAACCTGTGTTTTAAAACCCCTGTCCCACCCCCACGTGATTCTGATGCACAATCAAATTAAAGAGCCAGAGTAAGGTCAGGGATTTTCAAATCTAGCCTTATTGAGGTTGGGCGATGGGTAAAGGCTTTAAAAATTACCAGTTTCCAGATCCCAACCCAAACCAATTACACCAGAATCTGTGTCCATCCAGGGCTTACTAGAGGGTTGGAGAAGCTGTGTTATTATGAAAGGAAGATGGCATCCAAATCTCCAAATATTTTCTCAGATGCCCACAGGGACCTGAACATGGTGCTTATGGTTCCAGCAGAGAACACAGGGGAAGGAAGCCAGACCTGTATTGTCATGGCCGATCCTGACTTTCCACAGGTCTCCCAGATCCAGTGTCTCTACTGTGAAGATTTCAATGCTGTCTCTCTCAAACTTGTCGCTGTTGGTCTTGGAGGATTTCAGAAGCGTCGTTCCTGCCAACCAGATGACGTCAACATGATCAGCTGACTCTGAGACCTATCCAATCTTGTTAGCCACCACCCCATTTTGTCTCTCTCCATAATGACCAAACTTCTCAACTCTAAAGTCAAGTTTAGACTATGCAGTTATCGCTCACTGGGCTCCTCAGCACATTTGGGTGTGCATGCACGTGTGTGCGTGTATGCGTGTGCGAGTGTGTGTTCTTTTATTGAGCTTTACAATAACCCTTCCAAATATACATTTTTATTTCCAGTTTATACCTGAAGAAAGGCCTTTTCCAAGGTCATTTGGGAGAAGGTGGTGGAGTTCTGTGTCAACATCTACTTTCTTTCCCAAGTCCTCACAGTTCTCCACATGGGGAGCGAGCCAGCGGCAGAGCCACCCTTCCCATGCTCACTGAGAAAACAGGGGACCCCTGTGGAGATGGGACCAAGGGAATTTTCTGGAGATGCTCATCTGGAAGGCTGGAGAGAGAGCATCAAATATGTCCCACCAGCCATCTCTCATATGGAATCTGTCTGGGGACTCTGGCTATGTGTCAGTCTGAAATTTGAGGTGGTCTCAGAATCATCCTCATCCCCTCCTGCCTCAGCTTGCCTTGAAGTCTCCCTCGCCCCTGCCCTCAGTCCTACTCTGGTCTCACCTCACATAGAAAGCCTTCTGACATTCATGGCCTCATTGTAGACTGGCATAAGCACACAGAGAGACAGAGAGACCTTGGTCCAAATGCTGGCCCTGCCATCTGGACCATCTTGGACAAATTACTCAATGTCTCTGAGACTTGGTTTCTTCAAAGGTCAAAAAGAGGTGTTCTTGTTCCCTTCCCTGTAGGGCTGTTGTAAGGATGTAATAAGATAATGACTGTCAAGGACACAACAGTGGGTCTAACACACATCCCTAGGCAAGTAAGAGCAGGTGTTGAAGCCATTGATCTTTTTTTTTTTTTTTTTTTTTTTTTGTACCGGGGATTGAACCCAGGAGCACTTGACCACTGAGCCACATTTCCAGCCCATTTGGTATTTTATTTAGAGACAGGGTCTCACTGAGTTGCTTAGGGCCTTGCTAAGTTGCTGAGTCTGGTTTTGAACTCGTGATCCTCCTGCCTCACTTGAGCCCCTGGGATTTTAGGTGCTACCACACCTAGCCCATCAATTCCTTTGACCATGGTTCAGCAGCTATCACAACCACATACAGTAGAAGTTATGAACTAATTATTTATCTCATCTATTAAATAATAATAATGATTAATGTTTACTGAGGAACATTTTGACCCAAGTATTTGACATGTTCAATTAATTCCATTAAACTTGTAACTCTACGAGGCACATGTAGTTTGTTTTTTAAAATATATTTTTAGTTGTAGATTGACACAATACCTCTATTTATGTATTTATTTATTTGTGGTACTGAGCCTATTTATTTATTTACGTGAGGCTCGAACCCAGTGCCTCGCACATGCTAGGCGAGTGCTCTACCGCTGAGCCACAACCCCTATCCCACATATAGTTTTTATCTCTATTTTACAAATGGGAAAAATGAAGTCACAAGGGCTGGGGCTGTAGCTCAGCGGTGGAGTGCTTGCCTAGCATGCCCGAGGCACTGGGTTCAGTACCACATATAAACAATAAAGGAATAAAATAAAAATCCACCAACAACTAAAATATATATATATATATTTAAAATAAAAAACAAAAAACAAAGTCACAGAGAGGTTAAGCAGCTTTCCCAAGGTCACACAACTAATGAATGGTGATGTGGAAATTGGAACCAATCAGTCAAGGATTAAGCCCATTCATTCCTCAGGAATATTTGGCACAGAGTTCTAAACTCACAGGGTTCTGAGCTAATGCATGGTGACTACTTGAGGGCTGACTTCTCTAAACTCAGACACAATGACCAGATGGGGGCATGAGAGGATCCTAGCTCAGCACTAAATGTCACCTTCTCTGAATTGCTGGGCAGAGAGGCTCCAGAATACCTCCAGGACACTTTGGTCATCTCATACTAAATAAGAGTGACACCTGCAAGCTGGAGCTCATTGGAGGTTGAGAACAACCACTTTTTCCTAGGTGTTACTGGGGTGCATTTAGGGCAAGAGACACTTGTGCCATTAGAACAGAGGAGAAAGCTGACGCAGAGGAGATATTTTAGGAAAAAAGAGACTTCCTTTTTCAGATAGGGCTGGCTTCTGCAATCTGTCAGAATTTCCTTAGACACTTCTGAGTCCCAGGGAGGGACAGACATGGTCCCCACTGCTTTCTTACCTGTGTCATCCTGTGTGCCAAAGAGCGTGATGAAGACATTGGCATCAGTGCCTGCATTCTTCTTGTCCCCCGTCTTTATGGTCACTGAGAACGTGGTGGATTTATCTGCCAGGAGAAGAATGTAGGGAATGGAGCTGCAGACTGCTCCAGGTTCCCGTGGAAGGAGGAGAGAGGACAGCCACCTCCAGGAGGGCCTCCTTTCTTCCCCTCCATCGGGCTCCACCAGGCCAGCTCTTCCTCTACTCTCTCAATTCTACACTCCTGGACCCCAGGATTTGAAATAAGTACATTTCCATGATGACTTTACTTGCAGTATGTGTTTTCTGCAGTTGCCTGAAGATGGAGATGATGGCCCCTGACCCCGGCTCACACAGGAAGCCCTCAATCAATAGAGTTAATAGGTCAGGGGAGATGTGGGGTGACTGGGAGAATCAGAGGCTACCAGCCAGGAGCCCTGGGGCTGACTCCATGCTGGGATGCAAGTTTCAGGGAAGAGGGCACATACACCAGAAAACTCTTGAGGGCCAGTGTTCATTGCTTCTCTAGACAAAAATGCATTGGGAGCCTATTATGTGCCTGGAGGGAAGGACAAAGGATGCATCAGATCTGGCTATGACCATTCCATTCCCGACAGCAGCTCCATGTACTTTACAAACTGTGCACTTTGTACTGAGCCTTTTGCTGGGCACAGGGGAATGTGCCTCCCACCCTGACCTCTCCTTTCTTGTGGTGGAGGAATGAGAGGATGGTGCAGCTAGATTGTACCCAAAGCCAAGTCCTTGGGGAGGGAGGAAAGATGGAGATCAGAGGTGAGGAGAGGCAGAGGCAGGGGCAGGGACTCTGGAGGGAGAAAATCAGCTCTAGTTTAGGAAACCTTTTTGCTCCAGGGCCAAGTTGTCAAGGGGGTTACTGTCACCATGTCCCCCACCCTCCTCATCCTCGCTGGGCAGCACATAGGACTCATCCACTGGCAACAGCTCCCTGGACAGCTGGCCATCATCTTCTTCCACTGCCAACCAGCGTTGGCATGGGAAGTAGTACCTGTAGGGTCAGAGAGAGAAGGTTGGGAATGTCCTCTTAGAAAGGTTTCATGCAGGGGGCAGGCATGGGCTGAGGGTGACAGGCACTTTGCGGAGCACACAATCCCCCAAGTTTTTCCTTCATAGCATTGCTGTTCCTTCCCACCCAACCTGGGAAGTACCCTATGGGTCACCTGTCGGAGGAATTGTCTCCAGACATCCCATTTAAGATGGGTCATCTTGGGTGGAAGGAGAGGGCTCATGGGAACTGATCCAACACTTTGTAGAACTAATCTATTAGCCAGAGATACATTAGCAGAGCATCTCATGGCAAGTGCTCCATATACATGTGTTGAGTTAATAGATTTTGATGGAATGAACCAATTGTGCTTTTGGAAAGTACAAAGGTTGAAGCTAATGAGCAGATCCAGTGACAGCTGGGCCATCTGGGGAAGGGAGGTCCTAGTCAGACTCCTCTATGGAGAGGCAGGGCCCAGCATGATGGAGAGAACTGGACAGAGGAAGGCAGGGCCAGGCTGAGAGGCAGCAGAGCAGGTAACCAGGGACTCACCCTTGCCGTCAGTGTCTGCCTCTAAAACCTGGCTCTTCCTCTAATCATTGTGAGACCTCAAGCAAATCCCTCTACCTCTCCATGCCAGGATTGCCAGATTTAGCCAGTAGAATTACAGGACTCAAAGTTACACTGGAATTTTAGATAAGCAATGAATAATGTGTTCATGTATGTCCATCCAATATTTGAGACATACTGATATGGCTAACGTAAGCTCTCAGTGGAATTTGTTAATGCTACTGTTGTTGTTGTTACAATTTTCCTTCCTTTTCTTTCTCCTTGACCCTGCCTGGGCTCCCTGGGGACTGTGGCCTGAACAGAACCCTTCTGATTCTTAAGCGATAGAACAAGTCAAAGATATGTAGTGCAGCCCATCTCCAAGTTAGGGACACTGCACTAACTGTTTCCTGCTCCCCTGGGCCTGATGTGATTGATGCATAAGAGCCTTTCAGGGACTAGTCCACATAGGGGCAGGGGACAATGTACTCCAAGGGTCTTGCCTCCATCTGGGTCCCATGTGCTCTTCTGGTCCTCAGTACCCTCAATTATCAACATGCTGGAGCAGCAAAGCCAGAGAGCATGACCTCAGTGCATGGGCTCGGGTGGGGGGAAGGAGCAATGTCGTATTGATGGACATGGTTTTAAAAGGCCAGAAGAGCTCAGCTGAGGGTGATAGCAGCTAAAAGGCCATTAAATTAATGTTTTAGGGCTGGGGTGCAGCTCCAGGGTGGAGTGCTTGCCTCACATGCACACGGCCCTGGGCTCAAATTTTCAGTACTGGAAAAACATTAAAAAAAATTAGAGTTTCAGGGTAAAATGCATTAATGTTCCACTTCTCGCCCTTTAAATGTATGAATGGGAAAGTTAAAATTTTATTCAGTCAAATAACTTCTGAATAATAGGCTAGAGTTCTAAATTATGGCCAATTAAGAGAGAGAGACAGAGATAAAGAAAGGGGTGGAGTGGGACAGAGGCAGGGACAAGGAGAATGTGAAGTCAGGAGGGGACAAGGACAGAGGGAGAGACAAAGGGCTAGCGAGGTTAACCAGGGAGAGAGAAGAAAGACAGAAAGGCAAAGGCAAAGGCGCAGGCCCTCCCACATGCACAGAGAGTCCTGCAGAGCAGGAGCACCATTGTCCCGGAGACAGCTTTGAAGCAGCTCACAGCTGCGGCACCGGCCAGCGCACCTCCTCTCAGAACCAGAACCTGGGCCAGGCTCCAGATGGGAGCGGGACTGTCAGCCTCCTTCCCCCAGTGCCAGCAAGTGCAAGCACGATCTGGAGGAGCCTGGGCCTGCTGACCCCTGTCCCAGCCTCCTACAGGAGCAGATCCTGCTCAAGCAGGGCTCTGGGAGCAGGGGAGGGAAAGGTAGAGGGGCTTTTAAGGATTAAAAGAGAGGAGAAGCAGACACACAAACCACACAGCTTAAACAAGGGTTTGGGGAGGAAAACACAGGGCCTGGGCAAGCAGCTTTGAACAGAGCATTGAACCAAAGCTTGGGACCAGTAGAAAATTTCACTTTAAAGTAAAAATTGAGTGAAGAGATGGCAAAGTTGAATGTCATGAGATGTAAATGATTCTGTACAGAATTTCCCACTTTGTGTATAAGCTAAAGGTAGGAAAACCTCAAGTGTATCAAGTATAAGCAAACTGGTCATGCTGGTGATACTGGGGATGACGAGGAGGTGGGGTTGGAACTGGAGGCCTTTGGATTTGTGTTTGTTCTCTGTCATGCACTCTTGGAGGTCCTGGGGAGGACACAACATGAACACAGAGACCGGAACATCACCTACACTTCCTGTAGCCGGGAGAGAGCAAGCACTGAGCACACCAGTTCACTGCAGGTCAGATGGTAAGTGATACAGAGAAAGAGGAAGCGGGGAGGGAGTACACTAGGCCTCCCTGAGAAGGTAACATCTGGGCAGAGTCCTGTCTGAAAAGGTATGGGAGTGAGCCATGGGGAAGGGAGGGCCAGGGAGAGGAGGCAGCGAATGCAGAAGGCCCCTGAGACCACGTCTATTGGACTCAGGAACAGCAAAGAATGAGCGAAGTGGGAGGGGCTGGGACCAAGAAGAGAGACAGGAGGGGACGGGTGGCAGACCCTGCAGCCCAGGCAGGCCAATGGAAGTGGTTTGGCTTTTCCTCTGGGTAAGTGGGAGGCTCAGAGGAATGACATAATCAGGTCCCTGGGTGGCTATAGACAATAAGAGGGCCTCAGAGAAGCAGGGGGACCAGTCAGGAGGCTTTGAGCACAGGGATAGAGTTGGGAAGATGGAGAAATGGAGTCAGACTTATGCTTTCCTGAGCAAAGAGCCAGCAAGTTCTGCCAAGGGACCGGAGGTAGGTGGTGTGAGAAGAGAGAGATCAAGGTGTCCAAGTGCGTGGCTGCTGTTGACTTGGTCCACAGCAGCTGATGGATGATGTTCTTGAGTCCCTTAGATGGCAAAGCCCTTCTTCCTGAGCTGTAAAGGCTGAGGAAAGGCCGGGAAGACCCTGGGCGCCTTTGGGAAGGCTGTCTCTCTCCAAGAAGCTGGAACTGGCTCTTGTGATTCTGTTCCTTCTGGACTTTTGTAGATTCATCTCTATTGCTCAAAGCAGGCTTTGCTTCTATTTGCTTTGAGCATGGAGATTGGGGAAGCTGGCTCACCACAGAGCCCTCACTGAACGGAGAGGGCTTCTTATTAGAGAAATTCCAACTAGCAACGCCCACAGAACAGCAGGGGAGGAAGAGGAGGACACGAGGAAGGGAAGAGCAGAGGAAGGCAAAGAAAAAAGAGTAAGGAGACAATTTCATTTATAAAAGTGAGATAACATACCCGGGTATAAACTTAACAAGAATGTGTAGCAGTTATGTGTAGAAATTTGCAAAGCATTACTGATGTGCATAAAGGAATGGTTAGAGAAATGGAAAAATGAACGTGGGGTACAGCACTTAATAACTTAAATATGCCCCCCACACATGCAGTTAATGGCAGAACAACCAAAATTCCAAGAGGATTTTTTTTTCAAATCACTTAATGTCTGGATTTGGAAAAGGTAAGAATAGCTAATATTTTAAAAGTATGATCAAAAAGGACAATCCTAATGGATATTCAAATAAATTACAAAGTTACAATAATTTTTAAATTGTTGGCCTGGACCAGAAATGTCAAACAAATGGAACAGACAAGCCAGCCATGGTGGGGCTACAGCGAACAGCTTGTCGCTCGCCTCCTGTTTTGGCAGCACTTGATCTTTTCTAAGTTTAAATGCCTTAGGTTTTCAGAAGGTCTGGAGTGGTAAGCAGAACTAATGTCACTAAGCCCACTTACTAGAAGAGGAAATGACAGCATGGAGATGAAGGACTCGTCCAGGGTGACTTGGTGCGGTTCCAGCAGAGGACAGACCCTGGGTCAAGACCCTGGTTCCCAGCGATAGGGTTGCTTCATGGTCCTTGTGTGCCACTACGATGACCTCACAGAAGCCATAACACTGGGCCATCTGCAAGCTGTGCCTTGTCTTCCGTGGGGTGGTGGGGCAGGGTAGGGTAGGAGATGGGATGAGTCTCCAGCAGAGGCCAGATCCAACTCACTGCCTGATTATTTATGTACATCCCATGAGCTAACGTGGGTTTTGCATTTTAAAATGGTTGGGGGGGGGCAGCTAAAGATACATAATATTTTGTGGCATGAAAATTATATGGAATTCATATTTCAGTGTCCATAGATGAAGATTTATGGGAACCCAGTCATACCCACCCATTTAGTATCATCTACAGCTACTTTTGTATGTCACCAGCAAAGTTGTTACTGCAGATATCAAATGACCTGTAAAGCTAGAAATATTTTTTATGCAGCCTTTATAGAAAAGAGTTGCTGATCTCTGGTCTAGAACATTGAAACTAGATGCAGGAAGCTCTTTCCTCTCTGGAGGGTTTTCTGGGTGAGCTAAGCCTGGACATGGAGACTGGGACAGTGAGGTCTCATAGGGATTGAGATCTAACCTCTCAGAATTGATGGGTCAACTGGAGTGGCTGTCCTCCAGACTGTCATCTGAGAGCCAGAAGCTCCAGTGAGCTGCCCAGTGAGAGCAAGGAGGCAAGGTACCCACCCTGCCCCTGCCAGCCCACCCTTACCCACAGACATCACTTCACCCACCCCTAGTCCTTTCTCAGGACTGTCTTCGTGGGAAGGATGGCCTTCTGTCCCATTCCTTCAGCCCCACTCACGTGATCTCACTGTTCATATCGGTGATGTCTATTCTGTCCAGGAACCAGCCTGGTCTGCTGCCTGTGTTGTCATGGCGAATCCGAATCTTGGTCAGAGCCCCCAGGTCAATGGCGTAGATGGTGAAAGTATCGGTCTAGGAGGGGCCAGAGTGGCACGCAGAGGGGTGAGAACCACCCTCTCCCCACTCTGCCATCAACCCCACTCTCCCGAGCACCCAGCACCCAGAGGGGAACGATAAAACCCAAAGCAGCCGGGCTTGGAGCAATGGAAACCACAGCGCATTAGTTTGGTGTTCGCTCTGCATTGTTGGTTTTTAACCAGCCCCTGCCCAGGGGATCTTCTTACTCTCATTGTCCAGAAAGATGGAGGGAAGGGAGGGAAAATGAAGGTGACTATGAGAGAGAGAGGCAGAGAGCTGACGAGTCTGCTGGATGCTGGCATTTGTAGTGCACGTGTGTCGCAGGGTTGCACAGAGATCTTACATGTGTGTGCATGTGTGCATCATCTTCTTCAACCACAAATTTTCATTAAGCACCTGCCATGAGTCAGTCTTGTGCAAATCTAAAGTGACTGACAGAAACAGAAGGCTTGAAAGTGCTCGCCATTTAGGTAGGAAGATGGGATGGAAACCATACACATGTACATGGGCTGCCATATGCACTGGAGGAAGCTGATGGCACCAGGACCCCATTTGTGAATGGGGTATTCTTGGCTATCCTCTTTTGACTCTATTTTGCAAAAGATTTCAAATATTCAGAAAGCTTGCAGAAATAATATAATGAAGATCTGCTCACTTTAACTTAGATTCAGCACTTACATGCAACATTTTCTATATTACTCTATCAGTTCTCTCTCTTACTCTTTCTTTCTACTTTTATTCTGAATCAGCTGAAAGTAAGTGAAAGATACCCTGATCCTTCATCCCTAAATATTTCAGCATGAATTTCCTAAGAACAAGAACATTCTCATATAGTCACAGTGGGATGACCAAATTCAGGAAATTTAGTGTCCACACAATACAGACATGTGTCATTTAATGATGGCATACATTTTTTTTTGGTATTGGGGATTGAACTCAGGAGTACTCGACCACTGAGCCACATCTCCAGCCCTATTTTGTGTTTTATTTAGAAACAGGGTCTCACTGAGTTGCTTAGCGCCTCGCTGTTGCTGAGGCTGGCTTTGAACTTGCGATTCTCCTGTCTCAGCCTCCCAAAGTGCTGAGATTACAGGCATGTGCCACCACGCCTGGCAGATGGGGATACATTTTAAGAATTATGTCACTAGGTGATTTTTGTTATGATGTGAACAAAAAACAAATACGAGTGTGCTTACAAAAACTGAGATAGCTAGGATGTCACTGGATGATATAATCTTATGGGATCTCTGCTATATATGCCATTTGTCATTGACCAAAATGTTGTTGCATGATTTGGGACTGTAGCATTCTCAAATATACAGTCCATATTCAGATTTCACCAATTGTACCAGTTTTGTCCTCTACAACAGTTTCTCCCAGTCTAGGAATGTAGGGGCGATTATTTTTCAGGGAGAGCACTGAAGGGACTCCTGGTCCTCAAGCCCTGGAGGAAGAGCTGAAGGAAACCACAAGTGCCCCCGAAAAAAATCAAGTCATGAGCCCAGAAGTATTTTAATTTTAATGGATTTGGTTTATTGTTCTTCCTCCCCTGTGTTGATGAAAGAACCTGATCTGGGGATGAGGGTAGATAATGGGAAGGACAAGGAACAGGGATTTTGTGAAATCTTGAAGGATAAAACTGATAGCTTTCTTTTTTCCTGCTTTTCCCTTTACACCTGGAAGAGCGAGAGGCTTTCCTGGATTCCCGCTGCCTCAGGACACAGTCCAGCCTTCTAGCCTGACTTTCAAGCACTTCCGGCCCCACCCACCCCGCTGGTCTTACCCAGGCTTATCCACCACCACACAGCACCAGCCGCAGCTCAGCCGGAGATGCTCTGTCCTCCCACCCGAGCACATTTCCACCTCATCTCTTTGCTCATGCCATCCTGTCTTCTGCAAACGTCTCTCATTATCTTCTTAATTTTAATTTTAATTTTAATTTTGGTGCCACCAAGGATTGAATTCAAGAGTGTTCTACCATTGAGCTACATCCCCAGCCCTTTTTATTGTCTATTCTGAGACAAGGTCTCTCTAAGTCACCTGGGCTAGCCTTGAACTTGTCATCCTCCTGCCTCAGCCTCCCGAGTCACGGGGAGTACAGGTGTGCACCACGACGTCTGGCTCACCATAATCTTTCCACACCTACACCATGCTCACCCCTTCCCACCAAGTCTTCTTCAAGGCACCCCATGGTAAGCCCTTTATCCCCAGAAGCCCTGCTCAGCCGGTTCAGTGCTGAGTCTATGTCAGAAACTGTTCTCTAGTACAAGAGCTTGCTTGTACAAGAGCCTGCTTGTCCTCTTCCCATGCCCCATCATGCGCTGGTGTTTAGGGAAGAGGCACTGCCCTCACCCCTCAGTGGATTGAGAGAAGCACCCAGCTGGACACCTAGCAGATGCTGTGCGAATGAGGCAGTCATGGGGACCATCCAAAGGTCACCAGGCCCCATGCCTGAGTCCCACCCTCAAGGGACTGGAGACCCCTCACTCTACCTGCCCCTGCTCAAACTTGTTGGATTTGTCCGACTTCTTCAGGGGCCGCTCGCCCGTGTCCCCATACTCCTCACCGTAGATGGTCAGGAAGACATTGGCATCTGTTCCGGCCTTGGGCACGTTCCCTGTGATCACCTGGACTTCATAGGTGTTGGCTGGAGACACAGAAAGACACAGCACTGAGGAGGCCAGGACCGTGAGAGGGGCCTGTGAGCCAGCCTCTCAGGTCCAGCCAGACCCTGGAAGTAGAAAGAACCTCCAGGTACCTCTGCACCAACCTGGAACTGAACCTGCCTCTCCTCCCACCCAGGACACCTTCACAGTGGGGCTAAGAGCAACATTTGGCCTCTCCATCCCTCTCTCCTGTGGCCCCTACATTTAGTTATATTAGAGCCCCTCTCTAAGCCATCGGTTCCTCTTGAGAGACTCAGGCCAAGGGCCATGCTCAGTCCCAAACAGAACTGTCCCTGGTGGCTTTTCAGACACAGATCTGCAGAGCTATTCCAGAATCGTGATGGGTATCTACCTACTCAGTGTTTAGGTGAGGGAGATAGAGCAACCCCTGACCCCTCCCTGGTCCCTTTAGGGGACTTATGGCCCCTCATGCTTACGCTCAGGACCAGGCCGGCCCACTGGCACCAGCTCCACGACAAGTTCATTGTCCTCCTTGCCCCGGGCCAGCCAGCGGTGGGCTTCGAACTTGTACTGCTCAATCACCTCCTGCATCCCCGGCCCGAACTCCTCCTCTTCCTCCTCCTCCTCAGACTCCTCTTCCTCTTCCTCCTCTTCTGACGAGGACTCCTCTGATGAGGACTCCTCCTCTTCGCCCTCCTCCTCCTCCTCGTCGCTGCCCTTCCTCTTATTCTTCTTCTTCTTCCTCTGCAGCTTGGCTTTCAGCCGCTCCTTCTTGAGCAGCTGCCGCAGCTTCTCCTTCTCCTTCTTCTTCCGGGTCTCCTGCTCTGGCGTGAGCGCCATCTCCCGCACCACCAGGTGTCGCAGCCACACAGCATCCACGAACCAGCTGGGCCCAAAGCCCTCGCCTGTGTGCCCCAGCCGGATCTTGTAGATCTCACCCACATCTGCTGCCTCCAGCTGTGCAAAGCACAGGCCAGTGGTTGGGGCAGCCCCGGTGTCCTCCTCATCTCCCCAGCATCCTCCCCATCTCCCTGGCAGAGTCAGGAACAGGGCCTGTGTGCTGGGCTGTGGCCCAGAGAGGCCCAGAGCCTCCAGGCTCAGAAGTTCCCTGGCTCCCCCTTGCCAATCACACCCAGCCTGACTCCTCTGGCCTGGCCCCAGTGACCCCCAAATTTCTTTTCTTCTAACCCCTGTGGTAGTCAATGTCATGTCTCTATTTCTTTCAAACACACGGTACTCATTGCTATCCTTCCTACTTGCACATCTTTCTCATGCTTGGCTTGCTTATCTTTATTCTGTCCTTACCCCTAGCTCAAACATATTCATTCTGATTCCTGTGCTTTATGATTGCTTTTTTGAAAACGTTCTGTGTCTTTCGGTGTTCACTTCTGATTTTTTTTTAGTATTTAGCCTATATAACTTTTGTAATAAGCAAAAAAAAAAAAGTGTTCTTTTTAAAAAACAAAACTCTCATCCATGTCCCCAGAGGTCTGTGGCCATCCCAGACACACAGCCTCAGCTGGCTTGCTTGTCCCCTCCTTGAGAGCTTGGAGCTAGTCCTGGCCTGGCTTGGATGTACTCTTTGTCCTTGAAAGCTCTGAGTTACTTAAGGGTGGGACTATCATTTTATGTCTCCTCACCGGGCATAGCACAAACTGACTCAAAGGACAGTGTGGATGGAGTACTAAGCCTTAGATGGCATTGCCACTCTGTCCTGAACCATGTGCTCTCAGGAAGGACCTGCATGAGATGAGGTCTGGTCCCTGCAGACCCCAGGGAGAGGCTCACATGGGGTCTTTGCTAGTCCAGCTCCTCCCAGGTACCCTGTCACTGATAAGCCCTGTCTGGGCATTTGACCCTTCTCAAAGCTTGGTTCCACCAGCTCTCCCACTTGACTGCCAGGGGAAACTTAGGCCTAGGGCTGTCCCATGGTCACTCAGTGTCACATGGTTTGATTCTAGACCTAGAGGATACTGCAAGTCCCCTGACCTCCTGCTCATGAACTCACAATTGGTTAAACCATCTTTGTGACAAAACTACCAGCCATGACGGAGCCCGGGGCCCACGGAATGCAGAATTTATTCTTTCCCACTACCTGGGAAATGAGCACTGGGCCCGGTAAATCATGCCTTGAGCATATTAGTTCTCCTCTCCAGTACTTGCCTAGTTACAGTGCCCCTGTGACCACCCTCGCCATGGAGGGCTGTTTGTACCCCCTCCCATGGGCCCTCCCAGCTGTGCCTGGCTCCCCTGCGCCCAGTCAGCTTGCCTCCAGAAGGTGCACTTCTCAGTCACATCTCCATAACTGGTCATGGTTTTCTGAATGCATCCCCAACATTGACTCTGTTTGTTACAGGGACTGTGAAGCCAGCTAGGCAGGTTACAAAGCTAGGTTTTAACTAATGAGGAAGTTGAGACTTAGCAAGGTCAAATACTTGGGCCTACTCAGCAGTATATGAGGACATTTGACTCAATGAGGCCTCTCCAGCTCCAATGTGCCAGATACCTGTGACTCTGGCCTGGTTCCAGCTTGGCCAGGACCTTCTCCTCTGGGCATTGGTTAAGGACCTTCACTGAAGGCAAGGCACTGTGACACATAAACACACATACAGAACCCAGCAGGAACATGTTCCCTATGCATGCATATCTGCAGATGCACACACATGCATACACATGAATCTTGTGTTAAAATATCCATGTGTCCCTCAAGAGATGCCACCCCTGCATCTTCCTGTGCTTCCAACAACATGGTCACATTCACATAATTTTCTTTCTATAAAAAGACTTACAAGAGAAGAGAAGAGGCCCGGGGCACTTGGAATACAACATTAAACTCCCATCAACCAGGGTCCTGCCTAAGAATCATGGCCCTGTCATCAGGCCTGAGGGAACTGCAGAATCAGAAGCCACAGGCTGGGAAGTAGATAGAGGGACCCACCATAGTGCCATCTTTGGTTAAGGAGAACCATCTAGGGTTTTCAAAATCGACAGCATGTAATTACTGGTGGAACTTTCTAGAAGAAAGACATCCTAGGAGGGAATGTGGCTCAGAGGTAGAGCACTTGCCTAGCATGCCCAAGGCCCTAGATTTGATCCTTAGTGCTACAAAAATAAATAAATAAATAGATAGATAGATAAATAAATAAATAAACAAACACCCCAGAAACACATCCCACCTCCAGAGACTCTGCCTTGAGTGTCTAGGGTGTGGACAAGGCAGCACTTTTTCTTAAAATTCCTCAGGTGACTTCAATAGGAGACCAAAGATGAAAACCCCTGATCTAGCCCAATCCCTTTATTATAGGCCAAAAACTCAGGTCCAGAGAAAGAAGGTTCCTGTTCAAGTCACAAGGTAACACTTGACTGATAGTCCCCATCCAAAACTCTACAGCCTGCTTGGCTGCCCCCAGGGAACTCCCCAGGAAGCCCAGGGAATCCTAGTGCCACCTGTGCTCTAGGCAGCGTCTGAAGGGAGGCAGCTGTTCTTGAGTGGGTGTTGGCTGAGGAAATAAGAGTGGCCAGGGAGCCATCTTGGTGTCCACTGGAACTCTGTGGGCACCCCCACTGCTCACCCCACACACCTGGAATGTGTCCTTGGATGCCCGATCAAAGGCCTTGGAGCGGCTGGAGAGGAATAGCACCTCAGTCTTGCCTTCCTCACCGTAGATCTGCAAGTAAACGCGGGCAGTGGTGCCTGCGCCACCCACGTCTCCTGTCCAAACATCAACCTCATAGTGGACCACTGAGAAGGCCAATGTGGGAAAAATGGTACATTTAGTAATAATAATAGTCACAAAACAAACATTCCCTGATCCTGCTCCATGTGCCTCCTGCTTCACAACATCATCTTATCTAACCTGTTCCCAGCACTATGAGGAAGAACAGTCATCCCCATTTTGCAGATGGACAAACTGAGGCTTAGAGGAATTGAGTAGCTGGTGGAAAAGGCAAGCCTAACCAATCAGACTCCAGGCTACACTACAGTCATGTCCTCCTCCATAATAGGATGTGATAAATAATGTCTAAGACTGAGATAAGCATATTATTTAAAAGTTCAGAGCTACATTTCAGAGGAATAAGCTAAATTAGTCAAAGTTAGGTAGGATGAAAAGGAAGGGAAAGGACAGATTGCTCTGTGTGTGTGTGTGTGTGTGTGTGTGTGTGTGTGTGTGTGGTGCTAGGGATGGAACCCAGGACCTTGCACCCACTAGGCAAGTGCTCAACCACTAAGCTGCACCCCAATCTTGTGTTTCTTTAAAATCTTCATCTCCTTGACTAGTACCTGGACTGCTCTGCTGGAAGTCAAGTTTTAATTCAGAAAGGAAGGAAGGGGCCCATTCTTACATTGGCAGGTGCCATGGCGAAGCATATGTGAATGGCCCAGCTTTTGGAGCACTTCAGGGTAAGCTGGGGAGATGATGTGCATACGAAAAGATGTGAAAGGGTCCTGGCAAAGGAAGAGCCGACTTGGGGCAGGGCTCTTTCTTGGGGGGGCTGCCTGTGGGTGTGAGCTGAGGGCACCTGCTCTCGGGGTGGAGGTAGACAGGTGAGGGAAGGACCTTCCCCTGCCAGAATTTGGTCCCACTGTCTTTCTCACCCTCTAGATAATCTCAGGAGTCTCTTCCCTACCATGCTCTGGGGCTCCCATGAAATGCAGTGGGGACCTTGAACTTCAACTCCTCAGAAAAGTCACCACCCTGTCTAAGATGCCCCTCCACCCACACCACTGCCAACCCCTCACCCTTCTTCATTTTCTTCAGAGCTCTGCTGCTTTATCTTTGCTATTTATTGCCACGGGTGTGATGTAAAGCTATGAGGACAGGAGTTTTTTCTGTTTTGCTTTCTGCTGCCTCCACAAAAGCCCAGAGCAGGGCTGCCTCAGAGCAACCTCCATAGAGAGCTCCTGAATAAATGAGTGAGCTGTCTTATCTGCTCAGCCAGTCCTCCCAGGGCAAGACATGGACTATGCCTCAAACTCTTTTCCAAAGGGTTGAGAATGTGCATTTTCCAGATAATAGCATTTGCAGCCTCTGTCCCAGAAAAAAAAAATTCCATCCACGGAAACCTCAGTTTCCCCATCTGTAAAATATGCCCTTATTGCCTCCCAGAACCATGGTACCACAGGCCATCAGAAGACCCCATCATCTCCCACAGAACTCCCCTCTCCCCACCACTTGGAGGCAAGACCCAGGTGCCCCAGGGTCCCCCCTCCTTCCCCAGCCCCAGCACACAGGGGAATCGACACTGCTGGTCCCACCAGCCTCCTGCATACATTTCTGGATCTCCACGACCTCACTGGGGTAAAGCTCCACCTCCAGGCGCCCATCTGCCTGGTTCTTGTCCAGCCAGCGGTTGGCAGGGAAGGTGTACTGCTTGCCTTGACGAGGCACACGGATCTGGACGCTGCCAAGGAACCAGCCTGCATGCATGCCTGTGCTGTCGTGTCCGATGACCAGCCGGCTGATCTGGAAGGAGACCCCAGGGGGGGTGCACAAGGAACAGAGTGTGGAAACTTCCAAGCCTCCCTCGCCATCTCCCTCAACTGGGATCTCCAGCTCCTCAGAAGAGGGAGGTTCCCAGGAGAGGCTGAGTCCCGGCCTGCCCTGCCATCTGCCAGCTGGGGGACCAAGGAGTCTCTCCTCCTTCCTAGGACCTCCATCTCTTCCTCCAGCTCACTCTCGAGGAAACTGTCCCTCTTTAGCCATTTGCTTTGCCATTTGTCATGTTAACATCTTTGCCCGCAGGCGACAGGGATGAGAGTGTGGAGGATCCAGACTTGGCTTATCAGTGTTCAGATTGCTTTTATGTTTTGTGGACCTTTTAACATCAGATGGAATTATCTGATGGTCTTTAAGAAAACTTCCTGCCCTGAGATTCTCTCTGTGATAGTTTGAAGGGTGACACTAGCCATCTCTTGGGCCAAAGGAGCAGATTTAGAAAAGTGTCTGCGCAGGCTTTCCTCCTTGCTCTCCCAGATACCAAGAGTCTCTCCAGCTGGTAACAAAAACACTGTCGCATGCTAGTGCATGAAGCCCCATCCCCTGAAACTGTCAGAAGGAAACCAGTTGTTTACAAGGTCTGAGGTCCCTTTGGGTGCATGCCAAGGGACACAGAAGAATTTCAGTGTTTTCCTGTAGGGTGGGACTATGAATGTCCCCAGGACACATAGGCTGAAAGACTCAAGGCAGACAGGTGTCTTCTATCTGATGTGACTGGAAGCTCCCCAAGGGCAGAGACTGTCATTCAATCCTATAACACCTTGTCCTTGAGGTAGAGTAATTGTTCAGTAGCTTGTACTGAGCACTTCAAAAGCTAATGTTGAGAAATCAGAAAACTGATGTAAACAAAGTTAAGTGGCCCAGGCTTGACAAGTAAGTAAAAAAGATGGCCCTGACCAGGTAGCTGGCAGATGGGGTTCGGCTCCCAGCTTCTTGGCCACACTGATGGTGGAGAGGTTTTGGCAACACAAGGCAGGGCCCACATGCCCTCCCATAGCCTCCCCTCCCCTCCGGTGTCTCATTGATCTGTTGGCTGCTGCCAGAAATCCTTTAGGAAAGGGAACAGCATTTCCACTCTACAATTATTGATTCAACTTAAAATGTAAATACATTTTGATCAAGGAAAACCTAGACTGAAGTTCATTAACCTCAAGAGATAAACCATATGAGATGGTTCCCCAGAGTGTGTGTTGATGGGAGGGGCTGCAGAGAGGAGCAGGGCAGGGAAGCAGTGGCAGCAGAGGGCTTGGAGCTGCCTCAGTTCTCACCAAGAAACCCCCTGAGAGTGGCAGGTGCAACACACATCCCTGCATAGACATTTTGGGGGCTGTCCCCAGGGGTCAAGTTCAAGGTCTAGATCTTTGTTTCTCCAGGTCAAGTCAAGAGTCTCATCTTAATTAGGCTCCTGAGATCTTTCTCTGATAAGCCCCAACCTTTACCTAAAATGACTTGAACACACTAGCTTAGTTTCTAACAGCTCAAGGCCACATTCCTAGAATGACCCTACCCCTTAAAATGCCCGCCTGAGAAAACTTGAGGCTGTCAAAAGAATGCTCTCTGGGTTCTAGCTAGACCTGCAGGTGGCGCTATCTTCAGGCACTGGGAGGTAGAACCTAACCAGGATAGGATAGGAAGGTGTCCTGTGGTCTGTGTTAGTCAGCTTTTCGTTGCTATGACCAAACACCTGACAAAGACAACTTAGAAGAGGAAAGAATCATTTTGGCTGATGATTTCGGAGATTCAGTCCATGGCTGGCTGGCTCCAGGGCAGCAATATCATGGCAGAAGAGCATGGCAGAGGAAATCTCCTGTGCTCATGGCAGCCAGGAAGCAGAGAGAGTGACACAGAAAGGGATCAGGGACAGACTGAGCTACCAAGGCCATGCTCCCATGACCTATTTTCCCAGTCATGCCCCACCTGCCTATTGTTTTTACCACCTCTCAGTAAATCGGTTCAAATTATTAATCCATCAGACGGATTGATCCACAGATGAGGTCAGAGAGCTTATGATCCAGTCTTTGCCTCTGAACATTGCTACACTGGGGATCAGCCTTTCAACACAGAGATTTGGGGGGACTTTCTAGATGAAACCATAACATGGTCCAGCCTCTCCTTACCACTGTGATTCCTCACTGCCCTGACTCTGACTGAGCACCTGTTCGCCCCCCTCGGGAGTTCCTCCTCTGCCCTTTAAAATGCCTTGGAAACCTCTGCACAAATCAAAGTTGGGTTTAGCTCGCAGTGCCCTCTTGTCCTGCTGCAGCCGGATATGCTGATTGAAGTGGCCTTGCCACTCTAGTGGCCAGCTTTGTTTATCTTTGATGAAGTGCTCACACCTCCTACAGCAAGGCCACCTGGAACCTTGGGAAAGGGAGACTCTTGGGTCCCGCTCCCTAAGACAGCATCTCGCACGGGTGGCCTGGAATTGTGCACCGAAATGTAATTCCAATGCACACTCAAGCCTGGCGCTGGGGAGCATTTCCAGGTTCTCCTGCAGTACTTCCCTTTCTCTTTTCCTTCCTTGCACCCAATGTCCCCTTTCCAGTGTCTGTGATCCAGGTGCATCAGTTCTGGCCATGCAAGTAAAATGGTGAGGGTAAAGCTACTAAAATTCCACCCTCCACCAGACCCTGGGAGCTTAGCCACTGTTCACAGATCTCTAGTGGCTCTAAGTCATATCTGGAAAGCAGCACCCCTCACTAACAATCCCCAATATGGCACCTCTTTTCCTTCAAAACAGGCTCACCCATGTGTGCACGCACATGCGTGTAGATACACATGTGGTCGTGTGCAAAATGGGTGGGAGGATGTCACACACCCTTGGAAGGACACTTACGGTTCCAATGTTCAGGGTCTCCAGGGTGAACTCGTCCACCCGGCCGCGTTCAAAATAGTCTTTGAGGTTATTGTCAGCGACAAGAAGAACTTGCTTGATGGTGTCGGATTTATCCCCGTAGAGTTTGATGTAGACCTTGGAATCTGTGCTGGCTCCAGAAACATCCCCAGTTTTCACGCTGATGTGATAGCGGAAATCTGAGCAGTCCAAGGCAGAGGGAGAAAGAAAGGAGGTTAGTGCAGGTCAGAGGGCAAGGAGCAGGGCTCCTGTGACAATATGACAGTCTGCAGTCAGGGGAGACATAGGCTGCGAGTCAAGAACCCAGGTGCTGTGGCTTGGGGCAGGAGCTCCCTTCATCTCTGTGAAGTCTCCTCATCTGCAAAATCAGAATTCTAGTAGGTGCCCTGTCTGCTCCCAAAGAGGTGAATGCTGAAAACAGGAAAGGAAATTGCAAACCACAGGCCAGAGCACCAAACAAGACAAAAGGATCTCCAGCAATCACCTGGTCCAGCTTCTCCTCTGATGGACGAGGAAGCTGAGGCAAAGGGAGCATCATCTGACGGCATTGAGCACACCAGGCACACAGCGTTATGACTAAGGACTCTCATCCCAGTTTTCCAGGCTCAGAGGTCATATGTTTGGTGCAAGATGGTGACATTTAAGAAGTCGCCAACCGGGAGTGAAATCTTGCTACGGACCTAAAGCCCCCTGCTCTTAACTGGACCCATGTGGATGTGACTTCATTTTATCACCCATAAAGATCTGCATCACCTGCATGTATGGATAAAAACACCTAAGGAAAAGGCGAGTCCTGGGATAATGTAAGCCAAGATTCAAAGTCCTCCAGGTGTGTTCCAGGAGTGTCTTGGGGAAAGGAGAAGCAGCACTGAGGACAAGTGAAGCCATCTCCAAGGCCTGCCACTCACGCTACCTTGGGGTCTTCCCACTGGGAAAACAGGATTGGAGAAAGAGAGCTGAGCCCATCTTGCTGCAGGCCAGCTCTGCAGACTGGCCAGAGGGTACTTAAGGATGTCCTTAATTAAAGATGTACCAGGAACTAGAAGATCACTTCCTTATGCCAGTTTCCATCTAAACCCTATCAAAGACTGGCTGGGGGCCCTGTCCACATGGCAGGACAGGAGGTTGCTGGTGTGGGAGGAGCAACTATGTAAGACAGTGACACCCTGGGTACTTGTGCCAGTTCCATCCTTGACTACAGGCCAGGTGTACAGGGGGTGGGAGTGTCCCCAGTCACAGTCAAGGATCACCTTTTCTCCTGGAGTCTTTCCCATCTCTTTTTTTTTTTGGTACCAGGGATTGAACTCAGGGGCACTTAACCACTGAGCCACATCCCCAGCTCTATTTTGTGTTTTATGTAGAGACAGGGTCTCACTGAGTTGTTCAGTGCCTTGCTGCTGCTGAGGCTGGCTTTGAACTCACGATTCTCCTGTCTCAGCCTCCCAAAGTGCTAGATTTACAGGCGTGCGCACCGCACTCGGCTCCTTCTCATCTCTTAAGTCTTATAATTCTGAGCCCAGACACTGGACACTGAAGATCCAACTTTTGGATCTGACCTTAGGAAAGGTCAGATATAAGCTTCTAGCTCCTTTAGACTTCAATTCTCCATCTAAAGAATGAATAGCATTAGCTCCGCCTCCCTTTGGGGATATTTCAAATGAGACAGAAATAATAACCATAAGGTGCTGGTATTGTTAGGATTCAGAGATAAGGTTCTTTTAAATTTTGTCTCAAGCTCATGATGAAACCTACAGCACTTGAAGAAATATCACCAGTGAGGAAAACCATGAGGCCTCTGGGAGAAAACAGCTGTAAACACAGTCCTCATCTGCAGTCCCTTCAAAATGTGATTCTCCTCGCCAGGGCATGGCCAGGGCACATTAGCTGGTGTTATTATACTTGCTACTCTGTTAACTCAAATGCATTCAGGGGCCTCACACCTGTGGCCACAAAGGGACAGCACAAAAGGACATGCTAGATATTTCCAGCCCCTCCTTCATGGCCATTCCTCTCCCCCTCCCCAGGCTGCCTCCTTGAAATGTTCTCTCAAAGGGCTCACTTCTGCCCAGCTGGAGGAGGGCACCCAGCGTGCCAAGGGCACAAGCACCACCCAGTCATCAGGACAACTCACTCTTGAGGGTGGCATTGCTGTCACTGGGTAGCAATTCTCGGACCAGCTGTCCATCATCCTTATCCTTGTCCAGCCACCTGGTGGGCAAATAGGATGATGTCAGTGCTTTGAGTGGGGCAGGCAGACACCTCAGCCATCACACCCTTCCTGCAGCTGCCAGGGAGGCCAGAGCTTTGAACTGAGCAAAGGAAAGTGGGTCCAGAGGGGCTCCCAACAGAGATAGCATCCCACCCAGACTGGCGAAGGAGGACTTCCTAGAGCAGGTGCCAGCTGGATGTGGCTGAGACCAGAAGGATGAGGATGAGTGCCAGGAGGAGGAGGAGGAGCATCCCAAAGGGAAGGACATGTCCTGATGGCACTCCAGAGCTGACAGAGACCCACGTGGACGGGATGCAGCGAGTGAGGGGCTGCGTGCTGGCTGATGAAGCTGGAAGGAGCCGGCCACACGATGTAGGTCCTTGGGCCTACATAAAGAAGCACTGTTATCATCAAAACAACCACCTCTTTTTCTGAGAGGCTTCTGTGTGCCTAGCACTGTGCTAAGAGCTTTGAGCTGGGAGAAGGCAGAGAGGACACTGAGACAAACAAGACCCAGCCCAGGCTGTCGAGAGCCTGCAGTCTGGTTAAGAAGATAGAATAGGCTGCAGCACTAAGATGAAGATCGTGCTGGACCAAAGTGAGTGCTAAAGGAATTAGAGGAAGAACGGCTCACAGAGAAGAGACTGGATCTGCATCTTCAACAGTGAGTGACATTGACCTTTGAGAAGAAGCTGGGTCTGTTCCCTGCAGGGTTTGACAGCTGTCAGGCATCACTATGTCACAGGGAGCCATGGCTCAGCTCTCTGCTGTCATTCCCCCGTGGATGCGGGATGGGGACATTGGACTATCCACCAGAAAATCACATTACCCAGTGCCCGGGGGCCCACCCTGGTTGGCGATCTAAGGCTCATGGCATTAATAGACAGCTTTAGTGTTCTCTGGGGTATTATGAAAACCAACACATCGGCCTCTTGACCAAAGCATCTCCTGACTTTTTGTCTTGATATTTATCTTCACAGCCCAACCCTAGCACACTCCAGAGTGAGGCAATTCCCGGGCCACAGAGTCTGGGAAGGAAGTGGAAGCATTGCTTTGCCCCTATCCCTTCTGACATGGAGCTCAGGACTCTGGGAACTGTAGTCTTCTCTGCTAACATGCCACCTTGTCTCAGGGACAACAGAGGCAACGCCATGGCCTCTGCCATCCCTTCTCTCTCAACCTCCCTCCCCAATCTCATGGTCTTCCATTCCCTTGGGACTTTGGCTATGAGCTAACCCTATAATGCTAGTGGACAGCTCAGCTATTGCACTTACATGGGCCATGGTGCTATGAACCCAGAGCGCTAGAGAAGCAGGAGTCTCCAAGACAGGAAGGCACATAATGGAACCCTGAGCATGGATAAGGGGGATTTGGAGACAGAGGCCTGTTAGCTAGAATTCCTTAATTTGACCCATTGGGACCTCCCTTTCTGTTTGTTGGCTTGAGGTCACTCTAGCAACTCCCGTAGCCACGGAACCTGCAGGGGAGAAAAGGCTGGGAGGTGCCCTGGCCACATATTTGCAGGGGGGAAGGACAGAAAGCCAGCAGGCCCCTGCCACGGGAAATACCATCAGCTCTCCCTTCTCTCCCTACTCATCCATCCCCTGCCTCTCCCCATGGCAAAAGGAAACCATGACTCATCATTTCATTTCCACCTAAATATTTGCAGGATATTAATAGATATTGGGGGAGGGGGGAGCTGTTTCTTTTGGCTTCAAAAGCTCCAGCCCAGTTTCACAGTGAGATGTTGCTAAATGGATCAGTCAATCTGTTGGTGGCTTCATTACTCTTTTCCTGGGCTCAACACACACACACACACACACACACACACACACACACACACACACACACACGCCCTAGCTAAATGGTTCCTGATCCTGGCAGAGAAGGCTCAACTAAAGTGAGAACCAGTGTGCAGGCTCAGGCCCCAAACTAATCTACTGTGTGCACCTCCCAGCACTGCTCCAGGAGAATGCCAAGGACCACCTTGACTCATATCATTCCTTGTTCTAAAATGCCTCTATCAGAGACTTCTAGAAGTCAACAGGAACCCAAGCTGGCTATGTAAGAAATCCAAATGCTTCAAAGAGAGAGAAAGACAGACAGAGAGAGAGAGAGAGAGAGAGAGAGAGAGAGAGAGAGAGAAGACGCTTTACTTGCTCACAAGCTGGGGAAAGAAAATGCAGACAAATGAGATAGCTTGAAAAGATGTTAACTGGGAAAAGATGTGATCAGAAAGCTGTTTAAACAAAAGCACACCTTTAATGCAAAAGCACACTTTTAAATCAGCATGCAACTAATTCTTTGCAATAGCTCTAATTTAAATTCAGAAATTGTCAACTTTTATTATGAGAAAATACCAGCATTTGATATTTAAATGGAGCAAATTAGAAGTGTGCCTGGACACTTTGCCCCCAAAGTGGTGGGTGGGATGTGGGGCTCAGGTCTAAGCACCACCAGCAAGGCTACTTCTTCCCCCCACAGCCTTAAGCTGCGATTTTACTCCATGGTCCTAGCAGTAGTGTCGGGTCTCCTCCACACTCAGGGAGCAGAGTCTAAGCTGGAGAAAATGCAAGCAGAAGGGACTCAGTACCTGAGACATGGGAACTCCACGTTGTCACTCTCTGGCTGCCCCTCCTCTCTCACCAGCACCCGATCCAGGTACCAGCCGCTCCCTGAGCCTTTGCCATCATGTCTGATCCTCACCCGCCTCACCTTCCTCATGGTGACAGACTCAATGGTGAACTCATCCGCCTTCAGGGAGGAAAAGACAGCCAGGTCAGTGGGATGGTGGCTACCCCAGGACCCAAACACCAAAGGGAGACACACACCCAGAAATCAGAGAAGGCAGAGCTGACAGATGGGGTTACTGGCCTTCACAGGTGGAGAACAGACTGCACCCCTCTCCTGATTTCTCCTGCTGAAACTATTGTACAATGTCAAGTTCCCCACAACTGAAATCTGGTTTTTTGGTTAAATCATGGCCATTTCCCTACAATCTCCTCTTAAAAGGCAGCTTCCCCTAGGAACACGAATATGTTATGCTGTTATCAGTCACTAGCTGTTCTAAAGAGGAGGATGATTAGAACTCACTGGGGGAACCAAGTGGTCTGGCCAATTTTGAAGTGGCCCATTTTCCTGCCACTGAGACAGCAACAATAAAGGGGCTGAAGAGTTTCTAGGTCTAGAAGAGGCATATGTGGGAGTGACGGACAAAGATGTCAGAAGACGTAGGAGGAAAAGAGTAGGGAAGAGTGGAGGAAAAAATATGGGTGAGTGGGAAGGAGAGAAAATATATAAGAATGCATGGCAGCCCACCTCCTCTCCCCAGACACCGTGAGCCCACCTGCAACATCCTGCTCAGATAATCTTTGCCCCACAGCCGAGATCTAAGAAAGAAGCCACCTTGGGTTGGCCTCAGAATAGGCCTCCACACTCATCCCAGCATCCATCCTGCCCTGACTGTTATAGTTAGGGTCTGGAATGTCCCCCAAAGGCTCATGTGTTGAAGGCATGGTCCCCAGCAGGTGGTGCCATTGGGAGGTGGTGGAAATCTTAGGAGGTGGGGCCTAGTGGGAAGAGGTAGGTCACGGAGGGTGTGCCTTTGAAGGACATGTTTTGTCCCTGGATCCTCCTCCTCCTCTGCCTTCCCAGCCACCATGAAGTAAGCAGCCTTGCTCTCCCACATGATATTCTGCCTCACCACAGGCCCATAGCAACAGGGCCACACAACCGTGGATGGAAACCTCTGAAACTGTGAGCCAAAATACATCTGTCTTCTTTTAAATGGATTTCTGTCAGGCATTTTGTCACAGCAATGAAAAACTGACTAACACTCACCAAGGAAGCCATGGCAGAGGAAGGAGATGGAAGGAGACAGGGAGAAGACATCTGCAATTGCCCCTTGCCTGTGAGCTCACTCGAGCCTCACTTCATCTGCAGCAGTGACTTTACTGAGCACCTACTGTGTGCTGTGGGATAGGTCTGAGAGGCAGTACCTCCACCATCCTTAACCTCACAATGGCAAGCCACAGGTAAGCATCATTCCATCATTTCAGAAGGAAGAAAAGGAGGCACAGGGGAATGGAGTGGTTGGCTCACAGCTGATTTTGCCCAGCTCTGCCTGCCTCTTTCCCCACTCCTCCATAAGGCCTCCCCGGTAAACCCACTGGATGGTTGAGGGGATGGAGAATACTTAGAACAGTTGTGAGGAGGCTAGGAGCACAGCCCCTTTCTCCTACTCTTATGTTCAGTGTCTTTCTTGGTTTCCTTTTCAAAAAGGACTTGAACGAGATGCCCTCAGTGGTCTTAGTGGAGAATGTGAAGTCCCCACATTGGCGTCAGGTGCCTGGCTTCCCCAGCCTGGGTCCACTAGTGCACACAGCATCCTTCCCACCAGGCCTCTCTGGAGGTGAGAAAGGCGCTGCCCTCCCTCCCCTCTTCTCAAAGCTTAGTGGTGAGGAGGGTGCCATGGTCCCTCTAGGGTAGCTCTCCAGCTCCTTGCTGCATTGTCCTAGGAGCCTAGTAGGCGTCATGCATGTTAGTGAATCACAGTGGGACAAATACTCAGGGATCAAACAAACCCACCACTGCTGTGGCTCCTGCCAGGACTCCCCATTCCTCCACTAGAGAGAGGCTATCTGGTGGCTGAAGTCCCAATATCAGTCATTGGCTCTACTTTAAAAAAACAGGGAAGCCGGGTGCAGTGGTATACACCTGTAATCCCAGCGGCTCAGGAGGCTGAGGCAGGAGGATCGTGAGTTCAAAACCAGCCTCAGCAAAAGCGAGGTGCTAAGCAACTCAGTAAGATAGGATCTCATAAATAAAATATAAAATAGGGCTGTGGATGTGGTTTAGTGGTTGAGTGTCCCAGAACTCAATCTCCAGTAACAACAACAAAAAAAAGAGTGGGGAAGATAACGGAACAAAGAAGGGGAACTGGTAGGGACGGGAGGGGAAGCAACTTACATTGCCCTTTTCAAAGAGGTTGGTGTTATTCCTACAGTTGTACAGCAGCCGCTCCCCTGTGTCCCCCACGTCACCGTAAAGGCAGAGATAGACATTGGCATCGGTCCCCGCACCTTCGAGTTCTCCTGTGCATACAGTCACGCGGTACCTGGCCACTGGCAGAAAGAGAGGGAGGGAGAGAGGTTCCATTGGCCGACACCCCCAGCACTCATCTCTAAGCTTGCCTCCTCCTCTCCTCCCAGCTCTCAGCGGGGCTGAGCTTGTTCCTTACCCACAGCTATCTAAGTCCTGCTGCAATGAACAGACAAGAGTTGGCTCATCCCCAAGACCCTTGGTCTAGACAGACCAGAGAGACCCAATCCTGGCCAAACATGGGAATCCCTGAACAACTTTCATAAGAATTCAGATTCCCGGGCTTGGGTCGTGGCTCTGCGATAGAGCATTTGCCTCACGTGTGTGAGGCACAGGGTTCTATCCTCAGCACCACATAAAAATAAATAAAAAAGGTATTATGTCCATCTAAATTCAGATTCCTGAGCCCCACTCAAACTTCTCAAATCTCAATTTCCAAAGACAGGAATCCTAAAACTGAATTGTTGGTGACTCCCGGGGACTCTGGTGGAATTGGTCAGTGTTCAGGGAAGGGTCTGGTCCAAACATTTTGGCCCTTGATTCATCTGATCCAGCAAACCTTTTTGCCTTAAGTTGTTCTCCAATTCATATATGTCCTGTCCTCTGAAAGAAAATGACTTTTTCTTTAAAGCTTCCCCTTCTCTTCAGAACCCTCCAGCACTGAGGACATGCCAGGAAGTAAAGAAGAGAGAAAGTCACAAATGCGGGAAGAGCAATGACTTTTTCCTACATTGAAAATGTGCCATGGGGGAGGGACACCTGTCTCCCCAAATGTGTCAAGACATGATTTATACAACAATGCTGGGACAAGAGAGAGGAGAAGGGAACAAATCTATATTATAGCAGTTTCGGGATGCTACTGAAATTAAGTTGATATCAATCTGAACTAGATTGTTTGAGTTAGGATGTTAATCATAATTTCCTGGGCAATGACTAAGAAAATAACTCAATACATAGTAAAAGAAACAACAAGGAAAGATAAAATGATGTTCTATAAAACATCTATTTAATACTAAAAGATTAAATATCATGGAATGTTAAAGACATAATACAGAAAACAGCAAGGTACTGAATATAAATCTTGCCGTATCAGCAATTACATGAAATGTAAATGGACTTAGCATTTCAATCAAAAGGCAGATTGCAGTGGTCCATCCTGCAGAGATGGGATTAGTCTTCCACCCCAAATTTGCTCAGACATTAAAGCTAATGAGGTAACACATGTGCCGAGAGCAAACATAAGATGTATTAGTCACATAATGAAGAGTTCTTGGGAGAGCTGGACAGGCTCCCAAGAAGGTCCAAAAATAGTTTGAGGCATCAGGGAGATTGGGGTTTTATTAAAAGTAGGTGATGAGACTAAGGTAGGAGTTCCGGTGCCGGGATCAGAGCATATGTGATTTCAACTTTCCACCAGTGCCAAGGGCAAAGGATCTAGCTTTCTAATCAGCTCACCTAGATATGAAGCAGAAAGGGAAATGAAGTGATGTAACTTGAAAGCTGTTAGTAGTCAAATCATTTTTTAAAATGGACTCTTTATTACACAGACTTGTAAGATGGAAAATGGATCTATCTTCCATCAAGGGACACACTTTGAATTCAAAGACACGAGTAGGTCAAAAGCAAAAGGATCCACCAAAACTGGCTCAAAAAGAAATCATGCTAAGCGAAATAAGCCGATCCCAAAAAACCAAAGGCTGAATGTTTCCTTGATATGCAGATGCTAATTCACAATAAGGAAGGAGGGGCTAGGGAAGATAGAGTTATTTTGGATTTGGCAGAGGGGAGTAAAAGGCAGGGGAGAGGGTATGGGGATAGGAAGGATAGTAGAATGAATCAGGCATTATTACTCTATGTGCATATATGACCACACACAACCAGTGTGATTCTACATCATGTACAACCAGAAGAGTTAGAAGTTTGCTCCATTTATGTATGATGTATCAGGTGCATCCTACTGTCATGTAGAACTAATTAGAACAAATTAAAAAAGAAATAGACAATCTGAATAGACTTATAACAAGTGAAAAGATTGAATCTGGAATCAAAAAACTACACATGAAGAAAAGCCCATGCCCAGATGTCTTTACCACTGAATTCTACCATACAACAAGAAAAATACCCATTCTTCTTAAACTCTTGCCAAAACGGAAGAGTAGACAACACTTCTCAGCTTATTTGATGAGGTCAGCATTATACTGTTACCAAAACTGACAAAGACATCGCAAGAAAATTAAAGACCAATATGTTTTATGAATACAGATGACTTTTGTTGAAAAGTCTTCAACAAAATACCAGCAAACCATGTCTAGCAACATATAAAAAGAATTACTCACTGTGACAACACAGGATTCACTCAGAGATACAAATTGGTTTAACTTCTGAAAATTAATTAATGTATTATATCATACCAATAGAATAAAAAACAAAAATCACTTGGTTATCTTCATAGATGCAGAAAAAGCATTTGACAACATCTCACACCCTTTCTTCATAAAAGCCATCAACAAAACAGACACAAAGGGAACTTCAACACATGAAGTTCTTCTGTGACATCACACCCAATGGTGAAAGACTGAATGCTCTCCCCTAAGACCAGAAATAGGACAAGGGTGTCCTCTCTCACCACTCCCACACATCCAACATGGTACTGGAGGTTTGGGGCAAGGCAATGAGACAAGTGAAGTTACACAGGGACCTGTGTTGCAAAAGAAAAAGTAAAATCACAACTATTCATGGATGTAGGACCATGCATTAGAAAATTACTAAAAACTGTTAGAACTAACATATGAGTTCAGCAAAGTTATAGAATACAAGATCAATATACTTAAATCAATTGTATTTCTATTCTCCAGTAATGAAGCATTACTAGAATGAATTGAAGTATTACTAGAATGAATTTGAATGAATTGAAAACAAACATTTCCATTCATAATAACATCAAAAAGAATAAAATATTTAGGAATAAATTTAATAGAACAAGTGAAATATATATTCTTTATATTCTTTTTTGGGGGGAGTAGGGTACCAAGGATTGAACTCAAGGACATTCGACCACTGAGCCACATCCCCAGCCCTATTTTGTATTTTATTTAGAGACAAGGTCTCACTGAGTTGCTTAGTGCCTTGCTTTTGCTGAGGCTGGCTTTGAACTCACAATTCTCCTGTCTCAGCCGTGCAGGCCCCTGGGATTATAGGCATGTGCCACCACACCTGGCTGTGAAATATATATTCTCAAAAACTACAAAATATTGTTGAAATAAATTAAAGATTTAAATTAATGGGCATGGAAACATCTCATGTCCATGGATTTTCAGATCTAACATTGACAAGATGGCAACACTCCCCAAACTGGTATACAGATTTGATGTTATCCTACCAGAATCCCAGTAGACTCTGTAGAAATTGACAAGTTGGATCTAAAATTCACATAGAATTGCAAGGGAACCCAGAATAACCAAAACATCCCTGAAAAAGGATAATGAAGGAGAATAACAAGTGTTGGTAAAGATATGGAGAAATGGGAACTCTCACAGATTACTAGTGAGAATATAAAACGGTATAACTGTTTTAAAAGCAGTTCAGTAGTCCTTAAAAAGTAAACCGAAGAGTAACCATATGACCAAGCCCTTCTGCTCCTGCATATGTACCCAAAGAATTGAAAACACATCCACACAAAACTTCTATGTGAATGTTCATGGTACCATTATTTATAATAACTGAAAAGCAGAAACAACCTAAATGCTCATCAACAGTCAAATGTGTTACATCCATACAATGGAATATTATTCAGCAAATAAGAAGAAATGAAGTTTTGATACATGATACGATACGGATGAACCTTGAAAACATGCGAATCAAAAGAAACTAAATGCAAGAGTTCACAAGGTATAATCCATTTCCATGAAATGTCCAGAATAGGCAAATCTATAGAGACAGAAAGTAGATGAGTATTTGTCAGAGACTGAAGGCCAAGGTGGAGAAATGGTATGATCCCTCATTGGTATGAGATTTCTTTGAGGGAAAATTTTCTGGAATTTGATAGTGATGATGGCTGTATTATTTTATCAATGTACTGAAAACCATTGACTTGAACTCTTTAACTGGGCGAATTGTATGACACATGAATTTTATCTCAATAAAGCTGTTTTAGAAATAGACTCTACTCATTGGTTATCCATCTAAAATGAAGTTGAAGTATATTAGGAATGAGACAACTCACCAGGATGTTTAATTCAATGTCCAACTTATGTTTTCAGTAAGGTACCCATTTCTACTTGGAGACATAGAGACATTTGAAAAATAAATTGGACCATTAAACAGGTGGGCACATGAGGAAACAGTTACGTAGCAAAAATACTGTTAGAAAAAAAAAAGGGAAAGAATCATTGTACCTGAAGCCTGCCTTGAGAAGACCAGGCATAAGGAGACACTTAAACCAAGAGTTAAAGTCCAAGGAAAATTCTCCGGCCTCCGGCTCATATCTGCTCATATGGCCACGACATTCAAAACCCAACCATCACTGCCTCCTCTAATAGACTCCTGAAAATCCAATGTGCACGCTCTGCATCTTCAGCCTTTGTGTGAGTGAAGGCGAGTCTTTGTGTCCCACTCTCACTGAGATGTTGCGCTAACGGTAAGAGGAATGATCTGCACTGACTGGAGTGAAAACCAGAAAGTAGAAACCTGGAGGACAAAAGAGAAGTAAAGACCTGGATGCCAGCCTCCTCTCCTTCAGAATTTTGATGAAGGCCAGTTCTAACAATTAGGCAATTCCCAGAAGCCAAGTAAGGAGGGAATTTAGAAATTCCTCTGCCTAGGAATTCCAGCCCCCTTTGTTTGGGACCTCTAAGGTCCATTCAGTTGGAAGTCCTCAAAGGTCCTCACTCTACACTGGGGCCTCCTGGGGCTCAAGGGCCACAGAGGTCCCAAATTCTTCCTAGTGAGAAATCTGTGGACAATTAAAAACAATTACATTGCTAACATCAGTAGTGAAAGACTTTAAACACATGGGTAAGTACCAGAACCTCTCGTACTTTAATTTAAAAATTACAGCTCAGTCTGATTAACGAGAAGCAACTCCATTTGGCACTCAAGTCCAATGGACTCTCTTGCCCTCTCATCAGCCATGTATAATCACAGCAGAAAATGCTGATCTTGATGATGTTGCTGCCTCCTGTAGCTCCCGAGGGAAAAGCAAAGTGGAAACACATTGGGAACGTCTCCGTGTTTTGTCCATATCTCCTGGTCTGTGTTAATCAGCATGATCACTCCCAAAAGCCTCTCAGCTCCCAAGCATGGCATTAATTGCTTATTTGGCTGGCCATTATTTTGTAAGTAAATTGGGGACACACAACTTCACACTCAGAATTGATTTAAAATTGGTATTTACTCATTGTACATGAGTCCAAGGCTCTGTACTGCAGGGCTTCCCGGGAAGCCTGGCCTGTTATTCATTACACGCTGATACCAATTGAGGAAAGGGGCTATTGCCATCAGCTCTGTTTAATGCTACAAAGAAGCATCCAGACCAGAAAAGAAGATCTGAACGAGGACATAGGTGTGTTCCAAGCACCAGAGAAATATCTGTAGGCTAGAAACAACAAAAGCAATTTGAGTCAGTAGGAACTCCAAAGAACCGCCGAGAATCCCTGGAGGATGTCAAACTGCCTTTACAGGCAGGACAGGCAGCCTTAACCCAGGCTAATCACCAGATATATGTTTTTTTTCACATTGAAATGGTTCTTTAATAATCACAGAAGACAAAAACCAAATAACAGCCATGACTGTAGAAGCCTGGCTCAGATGCCACTTTATCTGCAAAGTTTAATCCCACTTGCCTTGGGCAGGAAGTTTTCCCTCTAGCTGTATCTATACAACATTCATGAACCAAGGATAAGAGGAGGGATAAATGTAGAAAACAAAATCATGGAAGGTGAGAGCCACAGAAAAGGGGCACACACCTTGGCCTGGTGGTTCTCAAAGTGTGGTTCCCCAAGGGCAGCATTGCTATCGCCTAGGAATCAGTGAGACAAGCACATTCTCAGGTCCCACTGCAGACCCACTGAATCAGAAGCTCTGCCGTGGGACCCTACTGTGTTTCGACAAGCCTCCAGGTGAGAATGCCCTGAAGTTTGAGAACACCTGGAGAAGAGGTGGTCGATGAGAGCTGTGGAAACACCACAAAAAGCTCAGGAATGAAAGCACCAGGTAACTTTCAAAGCAGAGACTGAAGAGCTAAAATCACAAGAATTAGCTAGAAGGCTTCAGAAAGCACTCGGGTCCCACGAGGTTATCCCGGTGCTTTACACCTGCAAGCTCAATTCTGGCACACGAAGTGGATAGATCAGGTAAGAACAGGTGCATTTCTGCCCTGGTGGGCTACATATGATATCAAGCCCCAATTGGTGGGGAAGCATATGGTATTATCATACTTACAGGAAGATTATAGCCTTGTTTCCAAAGCAAACCACTATTGAATGTGAAAAGGCAGGGATAGTGTCTTAGAATAGTCACTGAACCAGGAGTAAAAGCCCTGTTCTAGGTCTCACTCTGTCTAACCAGCTCTGTGATCATAGCAAGAACTTTCTCAGTTTTCATCAGACTAGTGTAAGGGGCTTTGAACACAAATATTCTGTAGTCATATATTAATTTAAAATGAAGAACCATAAAATAGAAGAAACTTGTTGCCAGTAACAAGCATTGCCTAAGTAGACTGACAGAGTGGATGATCTCATTTGAGATATTTGCTATTTGGAGATACACACACACACATACACCCTCACACACACACACACACACACACTCACACTTAGCATTTAACTCTAATATCAAATAATTTAAACAAATACAGAAGGAGCTTCTACTGTGTGTGTAATGCAGAGCACTCATAAGTACCGTATGATCACGTGGGAACTGATGTTACTGCAATATTTAGTAGGACTAGAGGAACCATGGGTGACCTTGTTTTCTGTATGTTCTTGACTTTTTGTGATTTTTCAATATTACTTTACTATTGAAAAGATGAAGAACCACCACAAAGATAACTAATATGTTATCATAAGTATCAATTCTTATCAGTTGATAATATCTGCTACAGTGCTCTATTGAGGGCTGTAAAGCTCATTTCAGTTTTGATAAGAAAGAATGTCATATCAGTTAATAGTGTCTGCCATGGGAAAAGGACAGGACACGTGCTGACTATTTGCCAACACTCTGCTTCTATAACCTAGAGGCAAAATGACTTCCCTTTGGCTCTGCGAATGTGAAGCCTGGACTCTAAATTAAGTCCCTCACCTACAAGCCTCAAATAGAGATAGAGGCTCATTGGGTAGCAGCCAAGCATGGCTGCAAGAATCCACATCCAGCCTTCCTTTGGGGGAATCAGTCTCCACGTTTCTTAATTTGAAAGGAAGATACTTCCTTCAACTTCAAGGCAGCTCTAGAAAACTACTGTTTACTGTAGAGTCTTCTCACCCTCCCATGACCAACCTGAAGACTCGTAAACCTCCCTCCCTCCCCAACACACCCATCTTGGTTGAGTTGAAGCATCTTGCCTTGAAGGTGGCTCCTCCCAGCCAGTCTTGAACTTCAAAATCACTCTGGCATTCGGAGGGGTCCATATGATGCAGAGTGGATAAGACGATCAGCTCGGGTCAAGCACTCCTTGGCGCACCAAGTAGAAACCCCACTGCCTCCCCCAGGACAGGGAGCTGGTCCGTACTTACTGCCCATGATCCTCCGCACTGTTGGGCCCTCTGCGGTCATTTCCCTCACAATCTCATTGTCATCTTCATTGGCGTCCAGCCAGCGATTGCAATTGAAGTTATACTTGTCCTTATTCAGAGTGTTCATCAGGGTCATCTAAAACGAAGTCCCCAGGAGAGCAGGTGGGTGTAGCAGAGACTCTCACCCATGCCCTGGAGTCACCATTCTGCTATCTCATCTCAGAGAGGCTAAGGCCATCTCCTGGAGATGACCCTTATGGAAGGCAGAGAGACAGATTAATATTTCTCCCCCTGGTCCCCTAGAGACCTACACTTGCCTAGCATCCGGGTAACTGAGGAAGATAAACAGGCCCCATGGACACCTGAGCATGTTCTCAGTCTACTTTGGAAGGTCTCCCCCCAGCCATCAGGAAGTACCTGTGGCCCATGTCCAGGCTTCTCCACTTCCATTTCCAATAAATACAGAGGTAAATTTATAAAGAGGGACAATTCTGCTTCCTCTCCCAACCCTCAAGGTGGTGTATCTCACCCTTTCTAAATGCCATCCAGAACCAGGACTCCTCCTATCGTGCCATGCCCGAAGCTTATAAAATCTGCCGAGATCTGGGAGCTCAATCTGTGACGAGAGATGAACTGGCCTGAGGGAGCATGACCAAGGAAATGCCTTTATCCTCACAGCCCACCACGGCGGGAAGGGGGCCTGCTGGAGGCTGCTCCTCCCCCGTGAGGATGGATGTGCTTCGAGCCTCCCCACCCTCACATTCCTCTCCTGTCCCTGGTAGCCAGTGGCACAGGGGGAAAGACAGCCATGTAAAACTGGGGTTCAGTCTGGGCTGGTGAAACGGAACAAAAATAACTGACCCACAGTGGGATGCAGCCTAAAGAAAACCTTCCGAGCAATAAAATTCCAGTAACAAAATCTATATGACAGCCCTGCAAATTAGCACAGGCCCACAGCCCCAGGACTCCACTGGGCAACGGAACAGACAAAAAGATCAATACCAAAGCCATGCCCTTTCCCTAGGGGCTCAAATCTGGCAGGAAAGACAAATACATAAAGAGCAACGAATTGAGTGGTAGAATAAGGCACCGATGGGGTGCTCTGAGGGACGAGCTGCAAATTACAAATCATTCCTAACTAAAGGTCAAAGCAGCACTTCTGGGGGGCGAGGGGATCTTTGCTCTAGTTACATATGTACTAGAAAGTTTTAAAGCTGTATTTCCCTTCAAATGCTCTGAAATTCATACTTTTCCTTAAATTGGATCCTAACTGTCTAATTCAGCCCAGATTGGGCGATCTAACACTAACTGTGCTCAGGGTCTGTATTCTATTATTTCCCCTGTCACTCGACTCTTAGATGCTCAAAACCATTCCTTCCTTGCTTTCCCCTGGCTTGGTTCCTATTGTCTCAGATGAAGACCAGATCTAAACTGTCTCCCTTTCCATCCCTTGCCTATAAATCATCACGTGTCACCTTCCTCGCCAGTGGGTAAATCGGTAAATTTCCATTGTAACTTTTTGTCTTCAAACTCTGTTGAAAACCAATCTGGCTTAGAAAATCAGATTTCCCCAATACCTGCCACATCCTTCTTCCTTTCCCCACCCACCTCGCCACATTTCTCTCCTACCCTAAACTTCTCAACGACACCCGGTTTGAACCACTTGTTGTTGGGATTCAAGAGAATCTCATCCGTCCGCCCCTTCTGTCCATAAATCTGGATGAAGATGGGAGAGTTGGTACCGGCCTTCTTCAGGTCCGTGGTCCAGACCCACAGGGACCAAGGGAATTCTACGAGACATGTCAAGGTGCACCATAAACATCAAGTGAAGAGATTTTTCAGGTTACAAGGAGGAAAGAAGAGAGAAAATGATCATGACTGAACAGCAGGTGACATGCAAGTGTGTCCCCTTCTCAGAAACTCATTATATCAAGGGCTGTATTTAGAAAGCTGAGGATTCGTGCTATGAAACATAGAGTTCCTCCATGTCTTTTTAAAAGACAAAGCCTATTGGTGGTATGTTTTAACTGGGGGAAGAGTTGACTCCGCCCACCCTGTCTGGTATATTCAGAGTGCACTGGAGTGGATCACTCAGTTTAACCCCTAGCCACTTATTCAATTTGGAGATGCTGGACTCAGCCTCAGTGCCAGCTGTGTGACTGTGTATGGTCTGTACCTTGTAGAACCAAGTCCTCTAAAGGGCCCTTTCCCTTTCTCTGTAGAGGAGAATTAAGAAGTAGGAGTGGACCCCCTCAAAGCTTTTGACAGTAGTCTGACATCCTGACATTGCTGGAAGATTCTGGAACTCTTGCGCTTACTTTTCAGCCGCTTCTTCCTGAGAGACACCATCTCGTAGAGCTGCCTCTCAATCAGCCCATCTGCTTTCTTCTCATCCAGCCAGTTGCTGCAGGGGAATGTCTGCTGGATGCCAGTGAAAGGGCACAGAATCACCACCTGGGAGCACAGAGCACAAGTGTCTCCTTTGCTGCGTCTCCTGGGGGCTCACCAACCTCCTCAACCCCAAGGGAAGGGATGCCTGTGTTAAGACCCTCCATGAATGCCACCTCTGCTGTCTCATTCAATCTGAAATCCATAAACACTTCCTCCAATAAGTCTTCCAGTAAGTCTTCCAGAGTAGATGTCGTCCCTCCTCCAAGCGCCTAGCTCAAAGCTCAAAGCTGGTTCCTCTGTAGGCAGCACCTTCTTTGAACACCCTATTCTTTATGCTCATCATAAAACCTTAGCTAATCTGAACCAAATGACCGACACTACTAAATTACTTCCCTATGATTGTCCTGTGTGAAGAAGGCAAATCACACAAAAGCTAATTAATACCTGGAATTGAATACAACCCCATCAGCCCTACTGCAGGCTCGATCCTCACTCAGCCCTCTTGTCTACATCTTCTCCATCACTCTGGAGTCGTTCATTTGGAACCCAAAGTCTATCCAATCCAGGCTCCTCACATCATGGATGGTCAAAGGAAGGTTTCTGGCACCCTACAGAATCTTCTCTCATCAAAGAAATTTTGACCATTCACATTACTAAATTCCAAGCTTTACCTTATTTTTAAATTGAAAACTAATATAACTCTCTCATGGGTCAAATATTTTGACTCACTACTACAGTCTTAGTATTTGTTCATTAGTTGGTATTTGTAAGTCATTTGGCAACTACAATTAACTAAACATTTCCTTAACTTGAATTTTTACCCTTAAATATACCCAGGTATCTCTGAGAGTTCACCTAATCCTCATTATCTGAGCATCACGATGAACCTTAACTTACAAGGAGCACCAAAGGGAGGGGAGCTAAGAGCTGGAGTGAGGGAGTGTGTACCCCCTCATGCTCCCAGAGAACCACTTCTCCCTGGAGATCGTGTCAGTGGAAGGGCACAGAGGCAGCTCCCTTAAACATTTCACTAATGTACTTGCAACTAACATAATCCACCCCCAGGTTCATTCAACAGATGGGAAAGCTGAGGCCCAGAAAGGAGAAAGAAATATCCAAGTTTGCACAGTTAGTGGCAGAACAAGAAATATAAATGCTTCTGGCCCTAATTATCAGTTTAGGTCTTTTCCATCCTTACTACAAATCTCAGAATTACTATCTATGGCATCTGCTGGAATCCATCGCTTCACTTCATCTTTGATGCTGAGGAGTCTATGTAACCACATATTCAGAATTGCACCTATACTGAGGCAAAGTTGGAAGGCACCCATGCAGAGTAATCTAGGGGCATAGGAAGATCTAATTACCAGCAATGTACTTATAAGTCTTTTTTTCTTCTGAACAGATTCTACAATTGTCCCCTCCTAGTTTTCTCTTCAATTGTCCTCTGGTTGTTATATGTGTGTCCATTAGTTTTTTTTTTTTCAACAAGAGAGCAAACTTCTGAAAGTCTGATGTGTTTCCTCACCTCTTGGGGTTCTCCTGAACATAGGTCCAACCAAATAAAATGCTTCAAATAGTAAAAGTTTGAGTGCTTGAAAGTACTTGTTAAACGTTTGACTTCTGGACTAGGTAGTCCAGAAAAGCTGGTAGAATGAAAGCCCTCATCACTGCAAATACCCACATATTAGATAAAGAACATGAAACATCATTTTATGTATATTGGAGAGACGCATCAGATGCCAAAGACAGAGAGAAGATCTCAAGAGCATCAAGAGAGAAAAGACACATAATGGCAATCAGACTAATGGAAGCCAGAAGATATTGGGAGAAGGGAATCACCCTAGAATTCTATATCCTAAAATTATCCTTCAGTAGCAAGGATAGAACAAAAACATTTTTCAAATGAACAAAAACAAAGTTTATTGGGGCTGGGATTGTGGCTCAGTGGTAGAGCACTTGCCTTGCATGTGTGAGGCACTGGGTTCAATTCTCAGCACCACATAAAAATAAATAAAATAAAGATATTGTATACATCTACAACTAAAAAAAATATTTAAAAAAACAACACATTCCAGGGATGCAAGGTTGGTTCAACATACGGAAATCAATTAATGTAATACATCACATCAATAGACTTAAAGATAAGAGTCATATGATTTTATCAATCAATGCAGAGAAGGCATTTGACAAAATATAACACCCTTTTATGCTCAAAACACTAGAAAAACTTGGGATAATAGGAACATACCTCAACTTTGTAAAAGCAATCTATGCCAAACCCAAGGCCAACATCATCCTAAATGGAGAAAAATTGGAATCATTCCCTCTGAAAATGGGAACTAGACAGGGATGCCCTCTCTCACCACTGCTATTCAACATAGTCCTCAAAACTCTAGCCAGAGCAACTAGATGAAAGAAATTAAAGGGATACAAATAGGAAAAGAAGAACT
>CM053412.1:24660752-24718549 GCA_028644305.1 Xerus rutilus | reverse complement strand
AGAGTAGTGGGATATAAAATCAACACCCACAAATCAATTGCATTTCTATACATCAGTGATAAACCCTCTGAAAAAGAAATTAGGAAAACTATCCCATTCACAATAGCCTCAAAAAAATATAAAATACCTGGGAATCAATTCAACAAAAGAGGTGAAAGACCTCTACAATGCAAACTACAAGACACTGAAGAAAAAAACTGAAGATCTTAGAAGATGGAAAAATCTCCCATGCTCCTGGATAGGCAGAATCAATATTGTTAAAATGGCCATACTACCCAAAGCACTATATAGATTCAATGCAATCCCAATTAAAATCCCAATGTCATTCCTTATAGAAATAGAAAAGGCAATCATGAAATTCATTTGGAAGAATAAGAGACCCAGTATAGCTAAAGCAATCCTTAGCAAGAAGAGTGAAACAGAAGGCATCATAATACCAGACCTTAAATTATACTACAAAGCTATAGTAACAAAAACGGCATGGTACTGGCACCAAAATAGACATGTAGACCAATGGTATAGAATAGAAGACACAGAGACGAACCTACTTACATACAGTTAGTTACCTTATACCAAATAAAGGAGCCAAACATGTACACTGGAGAAAAGACAGCCTGTTCAACAAATGGTGCTGGGAAAACTGGAAATCCATATAAAGCAAAATGAAACTAAACCCCTCTCTCTCACCATGCACAAAACTCAACTCAAAGTGGATCAAGGACCTGGGAATCAGACCAGAGACCCAACACCTAATAGAAGAAAAAGTAGGCCCAAATCTTCATCATGTCGGATTAGGACCATACTTCCCTAACAGGACTCCTATAGCACAAGAAGTAAAATCAAGAATCAACAAATGGGATGGATTCAAACTAAAAAGCTTCTTCTCAGCTAAAGAAATAATCAATGAAGTGAACAGAGAGCCGACATTCTGGGAACAAATCTTTGCCACACACACATCCAATAGAGCACTGATCTCCAGGATATATAAAGAACTCAAAAAACTTATCACCAAAAAAACTAACAACCCAATCAATAAATGGGCCAAAGAGAACACAAACTTCACAGATGAAGATATACAATCGATCAACAGACATATAAAAAAATGTTCAACATCTCTAGCAATCAGAGAAATGCAAATCAAAACTACCCTAAGATTTTATCTCACTTAATGTGTGGATTTAAAAATAATGCCAAATAAAGATAAAATTCTTGGAAAAAAGCCAGGCATGGTGGCGCACACCTGTAATCCCAGCTGCTAGGGAGGCTGAGGCAGGAGGATCACGAGTTCAAAGCCAGCCTCAGCAATAGCAAGGCACTAAGCAACTCAGTGAGACCCTGTCTCTACATAAAACACAAAATAGGGCTGGGGATGTGGCTCAGTGGTCAAGTACTTCTGAGTTCAATCCCCGGTACCAAAAAAAAAAAAAAAAATTCTAGAAAAAACTAGCGTGAAATTTAGATATAGGTTTGTTAGTGATTTCTAAGGTGCTTTTATTTCCCAAGAAGAGAGGAGATATATTAATTAAATTTTGGGTTTGTCATATTACGTGTGTATGGGAAAACCACTCAAACAGGTTGTTATGGTTTGGATGTCCTACCAAAACTTACATTGAAATTTTATCCCCATTGTGAGGTAAAAGGTGGAAATTTAATGCAATTATGGTATTTAAAGGTGGGACTTTGGGGAAGTAATTAAGTGAGGCCAAACTAAGACCCTCTGACTCTCCCCATGACCCTCCCACCATGTCATGGCCCAGCAAGAAGGTCCTCACTGGATGCTAAGCAAATGCTGAGGCCAGACTGTTGGACTTCCAAAGCAGGAGCTAAATAAATTGTAAGTTTATTTTGTAAATAAATTTTCTCTGTAAATTATCCAGTCTGTGGTAGCAACATAAAACACACTAAGTTGCACAGTATGGATGGGGTGACAGTCCATCCAGAAGAAATATTAAAAGAAAACAAAACAAACAGTAAATGTAGTACAGATATAGCTATAATTATTGTAAATATAAATGAATTAAATTTGCCAATTGAAAGATAGATCATATCAGATTGGATAATGGTAAAGATTGAAATCACTAGGAGGCTATAACACAGTCCCAAACTACACAAGGCAGAAATTATCAGTTCTAGAAGGAGAAATTGGAACAACTGCCACTGAAGTGGAACATTTCAACACATCTTTCTTGGTAATTAATAGATTAAACAGAAAAAAATGTCAGTAAGCAAATAGAAGGTTCAAATCACAAAAGTAACCTTTTCAATTTAACAAATAAAATAAAAATTTTAAATCTAACTCTTAGAAAATATACACACATTGAACATGCATTGTAAATTGCAACAATTTTTTAAAAATGGAATCACGCAGACTGTACTTTAAAAATAAAATGATATTAAATTATATTCCAACAAAGCTAAATTTTGAATGAAACAATCATTCTAGGATTAAAACCAGTTGAGGACTACATGATAAATGAAAATTCATGGTCAATGCCACTTACGAACATTCAAAGAAAAATTACATATTAAATGTCGGCAAGTCAATTCTAAAGGTATACAAAATTATAAAATTGCAATCCATTATCACTGTTTGGCCTATAGAAGAAAGCAGGAATTTTATATAAAAGGATACATGAATGGCTGATAAAGAAATGAAATGATGTTCAACCTCAGTAGTAATCATGAAAATAAAAATTAAATCTATAATAAGATCATTTTACAACCTCCAAGTCAAGATTAAAAATTCAGACCATTGCAAGTGTTGACAAGTATGCATGGAACAAAATGTCTCTTCCATGTGACTGAGAGGAAAGCAAATGGCATAACTACTTTGGAAAACAATCTGGAATATTTTGAAAATAATAACTGTCCTGTAAAGCTGAAGATTCCCTTGCCCTATGACCTGGAACTTCTGTCCTGAGAAATTCTTGCACTATATTCATAGTAGTAAAAATCAAGAAACAGCCCCAGATTTTCTATCAATGGAAAAATTAAATAATAAATTATATTTTATTTTACTTTGAATATATATACTCTTCAACACATAAATATTCCATAATACAAACATTTAAAATAGTTGTTGATTGAGGGGTTTATAATCTGAAGTGAAACACCATCCCCAGAATCAAGATTGTCTATAACCACCAACCAAGCACTCTGGCTAACTTACCCTGTTTGGAGAACAGCCCCCATTCCTGACCACCAACAAGACAAGCTGGATGGACATGTGACTACTCAAAATGCCCAATGAAAGGGATTGCCCATGTGCTCTGTAACTGGTCCAGAGGAAGTAGGAAGTAGGATTCAGGTGAGAGTTTGCACTCACAAGTTAAAGGGGGTTGAATGAAGAAAAGCTCCATGGAAGCCTCCTCTTACCTTCTCACAGTACCAGCCTCTGTTGACACCCACGTTGCTGTGCCCAATGGAGACCCGACTCAGGGGGCTAAGGAGGGCAGCCAGCTCAATGTGGAAGATATCCGTGCGGCCCCTGTCAAACACACCGCCCTCCAGGAAGATTTTCCCACTGTTCTTATTTCCTCTGGCCCCATACATGACCAAGTAGATTTTGGACTTGGTCCCAGCTCCCCGGATATCCCCTGTGATGATGGTGACAATATAGGTGATAGCTGGTGTGAAAACAGGAGAAAAGGGTTCAACGTGAGCTGCATTATGACATCTCCCCTTCTTCCCTCTTGGCCACGACAGTCCATCAACTCCCATCTTCCATATGCCCTTGCTGCCCATAATGTCCTCCTCCCTTGTACCATGCCCAATGTCCCTCTCAACCTCATTTCATCTTTTCAAGGTCTATATGTCAGTGAATGTGAGTTTGAGAATAAACTGTGTCTATTATTACAGGAAACTGCCAGTGCTGATTACAAGAAACCAACAAAGAGAAGGAGGAACTTGGGCTGGCTAAGAATAGTACTAATTATTGATGTTAATTACCATGTGTACCTTATTAATAGCTGTCACATGGATTCTGTTATGTCTAATCTAATTATAATAGTCAACACTACTAATGGAGATTTATACCCCAAGCTATCTGATTCATTTAACTTGCTGTTTTGCCAATAACTTAAAAACATAACTTTTGGTAGAGGGCACCACTGCCCTCTTTCATCTCCTAATTGGTGGAAGTGGGAGGATTGAGGGAGAGAGAGACGCTGTAGATTGGGCCATATTGAGTTTGCATCAGTCAGGAGGTTTCGTGAGGGTATGGAATTTGGTGGAAGAGACAGCGAGGAGGAGTTAAACTCCCAAATGAGGAAGAGTACGAGAAAACACCAAAGGCAAACATTTGGGCAGGAAGTTCTGCTGAGATCTGGCCTAGGGTCATTCATTTCATCCTGGGGTCTAAGGCAATTGGCATTTTAGGCTTTTTATTCATCCACCCACTCCTCACCCTACTCTACCCGACACCCTCATCCCATAACCTTAGAGAAATAAAAATAACAAATGTCTTGGGAAGACAGAATGCACGCTGCCACACGGGGCACACACGGGGCACACAGAACACATGGGGCCCTGTTCTTCACACATATGTGCCTTCCTTGGTTTGACAAGCATTTATGGAGTGCTTACTAGATGCCAGACCTTCAGGAATACATGAAGATAAAAAGGGAAGGCCACTGATCTAAAAAAGAGTGGGTCTCAACTTCATTGCCCCAGGGCACATGGGTGCATGGCATTCTCCTACCAGACATATTTCCATGGCCTAGTTATAGAAATTCCCAGCTGCTGTCATTTCTCCTCTTTCTCCATCACTGGGAGACAAGGAATGGCAACACAGTCAAAGAGATTGTAGAAATCTATTCCAGTGCAGAGTTTTAAGTAAATTTGACTCCTGCAAGCCATAGCAACCAAAGTCTGTCCAAAAGAAGGACAAGATGATCCAGTCCAGGGAGGTCAGGGAGGGCTCAGAAGTGACTACAAGTAGGAATTTGAGAAGAAGAAAAAAGAAAACTGTCATTACAAGCTGAGGAGAAAGCATCTTTGGAAGGCAAAGGAAGAAAAAGAGTAAGGAGAGTAAAGCAAGCCAGCGAAACCCCTGGGGGTGGAGGGTGAGTACCGGAAAGGGAAAGAGCCAAGGGTTTCACGGATGCCCTGTGGGGAGGTGAAAGGCTGAGGAATTGGGGAGAAGTATATTGGAAAATTCCGCTGAGAGGATAAATTAGAACTAAATGGTGGACCAATTTGTATATTACACTATGAACGTGGACTTCATCCCTATGAGCAGGGGAGCCCCAGAAGCTTTTGCAGCAGAGCCTGTTCTCAGATGTGCGTAACATTGATTTCCTGGAACACCCATGACCACCTCAGCCATGCTGGGACCTGGAGGCTGTTTGTAAAATTCACAGTGGGTAGGACCTTAGGAGGCAGTCCAAGTGTCGGCCAGCTGTGTGACCCTAGACAGGTTTCTTAACTTCTATAGGCCTCGGTTTTCCCAACTGTGACATGGGAATGATTAAATTCCTATATCATAGTGTTGCTGTGAGATTGAAAGAAACTAGGTGGGCCAGGTGCCTGGTAGAGGGCATATAGAAAGCACTTGATATTAGAAGGAGTTAAGACTAAATTAGTTTGGCAGAGTTGTGCATGCCAATAATTCCATGTAAGGAGAGGCTGAGGCAGAAGGATCACAATTTGAGGCCAGCCTGGGCAACTTAGGAAGGCCCTTTCCCACAATAAAATTTTATAAGGGCTGGAGATGTAGCTCAGTGGTAGAAAATTTGCCTAGCACAGGTTCTACCCCCAGTGCAATACACACACATAAATCAACATCCTCAAGTGTGAACACATCAGAAGTGGGTAACTTCCTCTGCTCCGAAGCATTGCCCCAGCTCCTTTGGTATGAGCAGAGCCTCAGGTTCTCAGCCCAGAAGGACAGAACATTTTCAGGAGCAGGAGGGATACTGTCTATAGACTCTCTGGCCCTTGCTTGATCACAGGCCTCCAAACCTTCAGGTGTGAACACTGACCCTCAGGCAGAAAGTGGAATATTAGTTAGTGGGGCCTTGGCTTTGCAGTTCTACCTGTGGTCTCAGCTCCACCCACTAAGATATCTCTTTGGATTTTGCCATCATCTTCATCCAAGGCCAGCCAGCGGTTGAGGGGAAAGTCATATCTCCTTTTGTTCCCAATATCTTCAATGACAATCTGGGAAGGAAAAAAAGAAGGAATGAGACGAAGAGGGTGCATCCAACTCCTCCAATCACTGAGGGTACCGAAAGAATCCACTATCACCTCCTCGTGGCCCAAGGAAAGCTAAACACAGGACACAGCTGTTGCCCCAAAACATCACAAATCCATACAGGGATGACTGCCAATCACCCCCTGCCTGAATTCCCAAGCCACTGTCCCTCCATTTGTTGCTGCAGGGAATTTTTAAAAATTGAGCCAAGAAACATGGCAGGAAGTGCCCATTTCAGTGAGGCTGAGATGCAAGGACTGGAAGCCAGGATTTGTGAACTGGAATGAGCTGATCACCTTCCTCACTGGCTAAGGCTGGGCTTCTGACTTTAACTGGTAAGAAGCAGAGTCCATCAAAGGGGCACTGCAAGCCCCAGATCAGGCAGAGAGGAGCCTAGAATCTGGTGATCAAGTCAGAAAACATCAGCCACTGACAGTGAGATGAATGGAACTGGGCATCCAGGAACTTCCTGAAGGGACTGCCTCGCAAGCCTGGTTGTTGAGGCTGAGATAAGCGTGTCTTTGAGAACATACCTAGTGGCTGAGAGGCCCTTCCAAAATGTGCCTGGAGGACCCACCTGTTAAATAAGGCAGAAGAGATAGAAGCACCCACCTGGAGAGAGAGGGGACAGGGAGACAGGGAGAGGAGAAATGACCTAATAAAAACCAAGAGCCATTATCTCCTCAAGTAGCATCTCTACCTACCAACAAGCCCACGGGCAGGGCTGGCCTTCCAAGAGCTAAGAAGGAAAGTGCAGGCCATGAGCTGAGCCCCTCAAGAGGAGAGACTGATGCCAGTGAAGAGGCCTGTCCATGGTGGAGCCAGCCATATTCTTTGATGGTGGGACATGCCAGTCTCACAAGGCAAGCCCTCCTGATGTGAAAGACAAGAAGGATAAAATGCCCACAAAGAAGTGCGGGGGGAGATGAAGTGGTGAGCGGGGGTCATTCCCTCCCTGTTCTTCCCAGATGGTTCACAGGCACCCTGAAATGATTATGGGCCACGCAGCCCTTGCTTCTTCCTGCACAGGCTAAGAACATCTGAGCAACCATGTGAAGTCAGTCCTGGAATCAGTGTGTGTAGACAGCTAGGGAGCATCAGCTGCTGCTTAGCAGATTTCCCTCCCTGAAGACATCACTTGATTGAGCAGGGGTCTCTTCTGCCCAGATATAGGAACCACCCACTCACTGGGCAACTGAGCAACTCAGGGGGTCTCCTCCCTCCCACCAGAACCATGGAAATTTTCACATTATCTTGCAGGATGCTTAGGCTCTGGCTAAGTCCAATGAGAGAACTAGGCTTTTTCTATGCGGGTGCTAACAAGGGTGAAGCCTTGGAGGCCATCAGAGAGCAATGTGGCTGGCCAGTGGGCTTGAGTAGCTGAGTAGACACAGACAGACCTAAGGAGGGAAGTTGGGCTAAAGTACAACCTTCTGAAGAGCCAGACTCTCCCCTCCCAGGCCCCAGGGACCATAGACAATCCCTGAAACCTACCTTGGACAGGAACCAACCTGCGGACCCCCCCTTGTTGTTGTGGCCCACATTGATCTTCATCAGCTGCCCCAAATCTGGGGCATCCAGCATGAACTTGTCTTCAGCTCCCTTTTCAAAGTTGTCCTTTTCATTTTCCAGCCTACGCTCTCCTGTACGCACAGATGCAAGAAAGTCACAAAAGACCAGAAGAGAAGAAAGAACCAACTCCAAGCCTCAATGGTCCACCCACTGAAAGAACTCTTGCAAAGTCAAGGGCGGCTCCCCACTGAGATCTAAGGACTCCTTACATCCCTCCAGTCTAGGGGTTGGCCTTCTGTGTGGCCAGGTCCCATAATGCAGCTTTTGGTTTCTGCCCTTGTCTAGAGTCCTTATCCCAGTAGAGATAAGGACCCCTATCCCTATTTGTACCCCTATCCCTAGACCCAAGGCCCTTCCTTGCCTTCCCTATTATTCATCCTGAATGGGAATATTGACCATGGCAGTCAGCAGAGGGCCTGTGGTTGGGACCCTCATATCAGCTTCAGACTTCCTTAGAGCTGGCTCCTTTTCTACAAAACAGTGCAACTATTATTATCAGACACTGCTGGTTGCTTAACGTGAATTTTCTATGCTATTCCTTACCACAATCCCTGAAGGAGATACTATTAACTCCATCTTGCAAATGAAGAAACAGAAAAGTTAAATACCTTGCCCAAAGGCTCAGGGGTAATAAACACAGAGCAGGACTCCATACTCCCCTGTTCTTCCTGCTTTTTGGTTTTCCATTCCACGTTTCCATGATTTTGTGTGTGCAAGTCAGATTAGCCTCACCCCCAGTCTGACCATTGATATTTTTGTTTAACCCATCTTGTGTTCTTTCTTCTCTAAAATGTAATTATCTATTTTTTTTCCAAATTTTATATTGTGATGTTGAAACAGAGAAAATAATATCAGTCTTGTACCATGTAAGAGGTACAGCAGATGTTAACATTTCATCTAGTTTGCCTCAGACTTTTTTTATTTTTAAGAAAATAATGTGTGTAAGGCCTCACTGTTCATCTCTCCCTTCTCTTCCCTTTCCCCAACAAACATTCCCCTCAGTTTGGCATGTGCCATCCCCATGCACATATGCACATCTGGAAGGAAAATACACTATTTCTGTAGGTTTCAGAATGCTGCATAAATAATACCATCATGCACATCTGACTGCCTCGAGTTCCTCGTCTGTACAATGGGGATGGTAATAGGGCCTTCCTTGTAGTGTCACTGTGGGGTTGGCTGCATCAGTACACACACACTTGGGACAGGCCTCCGGGTGTGATTGGCATCAGGGCAGGGTGCTACTGCTGAGGTTGTTGCTGTTCTTCTGGTGTCATCCATATACTTTGCGCACCTTGCTTTCTTTCAGAGAGTGCTATGCTTTTGAGATGATCCCATTGATGGTAGGGACTGGTTCATTCATCCAATTGCCCTAAAATAGTCGTTGAATGGAAAAGGCACCTGTCCATGCATTTTTCTATTGATGGACATTTAGATTGTTCCTCTTTGCTTTTGCAAATAGCACTGAATCAGACTCTTCTGTACCTTGTCCTGGTACACATTCCTAAGAACTGCTCTGAGCAGGGCTACAAGCAGGGCTGCTGGGCCCTGGGGAGCACTCATCTGCAGCTTGTTGGGTATGACAAAACTGCCCTGTGGAATGACTGGGTGACATTAATTTCCACCAGAAAAGTTTGAGGATTCCCACAATCACTGTTAGCATCCATTTTTAAAAAAAATTCTTATACGATATGTATAGAATGGTATCTCATTGTGGTTTTAATTGAATTCACATTCTCCTACTTATTTGGAGAGACTGAACATGTGTTTTATGCTGAATATACATGCCATCTAGGTCTTGCTCTTCTCAACTTTTCTACTTGTATCTTTTCTTCTATTTTTCTTTTGTCTATTTTTTAATTATGCAGATATTTGTCTTGTGTTAATAAACTTCAGCAATATTTTCCTTTGTTTTTTGTGCTTTTGGTGAATTATTTAAGAAGCCCCATCCCTAAAGTGAAAAAGATACTCTCAAAGTTTCTTCTAAAAAATGTTATGATTTTCTTTTTCACATTGAAGGCTTTGACCCATCTGGAAGCTATTTTTGTGCACAGTGAAAGGTAAGGATCTAATTTTATCTTTTCTCAAATGGTTAGGCAATTGTTCAAACACCAGTAATTAAATGTCTCATCTTTTCCCTCTGATTTATAATGCCATCCCTATCTGTGTTTCTAAACTCTATCCAAGTCCATTGGTCTATATTATTAATCCTTTTACCAACATCACACTGTTTTAGTTTTTAGAGACCTATAGTGTCTTAATATCTGGCAGAGTAAATATCCCCATATTATTAATATTGTTCATATTATTTTTTATTATTCAAAATTATATTGGCAATATTTAGCCCTCCATGGTTCTACATGAGGTTTAATAGTAGCTTCTGCTGCAGGGTATTTGTATTTGGGATCTTGACTAAAATTGTATTGCACTATAGGACAACTTGGGAAAATCTGACAACTTAAAGGATTTGAGTATTTTCTCATCAATGAGCATTTCTCCATTTTTAAAAAACATATTCTTATATATCCTTCAACAAAAATTAACATTTTCCTGAAATATGCTCTTTTACAGATATTCTTAGTTTCCACATAATTGCTAATATAAATAATATATCTTTAAATTAAATGTTTGATTGCTTGTTGTTTTATTAATTTTTGTATATTAGTCATATCTAGTCCATTTGTTAAATCTTCTTTCTTATTGGCTCTTATGGTTTATGAATTCTCCTGGATTTGATAGATAACTTGTTTTTATGAAAATGAAAGCTTATTCCTTCATTTTTAACCATCTTAGCTTTTGTTCCCATTTTTCTCCTAGACTTTTTTTCTGGCCTTAGGACTTTATGTAATGTGATGAATAGAAATAATGATTAGTATGTTTTTGAGATAATTCTATTTTTTCTTTTTAATTTGTTATTGCAATAAATTAAATGAGTAGGTTGGCTAATGTTAAATTATCCTTAAATTCCTGAAATAAATGGTATAAAGTAGAAATTATTTACTGTTTATGTAATTATTTATTTATAAATTCAGGGTGCTAACATTTATTTATTTAGGATTTATTAATATTTATTTAGGCTTTTTTGGTCTTTGTTCACAAATGAAGCTCATCTATGTACATTTCTTTCTCCTAATATACCTGCCTGATTTGGGGAATTAAAATTCATAAAATGAACTAGTGCTCACTACCACTTTCCCTATTCTATAAAACAATATGCATAGGATGGAAATTAATTATTTCTTAAATAGTTGGGTTTTGCCCAAACAATCTTACGGGTCTGATGTCTTAGGTGAATTTTAATTGCTGCTCTCATTTCCTTAATGATTACAGATCTCTTTGGAAACTAGATACTGCAAGTCCTGGAGACAATCAATCCTTTCAGGATGCTGAGACAAAAAATCAATTATATCATATAGTGACAATCACAGAGCTTAGACCCAACCTCTTTACCATGCAAGGAACAACCTTGTACTCCCCCAAGCAATGAATGCTAACAGCAAGGAGGACCAGAGGCCAACATTCTCCATGTTACATTCCTTCTGGACCCCAACCCCAGGAAAGAGGCTAATGCAGCTCAAAAGTCCCACAGGCCCAGGATCATTGTCCCTCTCCAAGGTCTGCGGGCTTGCCCTGCAACATCCTTCTGGGAACCCTAGAACGTGGTGGATACCTGAGGCTTTCACACCCGCTATTGGTACTGTCTCTGTTAGTTTTCCCCAATCAATTTTGCTCTTGATGCTGCTGATGATGATATAGATTCTATCAGATTATTCACATTGTAATTTCTTCCTTGATCAATTAATTGCTTATAACTGTGCTTTTATTGAGAGGTTAGTGTTTCTTCTTTTTTAAAAAATATCTTTAGTTGTAAATGGACACAAGACCTTTGTTTTATTTGTTTATTTTCATGTGGTGCTGAGGATTGAACCCAGTGTCTAACACGTGCCAGGCAAGCACTCTGCCACTGAGCCACAACCCCATCCTGAGGTTAGTGTTCCTTCTAATTTCACCACCTATGATCAAAGATTATTGATTCATTTGGGTTTGTTAGGACAGCTTTGTGGTTTTGTAATGTGGTCATTATGTGCTTGAAAAGAAAATGTACTGTCTACCAGTTGGATACAGAAATCTCCGTGCTTCTACTAGATCAAGCTTACAAATTGTGTAGCTAAGATCTTCTCCACTCATACTAAATTTTTATCCATTGACCTATCAATTGTTGAGAATGCTGTATTAAAATCTCCCACATCATTGTGTATAAGTTACTCCAAGAATTCTGTTAATTACAGATGACATATTTTGGAAATATGCTGTTAATTATACAAATTCAGAATTATTATATTCTTTTTTTTTTGGCACTAGGGATTGAACTCAGGGGCACTCGACCACTGAGCCACACCCCCTAGCCCTATTTTGTGTTTTATGTAGAGACAGGGTCTCACTGAGTTGCTTAGCGCCTCACCATTGCTGAGGCTGGCTTTGAACTTGTGATTCTCCAGTCACGACCTCCCAAAGTGCTGGGATTACAAGCATGCGCCGCTGCGCCCAGTTTATATTATTTTTTTTTTGTCATTCTTCCTTTTAGCATTATTAACAAAGTAGTTTACTTTGACAGATATGAATAGCTATGCCACTTTTCTTCTTGTTGCTATTTTCCTACTTACTGCCCCCTATTTCTTCTCAAATATTCTGCATCATCTATTCAAGCTCATTTTTTACTTTTCACATAATAGGGTAATTTTTATTTTTTAACTTAGTTTTTCTATTGATATGTTTATCTTAATTTTGCTATTAGTCATGCTTTTTCTTTGCTTTTCTTTCCTCATTCTTTCTATTGGATTGATTCTTCATTCCTTTGTATTCATTCTATTATTGATTTATAGATTATACATTTCTATTTTTGGTGGGCACTTTTACAATTTCAATATTCATACTTGATTTATTAAAATGTGCAATTAATCATTTACTCTTATGGGGGTGGGAAGAGGGACGATGGCCAAAACCTTATTATGTTTTAACTCTCACTAGCCACTTTCCTTCTCAAATATTATTGATTTTAAGTGTTTGAGATCCACATATTTTCTTGCTCTTATGTTCATCATTATTATGATGTTTTGCATGGTTAATACTTGCTTAGATTTGTTACATAGTCATCAATTTTTTTATTCACCATGGGTTCTTCTCTCTCACTTTGTTCAGTGTGCAGTTTTCTTTCCCTTAAAGTATATCTTTCAGTGGTTGTTTAAGCATTGATCTAGAAATGGTAAATTCTGTCTCTCTTTGTTGGCATGGAAATTTGTCAATTTTGCCCTCACTCTGGAATGATGACCTAGTGGGTATAGAACTATAGGCTGACATATATTCTTGCTCAGAACATTGAAGATATTATTACATGAATTTATGCCTCTTGCTACTAGGAATGTGCTATCAATTTAACTGTTATTTTCACAGAAGGTGATCTGCCAGATATGCTTCCTTTTGAGATCTTTCTTTGTGCCTTTGGTTTCACTGTAAGGTATCTAAATGTAGGTTTGTTTTTTGATGTCTCTTGTTCCATGACTCCTTTTGCTTCTTTAATCTGAAGATTCATATCTTTGTTCCATCCTAGAAAAGTTTCAGTCATTGTCACTTTGAATATTCCCTCACCTGTTCTCCAAATTCTCTGTTTCTTAAACTCCTATTCAACATTTATCAGCCCTTTTCATTCTTTCCTTCACTCCCATGACTTCTCATTTCTATTTTCCAATCTTTTTTGCCTCTCTGATATATGAATATTTTGCTTATATTTATCTTTCAGTTCACTGATTTTGTTTAACTATTTCTAAGTGTATTGTTTAACTCACCTAATAAACATTTATCTTTAGTGACCATATTTTCATTTCCTGAATTCCTGTTTACTAATTCTCTGTTCGACTATTTCTAATTGTATTGTTTAACTTATCCAATGAGCCTAAAAATGTTTGATTATATTTAGTAACCATATTTTCATTTTCTCTATTCCAGTTTGATTCTTTCTCCAAATTTGCTGTTTTTCATAGTCTTATTTTCTTCAATTACTTTTTTCATGTCCTTAAAAGGTTCGAACAATTTAAGCTACAGGCTTTCTCAGGATTTCTCCATTATTTGAAATTCCCCAGGATTTAATCTTTTTTGTAATGTTCATTTTTTTATTTGTCCTTTTTGGTTATACATAACAGTAGAATGCATTTTGACAAATCATACATAAATGGAGTGTAACTTCCCATTCTTATGGTTGTACATGATGTGGAGTTACACTGGTCATGTATTCATATATGAACACAGAAAAGTAATGTCTGATTCATTCTACTGTCTTTCCCATATCCATCCCTTTTCCCTTCCCCCATTTCCCCCTGTTCAATCCAGTGAACCTCCACTCCTCCCCACCACCCTTGCCTTTTGTGAGTCAATGTCCACATATCAGAGAGAACATTTGGCCTTTGGTTTTTCTGGGATTGGCTTATTTCACTTAGCATGATAGCCTCCAGTTCCATCCATTTACGTGCAAATGCCACAATTTCATTCTTTATGGCTGAGTAATATTCCATTGTGTACATATACCATATTTCTAAGGATTTAATCTTATTATTGGTTGTGTGGATTGATGCTTAGTCATGATGGATCATGACCTTGATTGTTTTGTAGTTTGGGAAAAAAAAACACATCTCTAGTACTTTAAGAATCTTGTGCAGTCTCCCAAATGCTTACATCAAGTACTCAAAGGTATTTATTACTGCCATGGAACCAGTGTTCTGTAGTTGGGGAAAGCAGCTTCCCAAATCACACTTTTAGAGTAAAATCAGACCTAGAGCCCACATATGATATAAGCCTAAGGTATCAATTTCTCAACAATTTTTTAAAATCTTAGTGATATTACAGAGATAAATTTACTGATGAGTAAAAATTTTCCTGGTCTATTTTTTCACTAAAGATGTTTCTATGAAACTTCACTGTTTCGGCCTTTATGTGCAGTTCTGATTTCAAATCTCTTGCCTCATGCAGGGCCAAGGTCTCATTTTCTGACCCCAAATGGGCATAAAAACCTATTTTCTAGATTGTTGGGCATGAAGTGCCCTCTAAGAGTGATAACATCAATTCATGGCTAATATTTTAGTTTTGAGTTTCCTCTTCATTTCTGGCGCCTGGTGAGTTCTCTTTTATTCCCTTATAAGCTCAACAATACATTTTGAATTCTTTAATATATTACATCCAAAATTCACATGTCTCTGACTCCTATACCACTAAATTGTTAGAAGCAGGAGAGAACCACCTGTCTCAGTTCTGTTGGCCTGAACTTCTCACCAGCACCTGCAGGTGTGTTTGTTCTCATTTCCTGCTTTAACTGGGAAAGCAATTCCAACTCTGTCCCCTGGCCCCATTCCAGTATGTGTGAATTCACTGCTCTGAATCAGATCATACCCAGCCACAACCCAAAGCATAGATTGGATGGTCAGAGAGCTCATGGAGATGAAGAGAGTAAATGAGAATGAGTTCTCTGGAGATGCAGAGATTGGATTTGCTCCTAGTCTAGGATATAAACCAATTTTAATCAACCCCCAAGCCAGGCATCTTTTATTCTGAAAACATCAATTTTACAACACAGCATGGACACCCTGATGCTTAGGACAGGCCATGACAAACCACATCATGAGACATACTCAACAGAAGAGCCCAAAGGGGGCTCAAGCTGCCTTCCTCTGCCAAGGTTATGGGAAATAGGCCATCTAAGAGGTAGTGCTGGGCAAGGCTTGTGAAAAAGGATTCAAACCCATTACCTGTGTCTCCATACTCTCCAAAGATATTGATGAAGACATCAGCATCTGTCCCTGCACCAATTACATCACCAGTGTACACCTTGATTTCATATTTATTACCTGGAAATGAAGACAGAGGAAGCCTTGGCTCATTAGGCTCCTGAGGAGAGCACAGGCCCATCCTCTAGAGTGTTGAGCATGGAGGCTCCCATCTTCTAAGAGCCATAACATAAATTTCTCATTCATACTTTGGTTTTGAGCTGCCACACCATTCACCCTTCTCCCCAGCAAGATACAAATTGTCATCATTACTGTCAATAACAGAGCAAGAAATAAATCATTCAATGCTGGTTCCAAATGGTCATCATTGGTATGTAGTGCAGAAATCAGAGGTGGTGGAAACCTGCTGTTCTTATCTACAAACATGTTGCCTTGGGATACATGAGTCTATCCAGACCCAAGATGTCAACCAACCCACCAGCATATCTCCCCCGAACCGCTGAAATGCCTCCAGCTGGGTTCACTGCATCTCCTTTGCCTTCTCTGATTCTTTTTCCACACTGTACCACAACTTAGAAATTCACTAGGGAAGTGGGATTCTGCAGATGAAAATTAAATTTCTATGTAGTTGGCCAAGGCCATAACCAATGCAGAGGGGCACCATGACAGCCAGCAAATACATGCTTAGGGGTCACCTCTTTCAAAGACCTGTATCTGCTTCCTGTGTCTTGGCTCCAGTCACTGCACAGAAATTAATTCTCTGTGACCTCCAAACACCTCAGCCTCAGTCACGTCCTCAAGGGGACCTGGAGGTCAATGTAAACTTGGCACCATGATGAACCCTGTCCGTGTCTCCCCATCTGGAGTCTTCCTCTGGGTGGGAAGCAAAGGCAAGGTGTTGGTGTGTGTGGTCAGAGGAAGAAGACTTCCAGATTTTCTTTAGTGCTAATAATTCCAAAAGCTGAGACACTTCTTCCTTCCTATGTGGTTTTCTGTTTGGGTTTTTTTTTTCTTTTGTATAGCCAAATCCTTTGTATCAGATGTCTTGTGCCCAACCAGTGAAACTGATAAACACCAGAGCTGTTCTGATTAAGGCCCATCCATTGTCCCAGTCCTTGGTCCACCACCTTCCTAGAGTGTTCCCTGACCCCTACTCCATCCCCCAGGGGGATTTGTCCTCTGTATTCTTCAGCTTCTCTATGTCATCTCTGTCAAGTTGAATCAAATTTCCTAAAATTCCAAGTCCCGGGAAAGTTGTTCAGTGCAAAGTGCTGCCGTTGGAAAGGAAACACAACTTTGTCCACCTATAATCCTGCCCACAGTACGAGGCCTGCCCTTGGAGATGATATGGCACCCATCCTGGAGGGAATCCACAGACACCCTATACACAGCTTCTACAAGTTGGTCTTTGGCTATGAGAACACTGAGCCTAAAGCAGACAGACAGTGACTTTCTCTCCTCAGTCTCCTCATATAGCAAAATCCACCAATGGGAGAGGACAGAATCCTCCCATCCTTATCCCTAACTGAAGGCTCCTAGAGAAACAGCCATTCGTAGATTCCACCCTTCTTCCCTAACCATAAAGACCCCCTGAGATAGCAGCTGGAACCAGAACTTTCAGAGGGGGTCAGATGAGAGAACCCCCAGATTAGTGTCTTGAAATATGGGCCACATTAAGGTTGCCTGGAAGGGTTTGGGGGAGCAAAAATTTCCCTCTTTATAATTCAACCCACAAATGCCAATTCTGACTTCTAGAATAATTCATAATACTGGTTTCTCTTTCCACAAATGCTTCCCAGCCCCTTCTGTTTCATGTGCCTGATCCCCCTGGGGTCCTGTTGCCCCTGCAGACTTACCAGTGCTCAGAAACAGCCTTCAGAGCCTGTCCAGGGCCCCCATCACGCTAGCACCCCCAGCCCTGGGGCCTTATATCTCTCAAGTTCTGTGTAGAATGAGCCCTGGACTGGAGCTGGGAATGGCTGTGAATTCCCAGAGGTCCTTCCTGCCAGGGAAGGAAGAAGCAAGGCCAGTGGGAAGCCTTTAGAGCAGAATCAGCCAGCCATGGCCAAGGTGGTCCTGGTCCCTACAAACCAAGTGACCCAAGTTCTGATGGGAGACGTGGAGATCTGCCTCTTCCCAACACAGGGCGTGTGAAAAGCTTCCAGGGCTTTCCAGCTGAGGCAGACAAGGGATCTGAGCCCAGGGATGAGGGAACCAGGCACATAATGTGGCAGGAAAAAAGGTGAAACGTCTTCCAGCCTCCATAGGACTTTTTAATGGCAAGATGGGGCCCTGTGTCTCTGGGTGGCTGGCTTGGGAGAAGCAGGCTCCCTGTGTGTTAGGTGACAACTACGTTTCACAAAGTCATTCTTTAAAAGACCCTCATAGATGGACAATGAGGATTATTACATTGTTTTTTTGTACCACTTCTTTTCCACATATTTGTTCAAGCAGAACCCCATACTATCTAAGGTGCCACTTTCCAAAACAAGGCCCAGGGCCTAGCGCCAGCCCTAACCAGTGATTAAGCACATATATCGAGGACAGAGGAAACCTAGATAGGGGCAGGGCTTCGCTCTCGCTGTTGACATACTTGGAGCAGAGCATCGAGCCTTCCTCCTGCTCCATCGCATGAAAGTCCCCAGATTCCCTGTGACCAGAATTGTAATGAGTGCGGACATGCGGTTCTGGTCACATGTGGGGTGTTGTATGTTGAATTTACCCTTCAGATCTGGTGGCCTGTTAGAGGGCCAAAATGCCCACATATGAAATGGGGCTGCTTCCCTGGCCAGTGGAAAGGGAAAGGGAAGGAGAGGGGAGGCGAGGGGAGAAACTGCAAAAAATCCAGCCCAAAGACCAGGAGGAAGCAGGAAAATAGCAAGTTGGCAAGAAGAAAGGGATGAATAAAGATTAGGGGAGAGGGACACCTTTCATCTATGAAAACAAGGCGGTGGACCTGCTTCCAACCTGTCTTCCAGGGCCACTTCTGAACATTCATGTAGGCATTTGTAATTCACAAACTACAGGACACCCCATGACCTCCTGTGCCCCATGCCAGGGCTCAGCAAACTTTTTCTGTAAAGTACCGGATAGGAAATATTTTCAGCTTCCTGGGTGGTTGAGCCTCTGTAGTAACGACTTGACTCTGTTGGTCTAGCATGAAAGCAGCTCAGACAATGCTACGTCAATGAATGGGAGCAGCTGTGTTCCAATAAAACTTTATTTATGGACACCGACAGTTGAATTTCAGAATTTGTATGTGTCATGAAGTATTATTCTACCTCTGATTTCAACTATTTAAAAAATGTAAAAAAAACATTCTCAGCTCTGGTCCACACAAAATCAGGTGGCATCCTGGGTTTGGCCCATGGGCTGTAGTTTGCCCCCCCTGACCTATGTTTTGTGCTCTCAGGCACAGTTCTGTGTGTTTCTAGGCAAGGACCATAGGACTCTGCTCTCCGTGGCCTGGGATGGATACAAAGCTGCCTGGCATGCGGTGACAGATATCCGCTGCAGGATTTTAACAGCACATCCTAAGCACTGGCTAAGCAGCTCTGTTGGGGTGCAGCATGTCCTGTGCCCATGTACAGGGCCAGTTTCCCTGCCCCCAAAATGTGTGGCTGAGTCTCATAAATAAGGGGACCTGGTTTGGGGCTTCTCATAGGTGAAGACAGATGACAGCTACAATCCTGCCACCTTAGGGATCATGCCTTTAGTGCATAGCCTGGCTGAGAGACCAGGAGCAGAGATAGAAAGAGGTGAAGGTCAAGTTGGATGAGGGCTAGCAAAGCATTTATTCCTCTTCCAAGAAGAGTGAGCAAGCATGGAGAAATGGCCTCATGGTCAGTGATGGCTCAAGCCAGATCAAGAGTTGGCCTGCGATTTACTCATGCTGTGTGTTGTCTATTGTAACAATTTCCCTAGAAATGATTTCTCCCTGGCCTTTACAGCAGGCTGCTGTTAACTCTTACAGGACCTTCCTGCAAATTAGAAAAGAGAATCCCTGCTGGGTGTGGTGGAGCACACCTGTAATCCCAGCAACTTGAGAGGCTGAGGCAGGAAGATTACAAGTTTAAGGCCAGCCTCAGCAACTTAGCAAGGCCCTAAGCAACTTAACAAGACCCTGTCTCAAAATAAAAAATTAAAATTGTAGTGGTAAAGCACCTCGAGTTCAATCCCAATTTAAAAAAAAAAAAAAATCCCTCCCTCAAGACACTTTACTGCCATCTGTTGGATAATCATAACAAATACAGAAATTTACAACCTTCCCAATACAAAAAGTGTCTCCTTACATAGCTGCACTGGTGCAGTGCCTGACCTTTTCATCCGAGCACAGCAGCCCTACTTCTCAGGCTGTGGCCTCCTTCCACTAAAGGTCAGTGTGAGCTCAGAGCAGCCAAACTAAGGGAGCGTTGCTCAGAACAATACACAATGAGGGTACAGAGCTGGGGTTAGGCTAATCACACAGTGCCTTGCGGAGCCACACAGAGCTGAGCTGGGGTCCTGTGCAGGTGGAATTAGTTGCAGCCTAAAGACAGGTTTCCTGCCCCAAGGCCACAGCAGTGAGCTGTCTATTGTCCTTCTCACTCACTTGGTGACTACACAGTCCTGGCCTTCCCTCTGCAGGCCCCATGATGGAGGCACAAGTCTGCACCCTTCAAACAGGAAATCTGTCCCTGAAGACCGGCGGAAGCTGCCTGCGTGGGCTTCCAGAAAAGGCAGGCAGGCCCCAGCTGCCTGCCTGCCTGCGCCGGGTGCGCCAACCGCCCCCACAGCCCTCCCTACGCTCTGTCTGGAACAGTCAGCGCAGAGCAGCGACAGAACGCATCAGAGAGCTGCCCTGGGAGGTGGGGGGAGGCACAGGGATGAGGGGGTTGGCCCCCCAAATCCTGTGCCACTTGCGCAGCTGAGTCTGGCAGAGAAGCTCGTTGTGTTCCCAATGACAGAAGTCAAGCACATGGCCATGGCTAAGCCTCTCTCTTGGGGAAGGGACCGTCCCACACCCAGCAGGACTTGAGCCTCTGAGACGCTCACGTGGTCCAGTCTCCTTCAGGAAGCAGAGGCTCATGAATGAATGGACGGATGCTGTTTCTCTCCCTTCCTTTCCCCCATCCCCGCATCCCATGAACATGGAACGTGGCCTTAGTCATTTTGGCAGATGAGGGCTGGGAAGGAGGCCGATCAGGCCTGATTCCACCCCACCCGCAAGTGAATCTGCAGCGGCTCACACCCAACACCCCTCACTTCCGCTTACTGAGAGCCAAGGCGCTGGAAGTGAGATCTCACAGGCGGTTCGTAGGTGGAGATGAAAATGGAGAGGGAGAACAGCTCGGCGGGACTGCCCTGGGGGTGGGGATGAGGAGGAATGTTCTCTCCCAGCCAGGGGAGCCCATCCCCACTCAAGCCTGCACAGGAGTTGGGGGAACCCAGGGTGGGCAGGTTAGGACAGTGCTAGGTCATGACCACTGACCAGGGAATCCCTCCCAGGCCCAGGGACTCGAGTGCTCCTTCCCCACATGCTGCCCCCCCAAAAGACCTCCTCCTCCTCCCTCAAGCCCAGAGCTCCCAGTGGCCCCAGTGTCTCCAACCCAGTAGGTGAAACCCACCCTCCCATCACCTCCTGCTCAGATTCTTCCAAGCTCCTCACAGCCACACTCCCAACTCCTGGGCCCATGTGCAAGATTCCCCAGGCAAAAGCCCCAGGCCTCTTCCTCAGCTTCCCCCACTCTCCCTTGGCCTGTCCTCCTCTCTCAGCCTCTCACGGTCTAGAAAATAGGACAAGACTTTTCTGCTTTCCCTAGAATGCCCTTGATCTTGCTGCCCTGGCAGGCATACCAGTGTACCAAAATAAAAAGAGGCTCTGACACTTACCAAGGACCCAAAGGGGCCAGTCACATCTCTCACCTCATTTAACTCTGCCAAGAATGGACCCTTGTACTACTATTGTCACGATTCCACTGATGAGGCAAAGGAAGCAGGAGGTCAAGAACTCCACCAAGTTCACAGCTGGAAATGGGGAAGCCCAGATTTGGACTGCCGGGGTCTGAACCTGAGGGCTCTCTGTTCCCTGTCATTGCACCCACCAGCCAGGCCCAGCTCGCGCCCCAGGCTCTCTTAGAAGTACCCACCTCCCAAGCCCACAGTGCCCCGCTCCCCAGACTCCCAGTGTCTGTAGTGTTCATTTGGCACTTGACATGTGCCCAAACCCATGAGGCCCTGGATTGACTTCAGCTGAGCCTGGGTGACAATGCCTTTAGAACATCAGTTGTTAATAACTGTTCATGAGCAATTTTAAAAAAGTCACTCTACTTCTTTCATCACACAGATAATATATTTTTCTTGAGAAAAAACCTGTTTAATGTTAGCCTGATGTTCTCAGGTGTGCAAGCGTAGCATGTGGAGTAGACAAGCTTCCAGTCCTCTTAGCCGGCCCTGCTCACCCTGGTGTCCAGAGGAAACACCGAATAAAAATTGCCCATTACCATATTTGGGTGATGGAATTATAGAAGATTTTCTTTCTTCTTTTGCCTCTTTGTACAATACTTTTGAATTTTTACAATGGCCATATTTTTCCCCCTGTGATTGACAAGTAGAATTGCCTAAAGCCAATACTCGAATATGTCCTCTGTAGTTTGGAAGAAATCTTTGAGGACTTCTGCCAGTCTGAAACTGACTTTGGTACCAAAAGCCTTTGAGCCAGTCTGAGTGGCTGCAAGGCTGGAGGGAGGATTGAGGAATAGATGGAAGAAGATGGAAACAGAGACAAGGGCCACCCAGTGGACTTCCTACCCTAGGCAGTAGGAACCTTTCTGAGACTCACTGGGCTCGCCCTAGCCAACACGTGGAAGTCGGGGAGGGTCCCATCTGGAAAGAACTGCTGCTGGAATGGACACCCACTGCTGGATCAGGGCCAAGGCAGTGTCTGGATCACGAGTTCAAGTGTTTATGGGTATAAACTGGGACACAGAGAAAGTGCTATTTCCATCAGTAGAAAAAACAATTATTTTAAACACCTATTTAAAAACAAGAATAAGCAAGTTCAGAGCAAATATAAAATTTCTGCATTGTGCAAAGTTTCTGGCTGCTGGACTGAAGGAGAATGTTCTGGCTGGCAGTGGCTCCAGGTGAGGGCAGAGGTCACAGTGAAACCATAGCATGTGAATGAGATGCTGTGCCTACGGAACCCATTATTCACCAAGGGCTCTCATTCTTGAGGATCTCCTCCTCCATGAAGCCCTCCTGATTCTCCTTCCTCTATGCTCTTATTGGCCTGACCACCTCCACTCAGAGCTTTCTAGCTCTCTTCGCTGGGATTATTTCCTGGTCTGACTCTCATATCTAGACTCTAAGCTCCGAGAGAGGAGATCAGGAGATTCCAGGAGATTCCAAAATAATCCACTCACTGACTCAATGACTGAGTCAAGAGCAGCAGAGGCAGAGCAGCTGGAGCTGGCCTGGCGAGCCCAGGGCTCCAGCTCTGCCCCACAGTCATACTGTGAGACCAAGGCCAAGTTGCTTATGTCCTGTGGGCTTCCATTTTCTCCCCTATAAAGTGGAGGAGGAGTAGATAATGTCCCTTCCAGTCCCAAAATTCTCTGATATGCCTCACTGGGGCCTCATTCAGAGTACTTCTCTCTTCCCACTCTTTCCGGAGATGGTTTTCCGCAGTGCTGGGTGGGAGCACAGGGGGTGGGCGGGAAGCCGCTGTAAAGTTCAGAGGAGGAGAATGCAGCAGGGCTAGCCCAGAGCTCCCCACCCTGAGTCTCTTGGCCCTGGGTCTGTGAGCCTGGGACCAACAGAGCTCAAAGGACAATGACGCCCAAGCAGCAACCACAGGAAATAAAGCCCTGGCCAATGTTGAAGCTGGGTGTTGGGGAAATGCCAGGGACAGGAGGGAGGCTGGGGCCCCTTGCAGGCTTCAGTCACCTGCGAGGTGGCCAGCATGCTTCCAGTTGTCTCCATGAGGCTGCCCAGATCTGGGTCCAAGAGGGGATCCTGGTACCAAGCAGTTCCAAAGCCCTTTCCAGTTCTGAGAGGCCAGAACCTGGAGACTGTGCATCTCAGAATCAGAACAAGCCTGGAGGTGCAGCAAGAGGGAAGGGAATATCGAGAGCTTAACCACAGGAAGAATGACCCCAAATCACATCATTTACTGAGCACCTACTCTATACCTGATGCTGCACTAAGTCCTTTATGCTTATTCAATCAACTTTGTGAGGTGAGAATTAATGTTACCCCAATTTTCCAGATAAGGAAATAGAGGCACAGAGCTTAAGGCATCTGCTCATGCTTACAGAAGTGGTCAAGTGGCAGAGTTAAGTTTGACCCCAGAGCTTGAGGGTCCAAGACCAAGTCCATGGCAGTAAGGAATATGCAGAGGATGGGAAGTACAGGGAGGATGCGCTGGAGAAGTACTCACAGCAGAGAGAAGGGCACCAGAGCCAATCTCCTCTCGCCCCATGGAAGAGCCCGGGCCCTGGACCCACTCATACTCTACCAATCCTCAAAAGGCTCCAAGAGGCCACCTGGTCCTGCCATTCTATAGAAGAAGGAACAGATGGGAGCAGCCCTGAGGTCTGCCCCAGATCTCATGGCCATTGGGTGGCATGGCAAAGCCAGACCTGGAACTCGGGATATAGATTAGTCCCATGTGCTTTCTGACCTAGAGAGCTATATTTTTAAATTAATGAGTTAATTACTCCATAGTATTATCCAACAGAATCTGGGAATAAGTCAGGGCCCCAGGTTGGATGTTTCCTACGCCAATCACCCCACTTTTCCGTTTTGTATCTGCTTTTGCACCGTGCAGTCCTCTGGAAGGTCCAGAAGCCACTGCAGGTCAGAACCATTTGCACATGCCCTTAAGGTGTTAACCACAATCCTTTCGTATCCCATTGTCTCCTCAAACACACCATGAACCATGTCCAGCGTGGTCTTGCCAAGACCAAGCACACATCTGGAGCTGTGTGATAATCCTTGTGCAGCCCAGTACAGCTGTCATGAAATTATGCCCCAGTGACCTGAGGAAATACCAAGAGTAGAAATGGTGAAGATGATGAGAACAAACACAACCCCATTTCTACCTGTCCCCAGGTGCTAGGCAGCTTTCAGTCCCCAGTACTGGCTGTTCCATTGGACATAGCAAAAAAAGAAAGAAGAAGAAGGAGGAGGAGGAGGAGGAGGAGCAGCAGCAGCAGCAGCAGCAGCTGCAGCCGCCAATTCACCTACTCCAGACTAGCAATCCAGATGAAAGCATCCTCCCCTCCCATGGCCACATGCTTGCTCCCAGTCCACCTGCCCAAGGTGTTGTGAGCATTCTTTCCTCTAATAACAACGAGCCCCTTGGTCTTTTTGAAGCCTATAACAAAAATGGCTGCAGCCAGTATGATTATTACATTCTTAATATTAATCCACCAAAGATGATGAAATGCCCCCTAGAAGAAGGGTTTTCCCTAACAAAGCCTAGGGAGCTAGGAGCCCAGGTGGGTTAGGCCTGGTCTCAAGACTGAGCTTAGGAACACAAGGGCCCTCTCCCTCCACTGCTGAGGAGGCCAGAGTCTGAAACAGTTGTGAGTCCTTCTGACGAGGTTTTGACAGCCCTAGGGTGTGAGCAGCCCCTAGGCCAGCTGGAACATAGCTCTGGGCTTCAGAGGCCTCTCTAGGCGCCAGCTGGCAGCACTTTCCCACAGCAGTGTGATGTGGGCTCAGTATTAGTTTAAGCCATGTGATCATCTCAGTGCTCTCAAGGTGGGAGGGTTTGGGGCATGTGGGCAATTGCACGATCCGTAGGCAGGAAGTGACGTTATACTGGCAGTGAGAAGACCAGGCAGTCTGCCCTACAAAAGTCTTATTCATGCATCCCAACCAGGTGCAGACTCCCAGCCAAACTCTAAAATGCAGCACCATGTCATCGGAATCTACCCAGAGAGATCACATCACCCGTCAGGCTCAGAGAGCCCTGCAGCTCACCCTTTAATCCTGCCTTGCACCCACCTGCTTCAGGGGTCAGATGGGGCTGGGTGACCCTGTGTTCTTAGCCTGTGTAACTCTGCAGAATGCTTATTCTGGGCACCTGGGTGCTGTCCCCTGTGAATGTCACACCCAGAAGTGACAATATCAAAGTGGGAGTATTGATGTCAGTGGGTGGGATAAATGGGGCAGACAACCTGCTAGCAGAGTAACAGAGAAAGCCAGTACGAAAAGGGACTTTAGGGGACATCTGGCCCAATCTTCTAGTAAGAGGAGGAAACAGATGCAGGATGGCGAGTTGCCCAAAGTCACACAGTTGCTGAAGGGTAAGACTAGAATCCACACCCATGAGAGCTCCTTCTACCTACCTCTGCTACTGGTAAGTGTGTGTGCCCACACATGACTCCCTAGATGCACACATTTCTAACCAATGTTCATACAAACCTCTAAGTCCTAGGGGCAAGGCCACAGGTGGGAATGAAAGAACAATCACCAGGTAGGCAGGAGGAGAGCCCAGGGTAACCCTCAGTGCAGCCTGAGCTTGATTGGGGAGACAGACACATATTAAGTAAACGGAAGCCAAAAGGCAATTAAGAGTCTCTGCAATCTGGTGTTTCTTAGTCATTTATCCAACCCCAAATACCTGAGGGCTCCACCCCACCCCCATCAGCTACAGTGGAGCATTCTGGCAGCTGCTAAGAATGATGCCCCACAGCCTCAAAGTATGGGGACTGAACTGAGCTTCCAGCTAGGGGCTGCCATCCATGTGTGCATGTCAATGCAGCTTCTCAGCCCCTCTGGATTCTGGGTTGTCAAGAGGGTGAGCCATTCCAGGAAGGATGGAAGAAACACTCCAGGAAGGGAGTCAGGCATTTATGGCAAAGGAAGGGATGCCAAGAGGCAGATGGCAGAGGGAAAATTCACAGCACTTCTGAAGCAATTCAATAGCCGAGACTGTTGCCAGGGATAATAAATTCAGATATGCTGGGAAAGCGGCTGCCAGCCTTCCACAGGCTCCAGAAGATGCCAGGACCCCTGGCGCCCACTCTAAGTGGAAGACAATCATAGAGACGGCTGCTAAATCCCTGTGCAGGCTCTATGACTGAAATGCTTAATTGCGTGTGATATCTGAGTGGACCATTTCAGGAAACTCAGGGGATCTAGCCTAGACTGAACCCACTCCTGTTGATTCACACGAGGAGAATGCAGGAGGTTTCTCTAGTGGCCTTGAAGTCCTGAGCAAGAACTGAGGAAATGGGATGGAATAGGCATTTTACTCTTTTCTTCCAAGGTGCACCGGATCCCTTTGACTGCAAAGCTGGTAGGGCATATTGTCAGTGTTAAAAACAGATAATGACCATTCAGAATGTATTAAAAGAAGTTGGGTATCAAGGGACCCTGAATAGCCAAAACAACCTTGAAAAAGAATAAGTTGCAGGTGTCAGAACACATATGAAAACGACATAAGGGACACCATTTCACACCCATTAGAATGGTCGGGTCAAATAAATAAATACAAATGCCCGTCATGATATAGAGAAATTGGAACTTCAGATATCACCCCAGTGGATCGAGGGGTATAGCAACCTGCCTCCTCAGGCCCAGCCGTGGATCCCCAAAGCCTGGAGATCAGATTAGCTACCTGCTGATCAGTTCAGAGGGTCGGTCAGTGATCCTGGAACACCAGCCTTCCTTGAAGAGCAAGAATAAAAGAAGTTTCCAGCTGATAACCAGATAGGACTTCAGCGATTGATTGTCCTTGGGGTGGGGGAGGGATAAAAGCCACCTACCGATCTTCCCTCTCTTAGACAGTGTTGGGAGTTGGTGATGCAGACCCAGGAAAAATCCCCTTTCCTCTATCCTCCTCTACTATTGCCCATGTCCCATGTTTTAAAAAATTCCACCTATCAAACTGTGTGGATGAAGAACTAATTATCTTTCCTATTTTTATATCAAAGACCTCCAGTGGTGGCCAAATACCAAGTTAGTAATATTCCAGGGAAAAGCAAAGAAATTGAAACATTTGTTTGCCAATACAGTCATATTAATATTTAAAGAATATTAATTAGGGGCTGGGGTTATGGCGCAGTGGTAGCGTGCTCGCCTAGCACGCGTAAGGCACTGGGTTCGATCCTCAGCACCACATAAAAATAAAATAAAGATATTCTGTCCACCTAAAACTAAAAATAAATAAATAAATATTTTTTTTAAAAAAAGAATATTAATTAAGGAATATTAATTCAAGGCCCCTTTTTCATTCTTTTCTTCTGGAACCGAGCCTAATTTCCATTGCTTACCAGGGTCCAAAAAAATGACTCAGAGACTGGATCAGCAGGGGTCCTGCTCCAAACAGCCAGAAAACAACACTCTTGGCGACTCTTATGGGAAAACTGGGGAACCAGTGACCGATAGCAATTCTTTCCCAGTGGGGACTTCTCAGAAGCTTTTCTCTGACAGTGGCGCCCCAGATTTTTGTGTGACCAAAGCAGAAGGTAAGATGATGAACTAAAAATGGGAAAGGCCAAGACAGGGGAGACTGAGAGAACAGAACAGGAAGTTGGCCAACGGGGCAATTCGCTAAGAATTGATCCTGGTAAAGAAATGGGATCAAAAATTAAAGATGCTTAAGGTCTATGGGAGAACCTAGGAATTCCACCCCAACAGAAAAGACAGGCAAAGGGCAGACAATTCACACACACACACACCCCTTGCCTTAGAATAACAATATTACTACCCATTATGTACCCCAGAACATCATGTTGGAAACCTCAAATATAGACAATAAAATTTATCAAAATACAAAAAGAAAATGCGACAAATTACCAATAACCATATGAAAATATTCAGCCTTACCAATAATCAGAGAGAACTTTGAAAACACTCTTTTCCTCTCCAACTGGAAAATTACACAGCACTACTAAACATCGGCCAGGCTGATGGGCATGGATGGGTGCTTTTGCACAGCTGATGGGACTGTGCACAGACACTCACTTTCAAGGGCCACTCATCAAAATGCTCATCGAAAACTTCAACCAGGATCATTCTGCTTGACTTCAAAATTTCACTTTGGAAATTATCTTAAGGAAAGAATCATGAATCTATGCAAAGATTCAGGTGTATTGCTTATAATTGTCTATCATCACAAAAAAAAATATTCAGGGGGCAATGCAAAATACGTATCCAATGATAAGGAATTCAGCGAATACTCCAGAATGCCGCACAGCCATTATAAGTAGGAATGTCGAGTAATATTTAATGGCATAGAAATAAACATGCTGTAAAACAGAAGATGTCATAGCTGCCCATTATTTCAAACTGCATATGCATAGAAAAGATTAGAAATGAAGGCACAAAAATGTCAGTAGTGTTATTTTTCCAGGTGATAGAATTATGGGTATTCTTCTTTTAAAAAAACATTTGCATATGTCTATTTTCTAAATTTTCTGCAAAGATCAAATCTGGATTTTGTAATAAAAAAATATCAATGATTGTTTTGAAAAGAACCAATAAAGTTGCAAATTATTATGATGAGAGTCAAGTGTTCAAGATTGGGAGGTGAAAAATCAAAGAGAAATTGAGAGCGGGAGCCCGTTGGACAGAGTCGATGTTTTGCTGGCTGGTTTGCAAGAGACAGTGAAACTTGGAAACCACACAGGTACATGTTGGAAGGCAGAATCCAACCAGCATGTTCACTGTCTATGTTCTGCTGAGTGGCTGTGGAGAAGTGGCTTCTCTTCCCTGGCCTCCAAACCCTTTTCCCCTCCAATGGCCCATGACTCTACGACAGCAGAGTATTATGATGAGGGTACCTTCGTGTAATGTTCTTCTTTTTAGAAAAGCAAATATGTTCAGTGATGAGATCAAGTCATGTCAGGACTTTAGAGAATGAAAGAGTGGAAAAAAAGAACATGAGATACAGCGTGTGTGTGTGTGTGTGTGTGTGTGTGTGTATAAGCTTTATGCCCTTAATTCCTATAGAACTAAGATGACCAAATATGACTAAGACTTTGGCCAGAGATATCACTTGAAATAAGTGAGTTAACTCTACACTAAAATCAAGAGGAGCCAGAGTCCCCACTCACCAGGTCCTGGCTGTAATTTGTGTTTCTTGGACATCATGAAAAAGAGAATAGGAAGATGGGGGGAGGCTGCCTTGATCTCAGAGGGGCTCTTGATAGACACCTGTCATTGAGAACACAGGATGTCCTCAGGATCAAGCCTATCCCTCCATCTTGCCTCCAGTTCTTTCCTTCCTCCTTCTTAAATGCCCTGAGCCTGTTAACTGGCTTGTAGGAAAGCCACAAAAAAAGACATGGTTTCACTGGGCCCTAGCCAACAGGAAGACCCTGGAAGGGTGGCAGGGGGGAATAGAACTGCCCAGACCAAGACACGGGGAGCCCAGCCCAGGCAGGGAGGGATGGTGGCAGGCCACCCTGGCCACTGACCTCTGGGCATGTCCATGGGGTCGAAGCTGGCCAACAGGTCACGGCACCACTGACGGTCACCTTCCACCTTGCTCAGCCAATTGTTGCAGTTGAAGTAGTAACGGAGATGAGGCCTCTTCATGTCGGTCACAATCACACGGTCCAGGTACCAGCTGGCGTTCAAGCCTGTGTTGTCATGCTCGATCCTGGGATGGAAGCCAACATCTTCACTGGCAGAACCAAGATGGCACCCCTCCATAGAGGAATACCCAACATGCCCTCCAAAGAGAGGTGCTATCATTTTGTTGTTTTTGTTACTTTACAACAGTTTGCTGGTCTGTGTAAGGAGGTACTTTGCAAGGTCATTGTGCATATTCCATTGTTACATTGCCTGCAAGGAAAGATTTTCTTTCATGGAAAATCCAGGATCCCTAAGGCTTACAGTGGGACCACCTTGATCTGTCCCTTTCAGGTCCTGTCTCATTAGGACTGCTTCCTAACCTTGGTCTGTGGAAGTGTCACTCCCTCTTCCCACTCTGGCCCAAGCTATTCACACGCTGCACTTCCTGAAGCCTGACTCAGACAAGGTCTAAAAGACAATTCAAGACCTTGCTAAGGGAAAGGTGACAGGGAATTAACAGAAAGAAGAAGTCAACTAGACCTACTGATTGAGGGAGCATGGCTTGTCCCGGGGGCTCAGTTTCCCTCTCTGATTGCTCTGAGATGATTAAGTCCACCCCGTTTGTGGCTCTCAGATACCCACAACTAGCAGACACTATCCTTAGTCCCACCAACCAGGGTACCCCCAATAGCTACTGAACTAAGGTTGTCTCATAGAAATAATGTGAGCCACAGATGCAATTTTAGATTTTTCTAGTAGCCATAGTTTTAAAAATACAAAGAAACTTACAGAATGAATTTCAAGAATATGTTGTTTAATTCCACTTATTTCAACATAAAACCACATCAAAATTTATTAATAATATATTTCATCTTGTGCTAAATCTTCAAAAATCTGTTGTATATCTTATACCTATAAGACATCCTGATTTGGATTAGCCACATTTCAAGTGTGTAATAATGACAAGTATCTAAAAGCTGCTGTTTGGGGGCAGCTTAGATTCAGACCCTTCAAAATCTGTGCCCTCAGATCTTCTTCCATTTCCTATAGCCAACTTTGTCTAGTTTCTTCCCCAAAACATGGTCCCTGGACAACCTCACTTGACATGAGACATTTCATCCCTGCCCATCACAGCGAGGGTTTATACATGCAGATTTTAGCAGGGCAACCCAATATAGCGCACAACCCAACACACAGGTGACAGGCGTGTGAATCAGGCCCTTCCTTTCTCTGGTAGGACCTCAGCTAGTTACTTGCTTTCCCCACACATCAACACCCCTTCCCAACCCTCCTTTGTGAGAGCCTTTTCCCTGCTTTGAGCCCCTCCTTCCACACGACCAGCACCGGAGCTCCTGTGCCCCTTAATTTCCCAGCAAAAACAGTTCATGGTCCTAACTTTTCTAGCAGGAGGAAGAAAACTCAGGACTAAATTGAGGCCATCTTTGACTCCTGTCCAGGCCCTAGTGTGGGTACAATCAGACCACAGATGACCTTAACATTCTGACAAAAGAGTATGAACTTGAATGGAGTTGGTTAGCAGGAGCTAGGAGGCGAAGGAGACGAGAGAAAGCTCTTCCTCTGTAACAGGGTAGTGGAGTTAGACTCCTCCTTCAGGAAAACTCCCCTGCAGAGGACACCCTCAGGGAACTCTCGTCCAAAGGCATCTTGCAAGGTGAGAGCCTCCCGAAAGCTTACTGCTTACCAGTTATTGTCTTAGTGCTAACTCATGGAGTTCTAGGGTCATTGCAGATGAGGCACCACTATTATAAAGGAAGACCCTGAGGTTTGAAAAGGTAAATTGCCCAAACTCCTATAGCTAATAAACAGCAGAGCAGACACTTGAACCCACACAATCTGGACTCAGTCTTGCTCCTGACCACTGCGCTGCCATGTCTCAGAGCACATCTCCAAGATTTGTGAAAATCTGTCTCAAATCATCTTAGCCCAAGAAATGAATCTCTAACAGGGATGTTTAGGGCACTGTGAGTCAGAATGGGAGGGAAATATTTGGGCCTTTGGTAATCCCTCAAAAGGCACCTGGAGAGTAATCCATAGCCAGAAAGAATCAATAGTGAAGTCGATTCCTAATCACTCGCCTTCATCTCCACTGCCCCTGGTCAGGGGCCAGCTCCTCACCTGATTTTATAGATGAGGCCCACATTGTTCGTTCTCACCCGGAACACATCGACGTTGGCTTTCTCAAAGGCAGACTCGCTCCTGCAATGAACATGTGCTCAGTTAGTTGAGATCAAGGCTTGGCTCGCAGGCTCAGGAGGAGAGCTGAGGGCTGGCATCCTCTTCTTCCTCCATCATCCCACTCCCAGGAAGAGCTACGTTCGACCAGCTCCCATCCTGAGCTTCCTTTCTGATGTGGCTGGAGAGGAGAGGGGCCAGGACAGTTAGCACCTTGCTCTCACTCCCAGGGTCTTCGCCACAAGTCACTAAAGCAAGCACAGTGGGCAATATTAGCCCCATTTTACAGATCAGTTTATTGCTAGTTGGTGTCAGAGCCAGGACCAGTATGTGGCTCCCCAAAGTCACAAAGCCATGCCTGCTGGTTGCTGTGGGCCAGGAGGCTGGAGGAGGAAGAAGAATGAATGCCATGGTGCCTGTGGGTCTGCAGACCACTCTGCCTCTCCCCCTTTCTGTCCTTGTTCTTGGAGTTGCAATGGCAGCCCCAAGTGGATGCAGACTTGGGTAGCACCTGTGGTCCTGCCATTCCAACAGGAAAAGGAACACGCCACCCCAAATCAGCAACCAGGGAAGCAGGGTGGTGAGAGAAATGCATACCAGCACCCTGCAAACGTGTGAACAGAAAGGGTACACCTGAGCCATTCATCAATGCAGCACCCAGGCAAGTCCAGGCTCCAGAGCATCCCAAATCCACCCAGCTTAGACACAGGAGGGCTGCAGCCGGCTCGCATCAGATCCACCAGTCCTGTCGACATCTGCTCTGTCCCCTATGCAGGCCAGGATGACCACTGTTCCAGCAGCTCTGCCTGCCCTGCTGTTGAGTCCTTTGGGCCTGAGAACACAGATCTCCCCCTGTGCTCCTGGCCAGGGCTTTTGGGGGAAGCACACAGCCCAGGGGAAAAGAAAATATCAGAAGACTTATGCCTAGGTTATGGTGTGGATCTTAAATGGGTCTCCAAAGCCCATGTGTTGTTAAAGGCTTGGATCACAGCCCATGGTTCTCCTGGGAAGTGGTAGAAATTTTAAAGGGTGGAGCCTGGGGCTGAAGTGCAGCTCCATGGAATAGCACTCGCCTAGCATGGGCAAGATCCTGGGTTTAATTCCTAGCACTGAAAAAAACAAAAAACAAAAAACAACACCAGAGGTCACCGGGATCAAGCCCATGAAAAAGATATTGGCACTCAGCCCCTTCCTGTCTTTCTTTGCTTCCCAGCTGCCGTAAAGCAAGAAGCTTCCTCCACCACTCACTCTTGCCATGATGTACTACCAAAACCAATGGGGCAGCCAACCCTGGAATGAGAACTCCAAATCTGTAAGCCAAAATAAAGTTTTCTTCTTTTTAAGTTGATTTATTTCAGATATTTGTTATAGCAATGAAAAACTGACTAACAGCCTCTTCATTGGCTATCAATGTACTTCAAACTAAAGGGGGGCAGGTGGAGGGACTTCGCCCCAAGGCCACAAGGCTCAGGCTCAGAACAAGACTTCTCAAGTTCTACAGAACCCAGAGGTGGGATTCTTCAAATAGACCCACTTTGGCAAATAATTTCCCTGGGAGAAGTTTCCTTAAGAAGAGCATCAGGAAATGGGGGCCAACATCTCCTAAAGCAGAGCAGAGTTCATGAAAATGTGAACTCAGGCAGGCCTGTCGGGTGCAGTCTGGGTGCAGAGAAGGGAGGAGGAGAGTGGCAGAGCCTTCTGGGTTTGTTGGGCTGCAAAGAAGCCTCCCAGGTGGGTCTCACCCCTGAGGAAGAGGGGAGCCAAAGCCATGCTCAGCAAACAGTCCATACTCTACTATCACATAAGAAAGACGATGATCAGCATCTGTTACGCTTCAGCAAGAGCAAGGAAGATAAGAAGTCTCCTCCCAGAAGAATGTTCAACCACCTTCCTGGGAAAGTAAGCTTACCGGTCCAGCACTTGAAAAGGAAATTAATCAAACCAGCAATCATAAAAATCTGGCTGATGCGGGAATTTCTCATCAACAACGCACCTGAGTTTGGGTTCAAAGTCACAGTAGCTATTAAGTAACTTGGAAAACACGTGGATGTCAATTTTGTACACTAGGATTTTGTGAATGAGAAGTAGATAGATAGATAGATAGATAGATAGATAGATAGATAGATAGATAGATAGATAGATATTATTTTCTCTTCCAATACATAAAACAAGACAACTGATTTTTAGAATAAATAGATAAGAACTTCTACATCAGATAAATGCCCCAAGGAATAATCACTCTGGGAAGCTTTACGAGAGAATATTTTTCAGTCTTTAAAAATTCTATTATAAAAGAATATTAAGAAGACATAAACAAGTGTATGATATAGGCTTAAAAGAAAAAACAAGTTAAAATTGGATATATAAACAGAATAATCAATACAAACAGGAAACATCTTCATTTAACACGAGTGAAAGGATTCATACAAAAATATCATGTCTTGATGTTCAGACTGTGAAGGAGTGTTGCTAATTGTTCTTGTCTCCATTGTTTTCAAATTTCCCCAAAAGAACACATTTTGTCTTTCTAATTATGAAATAAAGCACAACCCCATGATTGGGCACTGCCCCTGCCCCACCCCGCCCGCAGGCTGCCAGGGAGGATTCTTCAGAAGGTTTGGGAATTGCGGGACTTCCTCTTTTGAGGGTGCATGGAATTTGAGGAGCAACTGCTGCCAGTGAGTAGAGGCAGAGGGGGGCATACCTCCCCATTTTCAGTCACAGATAAGCTGTGACTTCGAAAGAAAGCAGCAGACTTCCTGGGGTGCCTCTGATGAGGATTCTGGAAGGGATGGTGACAGCCATCTTCAGCCCAGGGGAGTCCTGCACCCATGACATGCTCCAGTGTGTTTGTTAAATCATCAGCCATGGTGCTCCACAGCCATGGTACCATGCAAAGAAAGTAGGGGGACCAGGGAAGAAAGATCTGCCAGGACAGGCAGAGCCTGAGAAAAAGGGAGCCCACCAGCCAACTCCCAGGCCCACACTGGGGTACTTCAGAGTAGTACCAGATACAAAGCAAGCTTTCCTAGGGATCATGGATGGAGTCCAACTTCTCTTTGGAAGACAGGAAAGGCTAGAGAAAAAGGACTGCAGAGACAGGCTCCACCCACTCCTTTCACTAGGGGAAGGCAGGCCTGAGACAATCTCAACCACTCTGGGATCAGATTCCAAAATGCCTACTTCTGATCAGTCAGAATGCAAATGCCTGTGCATCTGAGAAAATGGAAAGGAGTAGAAATAACAAAACAAAAGAGGGTCCCTGGGCAAGGGAAATATTAAGACATACAGACTCCTTGTGTTTCCTTCTGGGAGACTGGGCCTCACTGTGGATCCTGGTCCACCATCAAATAAAGGCTGATGTGGCCCTGTCTGTGCCCCCTTGCAGTGAGACCCCCACCCAAGAGAGCCCTTACAAGTTGCACAGGGCATTTTAGCTGCCAGTCAGGCAGAGCCATCCGGCTAAAATGCCAGGCACTCTCCAACACTCTCAGATAGTGAGTTCTCAGCAGGACAACCGTGTTCCAGAAGATACATGAGATCCCATCCTTTTGCCATATCCTGATCACGTGGCCCAGTGTTGGTTCTGAGTAACAGAAGGAAATGGGGATAGGAGCTTCCTTTAAGAGAGGTTGCTGTTGGCACTTTGTGGAGGTTCATGAGTAAGGGAACCTAAGTAAACATGTCACATTCTTTGCCATCAAGGAAAGGGTCTGGTGTGTTCCAAGGAATTTAGACACCACACCACAAGCACGGAAAGGATCAGTCTTTTAACATCAGACACTGAAGTTCTTCTTGGAGTAGGAATTATTTTGTATAGAGAATAAAAAATCTTGCTGAGCCATTTGGGGTGAGGTTCTGAGACACAGGAGAAAAAGCACAGGATTGGTCAAGAGTCAAGGGTAAGACAGAAGAGAGAGCAGGGGCCATGAGAGATGTGGAGAAAGAGGTCAAGAAAAATTCCAAGATGGTGGTGGAATTTTAAGAATAAGGGGTCTGGTGTTCCACTCTAAGATGTTTGTGTTGTGATGTGAACTGCTTCTAGTACCATGAGCTATGAGTGACATCTGTTACAAAAGTGGTGTGTGTGTACGTGTGTGTGCGCACGTGAAGGGCAAGGGGCTGTTTTCTGGGTGACACAGTGAGTTTGGCTTGGGGTGGGTTTGGGTATGGAGAGGAGGCAATAGCTGAGATGTGAGGAGATCATGAGACCCTGGGGAAGCATGGGGACAGCAATGTCCTGAGCTAACTTCATCTGTGTCTCAGAGCAAGGTGGCCCTGTCTGCCATCAGCTTCCATGTTGCACAGGTGTGCTGGGATCCCTCAGACATAAATGCTTCCCTGCTAGACTCCCAGCTTCCATCTTGAATCGCAAGGGTCTTAGATGACAGGAACCATGTCTATTCAATTTTCTCTGTAGACTTTTTCTCAGTTCTTGCTGCAGCCAGACTCTGGCCTCCTCATTCTTCATTTATCATGTTCACCGCCGTCAGATGATCTTGGCCACTATGGTAAATTGAGTATCCATCTATCAACTTTCAAGCAAGGCCTCCTTGAAACTGGCCTCCCTGCCCTTCCCATCTTCCTCCTCTCTGCCCCTCAACATAGCCCTGCATTTCCAGCTCCGGGCATCCATACTCCTGCAAGATGCTCCTCTCAATCCAAAGGACCCCTTTGTACCCCTCTCTTCTCTGAGCCCTTTTCACCCCTGGAGGCCTGCACTGTGCTCCTCCCTGTGAAGTTCATTCCAGCCATATGACACCTCAGGCCTCTCCTGAATTCTGACTACTCACAAAGGACAAGGATCTGTGCTGGAAACCCAAGCAGCCTTTCCCATGGCCCTCGTCCTGCAGCTCTCCCCGCCTCCCTATGTAGCCCTCTACAGCCCTCCAGAGACACAGCAGGTCCTCCAGGTCACTGCTGCAGAGCCCCCCTCACCAGCTACATTGGGATCCTGGCCAGATGCATGCTTTTCGTCTCAACCTGGAACATGACACTGATCAAGGCAGAGACCCCCACCTGCAGCCTTCTGGGGAATGGAGACTGTCCCTGGGAGCTGTTGACTCTATCCTCAGGCAGGCCTGGAGAAGCCACCAGCCTACACCCCTCTGGCCCTGTGAGCTCATTCGAGCCTGCTCCCCTTTACTCTCTTCCCACAGAGAGGCAAGGCTGAACTCGGGCTCTTGGAATGGGCATCAGTGACAACCCTGAACACCACTTTGTAGAAGTAACTGTGGGGCCTTCCTGTGGGGATGTTTTAACGAGGAAAAAAAGATGGGGGAGGAAATTGAGGATACTGGATGCATGAAAGAAGGAAAGAGAGTGAGAGAAGGAGAAAAGGGTTTAAGAAGACCCCTCTGGGCTAGTGGCATCTCTCTCCTGCAGAGCACTCTGGGAAGGCACATGGCAAACAGGACGGGCATTTCATGTATTCCCTTTACCGTGCCCACATCACTGGAGGGAAAGACTTCCACGAGCGCATCATAGGCAGTGAGGGCAGGGCAAGGAGGCGGGTACCCTGTTCTGCAGAAATGGACAAAACAGCACGTTATGCCTGCCTTGCCGTGGCCTGGCCAGGCTGCAGCCCACAGTCAGGGTAAGCACATGTCACAGGCCTGCTCAGTCTGCAAGACACAGAGTCAAGAATGTCCCGGCCTGGGGTTCTCATCCCTCAATAGCTTCCCCAGCCACCCCTGGACGCTCCAGGACATAAATCCAGAGGCCACAACCGGAAGCCCCAGAGGACCCTGAGGGGAGTCTCTTATACACCCCAGGGCCAGAGTCATGAGGTCAACTTAAATATCTACACCAAGAACATGGGTGGAGGACCAGCTTCCCCTTCAAAACACTCCATGACTCTCAGCCACTCTTTGCTCCTCTCTGGACCTCAGTTTCCCTGTGATGGCTTAGAATCCGTCAGTGGCTTCAAATGTTTCTTAGCTATGAAACCTTCAGCCCAGAATCTTACCCAGTGACAATAGGTAAGACATCCATATGTGGAGCTGCTCTGCAAGATGGGGGCATGGTGCCCAGAAATAGCTGGTCAAGTCCCTGTCCGCTCAGCACACAATGAAAACAATGGATTAGACCCTCCCTGAGTCCCCTAGCCATCTCTGAATTTCTCTGATTCTGCTAATATGTGCTCAGGTTTTGCTGTGTGGGCCTCTGCGCATGCATGGGTGTGGGATTGGGGGATAACAAAAGACAGGACTGTGGTCCCTGCCTCAGAGGGCTGTAATAACATGGAGACACAGGTCTCCACAATGCACGTGTACACACAAGCACACACATGTGATCCATGTGGCTGACTATGCATGACTGACGGGCAGGTTCAACAACACGTGTCACAGTGAGAGCTTGGTACAGAGCATTTTAAGCTCAGGACTCTTTCATATGTGTGAGCTTCCCAACATCCCTTCCCCAACAGCCCTACGATGATATAGGAGGAAACCAAGACCTTGGATACAATGAGATTTGGCCGAAGTTACATGACTATGTGGTAAAGCTGGACCTACACCCACGTTTCTTGATACTAAGTGTTTATTCCTCTCATGTCAAGGCACAGATGGTATGAATTCTTGGCAGGTTCAAATTAGGCATTAATGTTCACAAAATCAAGAGAGGGGCTAAGGAAGATTGACAGGAGATCATTGGGAAACCCCTGGCTGGTACATGGCCATAAGGGGACCACTTAAAATGCCATGGTCAGATATGCCTTCTCCCCAGAGCAAAAGGCCACTCCTAGGTTCCAGAAATGTCCTCAACCCATACTAATGCCCAAGACTTCCCTAGGGCCGAGGTGGTACTCACTTGCTGGTGAGATGGAGCTTGGGAGAGAGCCCATTCTCTCCAAAAATCGTGATGAAGACATTGGCATCTGTCCCTGCACCACGAACGTCCCCCGTAGCTGTGACCACCTCATACACTGGAGGAGAAAAGGAGAAGATGGATTATAGGCTCAGAAGAGAACCCAGAATTCTGTGCAGGCTTGGAGAAATCAGAACTTCCACCAGCCTCCAAGGGATGCCCCGGCACAAAGGACTCTGAGAATCCTTCTACCCGCCACCTCCACAAGCCTCTGAACCAGAGTCAAACCCACACCAGCTCCTGCTGCAGGACTCAGACTTCACCTCGATACTATACTCGTTTTGCAGATAAGGAATTTGAAAACAGGGGACAAGTTCCGTCACAGCCTGCACAGTGTCAATACTAGCAGCTGGCCCACAGCCTCTCAGGACCCCTCCAGCACAGTACACTGAAGTCCTCCTTGCCTTCTTCAGGGCCTCCAGGCTGGCTGTGGAGAGAAGGCAAGGATGCTTCTAGATTCTCCGAGCCTGTGAATCTGCTGCACCCAGGTAAGCAAGCCATATGACTAGGGATGTTAGGTGGTTAGCAGAAGCGTCGGCAAGCTCAGGCCCATGCATCCAACATACTTCCAGAATCGACTCCCAGAATCACAGCCCAGACCTGGCCTGGGGAGAGTTGCTGCCACCAGCCATCCCAGAGCCATGTCCCCTCTACCAAATGGAAACAGCCAAATCACATCCCCCTCAGTCTGCTCCTCCTGTTCCAAAATAAATGCCAGGTTCACAGCCTGTTCCATGAAAAGGCTTTCATCTGAATCAGTCTTAGACTGGAACAGCTGATTTGGGGAACCTACCATACATGGGTGCAGCAAGGGAGGCTGAGTTTGGGGAGCCAGCAAAATGTGGTGCCAGGTGTTCATCACATCGTAGGAATATATTAACACCAATGCTTAGAAATGGTGGTCATAAACAAGATTGACTGACGGCTTACTATGTGCCTAGCCCTGAGCTAGGGGCTTTACAATATTATCACACTCGAGTATTACAGCAAACCTATTATCATTCCTACTTCCCAGTCTTTCCAGAGTAGGACCCCCAACCAGCTGCTGAGTATATCTGAGGTACCCCAAGGAGGCCCAGCTGATGGGGAGGATGTTGGAGATTAGACATTCAAACCTATCTATTCAGCACCCATTCCTCAGAGTGGGTTTGAACTAGGTGTTGATAGTGAAGTTGGGAGTTAGGGGCTGAGGAATATGAACACCTTTACACACCTGGTGTGCGCTAGGCCTGCAGCAGCTGTAATACAGGTGCTGCTCACACCACCGCAGGCCACAGCTTGTGTGAGCTGCTGCAAAGTGCCCCACTGTCATGCCACAGAGATCTAGGGGTGGCCACTGCCTGCTCTTCCACTTAGAAGCAGGGTGACCCTGGACAAGTATCAACCTCCCAATAATACCTGGTCCACAGACTGTTCTGGAGATTAAATATGATGTATGTATGTCAAGACTCTGGCACATATAAATTGCCTTTGTTTTATTTTAACTATTGTTGTTTATGCAGAGAAGCTGGTTTTAGCTCCAGGAGCCAACAGCTTGTTCCTTTGGCAGACAAGATGTTAGCTCAACTAATGTGCACACAAATAATGTATCTGTGTTCCTGAAGTCCTCCAGGAGCACCTTTGTCCTCCCAGGACTGTGATGACCAGCAGCAGTGTTTAGGGGTCAAAGGGAACTTTCTGATGCCCCTGGTTCTGATGACGCCCCATCAAGGCACTGAGGTAGGGCAGATGTACTGTGTATGTGGCTCCCTGTCATCCATGATAACCACAGCCTGGATTCTTCATAGTCTGCACCACAGCACAGCTGGATCTGCAAATAACCCCTGGAGTCCTCTACTGATTCTGCCAGGCACAGCTCTGGAGCCTGAAGTGTTGCCCTCATGGTTTGCACATGCACCAGGGCACGTCCAAACAAAGCATTCACAGAATGACCAGCCTGGTGGAAATTCTAGAACCACAGCATATGAGAGAAGACAAAGAGCCCCAGGGATGCTTGCTTTGGAGAAGAGTCTGGGAAGCAAGGGAGGGATGAGAAAACTACCTCAATAGCTGATGCAGGGGGACGCGGTCACTACTTAGACAGGACACAAACCATAAATAAATTGATCCACTGGATGTCACTTTAATTAAGACCATGAAGAGAAGAAAAAGGAGAGCTACAGACTAGGAGGTATTGTTTGAAACGCATATGCTAACAGGGCACAGTGGCACACACCTGTAATCCCAGCACTTTGGGAGGCTGAGACAGGAGAATCGCGAGTTCAAAGCCAGCCTCAACAATGGTGAGGTGCTAAGCAACTCAGTGAGACCCTGTCTCTACATAAAACAAAATAGGAGCCGGGCGCAGTGGCTCAAGCCTGTAATCCCAGCACTTAGGGAGGCTGAGACAGGAGAATCATGAGTTCAAAGCCAACCTCAGCAACGGTGAGGCGCTAAGCAACTCAGTGAGACCCTGTCTCTACATAAAAAAAAAAAACAAAATAGGGCTGGGATGTGGCTCAGTGGTAGAGTGCCCCTGAGTTCAATCCCTGGTACCAAACAAACAAACAAACAAACAAAAAACGCATATGCCGACAAAGGACTCATGCCCAGAAGATATAAAGAATTCACACCAATAAATAAGAAAATAGAGACCACATAATTTTTAAATATGCAACAATTTCTTTAAAAGATAAGCATGTACTTACCATAAGATCTAAAAAATCCACTTTTAGACATTGACCCAAGAGAAATGAAAACACATCTACACAGAGCTCTATGAACACCATCTTCACAGTGGCCTTACCCCTGATGGACACCAACTGCAACCTAAATGTCCATCCACAGGTGAACGAGTGAACAAACCACAGCGTGTCTCTACAACAGACACACCTGGCAGCGAGAGGGAATAGACGCTGGCAGGCACAGACAGATGGATCCCAAGCATATTGTGCTGAACTGAGGTCAAACCAAAATGCTACATTCTTTACAGTGCCGTTTACATGAAACTCTATGAAGATTATAATCTATTGTGACAGTGATGCCTGGGCTTGGGCACAGAGAACTCACTGGTCACATGAGTATAATGCTAACCAGATGGGACACTTAAAATAGAGGCACTTTATTGTAAGTAAATTGTACTTCAAGAAAGTTGAACAGTGGACAGAAGACAGATAGACATGTCACCAAAGAGGACATCTCAATGGCCAACAAAAATAGGGAAAGATGATCCCAGAGACTTGGGAGTCTGAGACAGGAGGATTGCAAGTTCAAAGCCAGGCTCAGCAACTTAGCAAGGCCCTATGTGACTTAGCGAGTCCTTGTTTCAAAATAAAACATAAAAAGGGCTGGGGATGTGGCTCAGTGGTAAAGCACCCCTAGGTTCAATCCCCAGTACCAAAACAAAACAAAACAAAACAAAGCACAAAACCATAGGGAAACATGCTCCACACCATTATTTATTTGAAAAAAGCAAATTAAATTACAATAATATACCAGCATATGCCCACCAGAATGGCTAAAATTAAGACTGACAACATCACATATTGGCAAGAACACGGAGCCACTGTCACCCTCAGACAAGGAGGTGGGTGTGTGCGTCTATACGAGCACCCGGTAGATAAACATAGCTCGCCCCATGACCCAGCAGTTCTACTTCCAGTTACAAATCCAAAAGAAATAAGTGCATGTGTCTATCAAAGACACGAACAAGATTTGTAGCAGCTTTACTCATAACAACAAAATAACTGGAATCAGCCCAAATGTCCATCAACAAGAGAATTGTTAAATAAACAGCAAAATATTTACAATATGCAATCATACTCACCAACCAATTGCGTGATATGTCACAACAGGGATGAGTCTCTTTGACGTAATGTTGAGTGCAGGAGAAGATAGATGAAGAAAAGCATACACCGTATGATCCCATTTATATGAAGTTCAAGAACAGGAAAACAAACTAATCTATGGGGATGGATCTGGGAGCATTGTTAGCTCTGGGAAGGGGTGTGAAGGAGGTTGGTGGGGGCTGGAAGTGTTCTACACCCTGATCTGAACAGTAGTTACACAGCCTGTCCATGTGCAAAATTCATCGCTCTGGATCTTCATGAGTTTTTTGCACTGTATATACATTATTCTTCAATTTAAAAAAGCAATTTAAAAATTCAATTCAGGGAGCCAAAGAACAATCTTGTGGAAGGCGGATATCTTGTGGAAAACACAGAATTCTATTTGGCTCTGGAGGGAAGGACTCCAACTAATAAAGCCCCCAGGCTAGCACCCAGGATGGTCAAGGGCTTCACACTGCTCCTAGCAGGAGCCCAGCACATAGGAGGCTCAGCAAATAATCACCTGGATGAATGATTACCTGGTGCAAAAAAAATGAATGATTGCAATAATCAATAGAATGAATGAGGACAACAGAACTAAGTTGACCAGGATTGGAATCCCAATGCTAACATCACTGGCCACGTGGGTTCAACTGAATTTCTTACTAAGAATCTCTTCCTCTCTGAAGTGGAGATAATATTTTCCTTGAAAGATTGTGGCAAAGATTAAATTAAATGAAACAAAGTTTTCAGTGTTCATACTCGTTGACCTAGCACTTCCTCTCTTGGGAACTCATTGTACAGACTCTCATAGTTGAATGAAAAGACATGCCTTCCATAAGGGGTCACTATCCATCACCAGCACCATAACTGACACCATCGCTATCACCAGCACCAGCATCATCGCCAGTGTCATCACCGTCACCATCATGGCTGCCTTTCCATTAGCAACTACCCGACTTCTTGGGAAACTGCATCTTGAGATTGACCCATCTGGGATGCAGGACAGGAGTCGTCCCAAGAGCTGTGTAGGATGGCCTCTGAGGTCCTTCAACTCTCAGGTTCTGGTTTAAATCACTGTTTTCCCATCCTGGACCTGTCAGCCTGCCCTCCGAGCATTGAGGGAGCTATGCTCCTCCTCTGGCTGACAGTGAACAGCATAGCCAGAAGTGGCTCAAGAAACAGAGAAGAAACACCTGGGCCTCTCTCCTTGCCCTTCTTCCTCCTATCACACTCATCAAGACTCCATGAAACACTAGATCCCAGAGCTCAAGGGGAGTGGGAGAATGTCCTTCTATCACCTAGAAGGTGACAATCACGGTGCAGCTAGAGCTCAGCATGTAATTACCAGTAGCATCAACCACATTTTCCACCAGGGCCCTGCAGCAGACAAGAGAGTTGATGAGTCTCTTAGAAATATCAGTGTGGCACCCACCCTGGCTTGATCTTCTCCAACTAGTTTACCACAGTCAAAATTGGCAGGTTGTCCAATTTTAGCAGCCAGATCAGCTAGATTCAAATCCTAACTCTGATCAGCTATGTGATCTTGAGAAAGTTACTTAACCTCTCTGTGCCTCAGGATCCTGACTTGAATGACCCAACCTGCCTCACTGCATTGTTATGAAGATGAAATGTGACCTGCTTAGCGCAGTGCCTGGTGCACAGTACATTCTTCTTTCTATTCGGCGGCACCATGAGATGAGAGAAGGACTTGCCTTGGAAAGGGGTATTTGAAGTTGTTCTCTGTTCCACTTGTGACTTTGCTCAACTCACTTAACGTCTCAGAGCCTCCGTCCCCAATCTATTAAATGGGACTATCACACCTGCCTTGACTGTTCTCAGAGATCCCTAGGATCAGATGTGAGAATAGATGTCAAAGGGCTTTAGGACAGAGACCACATGGCCACAGTGAGGCACGCAGAGCCAGGAACAGAGCTGATGGGTGCTGTCCGAGAGGTCCTAGAATGTTCTCACCAGCAGCCAGGTGCATGGGAGCTGAGGGTGCCTGTCCTGTGGGGGTGCTGTCCTCATCTCCAAGCTCATCCTACACTAGCCAAGAAGATAAGAGCACATGTGCCAGGAGGTGGCCGAGTCTCACTTGTTCTAGAACTTTCCTTCTTCTACGACCCCAGGTGATGCTCAGGGCACCACACCTCGGAAAGGGCCCTGCCAGAGCCATGGCTGAGGTCACCTTCTCTGAGCCATTTCTGGGTAAGGACTAAAGGCAAGCAGGACCCCCCAGTTATGGAGTTCAGGGTGGCTATGGCTACAAGCCAAGCACCCAGATTTGCGTGTAACTAGGGAACCATGAAGAAGGGGACGCAACCAAGGAATTCTGCCTCTCCTCAGCCATGGTGGGCAGCAGCCACCACCCCACTCTGGGCACGGAATGAGAGGTCAGGCTTCCTCCCCAAGATGTCTCGTTGTAGCCCAAGCTACTCAAGGCACTCTGCCCAACACAGACCACATCTGTGGGTCAGTCTGGAGCATTCCCACAGTGGGGGCTGTGGTTCTTGTCTATTCTGTCCTTCTAGAACACTGCCTCAGGGCACGTTTCTTGACCTCTTGTACCATGGAGGCCTTGGCATGGTGCCCACCTGCCTCTCCAAGGCAGTGTGGATATCTGGGACAACTAGGGGGCTGGAACCCTGTAATCACAGCCGAGAGTGAGGGCAGGTCCTTGCAGCCCATGCCCGCCCGCCTTCCCCGCAGGACGCACCCCTGGCCTTGTAGTATTCATGTTCCAGCTCCTCCTCGTCGTCCTCCGAGGCGTAGTTCCTCAGCTCCTCCTCGTACAGGCCCAGGAAATCGATGTCTTTCTTTCTCTTCTTCTTCTTCTTCTGGGGCATCATTGTGCCAGCCGCCCGTTCCTGGCACTCCCAGGCTCACGTGCTCTCCACCTGTGGCCTGGATCCCTGAGCTGCAGAACCCACGGTCCTCCTGTGACTTCAGGTCTGGGTGGGCCAGAGGGAGCTGTCTTCTCTGAGTCTTGTCTCAATGCCCCTTTCTCAGTACTTTCTTTGCTCTGCACCTGCCCTGTCCCCTCCCTCCACCAGCCTCTTTGCTCTGTACCTGCCCTGGGCTTCTCTGTGGGCCTCCTCACTTATTTATGCAGATGAAACAGGCTGTCCTCCTTCCTCCCTGCTCCTCCCCCGCCAATCCTCACTTCACGGAGACTCAGATGACATGTTGAGCTTGGCATCTGTTTCCCACATGGTCTCACAGCTGAGGGCCACCTGAGACCCCTCCAGGCCACTCCAGGGGCAAGTCAGGTCCTCTCCCTTCCTGAACCCCCTTCCTCGGCCTCACAGGCCAAGAGGTCCTGGAACATCACCCCAGGGCCAGGGTCCTCTTGAGGAGGGCAGACTGGGAACAAGCCACACTCCCTGGCTGGCTCCGTTTCTCTTCATTATTCATGACCTCTGATCAGCTTACTCAGCACCCAGGGTTCTTACTGAATCTTTCTCCTCCTTTCTGCTTCTTTCTCCTCAAGACTGCTGGCTTTTGGAAGTGGCCCTTCTGCAGGGGAGACTGGCTATACCTCCCAAGCTCTTAGCCCACAAAGGAGCTACTGAACCATGAGTTAGTGGCCCTGTGTGGCCAGAGCCTAGGACCCTGGGGAAGCCCACTTAACCTCAGGGGACCCTCAGCAGTGCTGAGACACCAGCCTCTGCCTTACCAAGAAGGCTCAGTTTATCCATGTTTGTCCCTGGACTTTCAGTGGCCCCTTGCCACCCCAGTCATCAAGAAAAATTCCTTTGTGGCCAACAGACTTCTCTTCCTTGCTTATTGATTTTATTAAGGCACCTACAACTTTATTACAATTCCTTACAATCCAAATCGTAAGATTCATTTTGGAATGCAAGAAAATTTCAATTCACTTGAAACTCATTCCTCTGTCCTTTCAGCCTGAAGTTGCCAGACAGAATGAAACCCCTGGCTGTGGGGCCTGGGACAAGGCCACTGTTTTCCCATCCATAAAAGGGTATAATGACCCTCTGGTGTTATTCAGCCCTGGGAGAAAGCACTTCAATAATCAGAAGCCTCTACGGTACACCAGAGGTTAACGCATGTCCTAGATGTATGACAGACAGGATGTTTGTGCGTGTCTCTCCTGGTTTATAAGTTGAATATTAGCAAATGACAATTTTTATATCGAGGTAATGTCATTAGGAGGTAGACCTTTGGGAGGTGATTAGGCCACAAGGGTGGAGCCCTCTTGAGTGAGATTAGCGCCTTCTAGAATCATCTCATGTAATTCTGTACTTTAAGCCAAAGGAGCAGCTATAAAGCAGGGACTTCAGAGGTAAGGAGAGACTTTCATGAACAGACGGAAGGAAGGACATCTGAGTAGCAGTTAGTGCTCAATTCTTTCCAAGCCTGGGACAGCTTGGTTCCTGTCCTGCTTGTGGAAGCCATCCAGATCCCCTACCAGTGGGGGAGCCGATCACTAACCCCAAACATCCTCACCCAGTAAAGAGCAATCCCACCTTCTCCCATAGTCTGCTGAAAGACCACCCTGGACTCCAAATCTACCAAAGGAACACAAGTGAGGTTTAATGGTAGGTGACGCGCGCCCCCTACTGGCACCATGTGGTTTGACCTCAGGGACCTTGAGGATTACTAGGAAATGACTAAAAAAATCATTATGCATGATGATCTGTTAGGAGGGAAAAAAATCAAAATTTTCACTTTTAATGAGGTCTCATTTAGATAAAAATATTTATTGTAATGTTTTTTTTTCAAAATATTGAAATGAATCTTTTTGAAGAATCCCCTGGCCTTTGAACACATGCATAAGAAAATAAGGTCTTAGTCAATGCATTGACAGGGACCTGGAGCAGCTGGAACTCACACACTGTGGGAGTGTGCGATGGCCCAGGCACCTGGGGAAGGAGCAGCACTGTCTTACAAAACTACACAAACACTCCTTGCACAATCCAGAATGAAAGTCCAATCCGGGTCATTTGCCTAAGGGAAATGACAACCATCTGTATGTGAATGTTCACAGAAGCTTTATTCACAATAGCCTCAAACTAGAAACAACTCAGATGTCCAACAACTGGTCATTGGGTAACCAAATCAAGGTTCATCTACGCAGAGGAAGACTTCTCAGCAATATAAAGGAGGTAGGGAGACATGTTCCGACCCGGATGGATCTCAAAACATTATGCTAACTGAAAGAAACCAGACAGGAAAAAAAAGCTACATGCTGGAAGATTGCATTTACATTCTTCCAAGTTAAAACTAGAGCATCAGAAAAGAGGCCAGTGGTGGACGGGGGCTGGCATCAGGAAGGAATGGACTGTCAGGGAGCACGAGGAGGCGCTGAATGGCCTCAGAAACAGGACACGGGCTCCACCTGTCTCTCTCACATGGCCTGCCTCACCTGCTGCCTTTCCATGTCCACGTGACTGCCTTCTGTCCAGTCATGATGCAAGCCTGAAATGTGCCCAGGGCATGCTTTGCAGACCCACTTCTCAGCCTGGGCAGGGCCGAGGTCCAGATTTGAGGAAGCCTCGGTGTCACCACATCCTCCCTCTAGACCAAGTGTGAAGTCTTGAGGTGGGCAGGGTAGGCATCCTCATGGCCAAAGCTGACTCTTGATTCCCAGCAGTTTCTATGTACCAATGAAAACACAAAGGACATGTAGGGTGATGACTAGGACCCAAACCTCTCATAGCAGGAAAGCTGTTAATCCCATTGACTATTTGCACCTGTGTATGCATGCACACCACACAGGCACACACGTGCAAAATGATCTTGTTGGTCCAGCTCCTCCTCCTTCAAGTGTATTCTGCTGCTGAATGGCGTCCGTCATGTCACTCTCCAACTCTGAACTCGTCACTTATACTCCAGCGCAACCAATTGTTATCAACCAAGTTCCTGAATTTCAAGCAACAGAAGCCAACATTGGCTAATTAAAGTTTAAAAAATTTTATTTAAAAATTGACGAGGGAGACCTCAGAATTTTCCTGAGTTCTAAGAACTACACTTAGAGATGATGCACCCTGGAGATGATGCTTGAAATTGCATGTCTGGTGAGGACCCCACTGCCACCAGAGTTGAGCCTGGAAGTGTGGTTTGGCCCTAAGCTCCAGCATGAGCTGATGCTGCCAGGACCACAGCTGCCGCCTGCCCCTGCTGGTGCTGCCCTTTCCAGAATGGACTCTGCTGTCTGCTGCCAATCAGCCTGAGGACCGCACTTTTTTTTTTTTTTTTTGTGGTGCTGAGAATTGAACCCAGGGCTTTGTGCATGTGAGGCAAGCACTCTACCAACTGAGCTATATCCCCAGCCCATGGCCTGCACATTTGATTGGTTGAGCATCTGTCATGTACTTATACCTTGCTAGAAAGCAGGCTGGGAAAGGGAATATTTGGCATTTCCAACTCCTTCATGGGGAGCTGATCTCTTTTCTGATGAGAAGAGATTTAGGATGCTGGGTTGACAAAAGAATAACAAATGTCTATGACATGAATAGAATCCTAGCTCCTCAAACAAATAGTAGAGGACCTCTATACTCTGACTCAACCTCCCTCTTCTGAAAGCCACCCTGGGGAAACTGAAGTAATGCCTATTTCCTAAACATGACCACTGCAGGCCTCAATTCACTTGGCTCTCAGAGCTTCTGCATGCATTTTTCTTTTATTTTTATTTTTATTTTTTTGATACCAGGGATTGAACTCAGGGGCACTGCACCACTGAGCCACATCCCCAGCCCTATTTTGTATTTTATGTAGAGACAGGGTCTCACTGAGTTGCTTAGTGCCTCGCCATTGCTGAGGCTGGCTTTGAACTCGCGATTCTCCTGTCTCAGCCTCCCAAAGTGCAGGGATTACAGACGTGCGCCACCACGCCCGGCTCTGCATGCATTTTTCTATAAGTCAGCTCTTGCTATGTAACAAGCAGCCACTCAAATCTGAGTGGCACAAGCATTAGTTCTCCCTGTCTGGGACTGGGCAGGATGACCCATCTCTGCTGTCCTTTCCTGGCATCTCTGCATCAAGCTATAGGCCTGACCAGCCTTTGCAGGGGCAGCTGTACTCAGCACAGATTCAAGCTGGGCCGGGATGAAGGAGCATTAGCACCCGCCCCCCTCGGAAAGCACCTGTTATTCTGCAGTGGAAGTGCAAGAGGCAGGGATGGCGACTCTGGCACGTCTTCACTTCATCCCTTCTGCTAATATCCTTCCACCAAACAAAGGGACACACATAGCCAAGCTCAGTATCGCAGAGAGGAAGTGTGACTGGCCTTTGTAGGAGGGTCTGGAGAGTGACAAGGAAAAAGTCTGGACGGGCACACTGCCGGGGGTGAAGAATGGGACAATAATTCAATCTGCGTCGAGTGCCATCTCATCCCCCAGATTGCTGCTCCTTCCAGCCAAGCCCTGTGTACCTCCAGTGCCTGGCCAAGAAGGAGTGTGACTCTCAAGAAAGAGTAAGTGAATGAGCAGCCTATAAATGGGAAGTGGGAAGCGGGTAAGGAACTTGTAGAAACCGAAGAACCTGGGCGCAGGGCTTGGCCACTCCTTCTCCCAGCTATGGCTCCCTGGCACCACGTGCCCCTGACTTCTCACTCAAGGTATCGGCTGGTCTGGGGTCTCAAATTGAGCCATCTCCTGCTCTGGGAGAAGAGGGGGACACGGTATTGTGAGGTTGGTGGTCTTCCTGTTTCACTGAGATGTGGGTTCCCACGGTCACCTTGGGCAAACTCTCTGGCTAGCTCTAGCTGCCCGGAGTGTTAGGAAAGCAGGCCTTGACCCCCTCTTTCTCCTCTGATGTACTCTTCTCAGGGCAGCCAGAGGGATTTTTTCAAAAAAATCAATCAGATTGTGTCATTCCGCAGCTTACATGCTCCAGTGGCTTCCAGTGCCCTTAGAAGGAAACCCCAGCCCCACTAATCCTAACCTCTTCAGGCTCTCCCCACCCTCGCCACCCTCCAACCACACTGGCTCCCCCTTGCCCCATTTCTCCCAGTCCTACTCCTCTCCCTGAATGGCCTCAGTATCCTGATCAAAAGCACACCCAGTTAACCCACTGTCAAGGGTAAACACCTTCCAACTTGATTGGGCAAAGGAGAGGGGAGGAGAGGGTGCACGGGGGCAGGAAAGATGGTGGAATGAGATGGACATCCTTACCCTAGGTACATGTATGACTGCACATAGGGTGCAGCGTTTCAACGTGTACAACGAGAGAAATGAAAAGTTGTGCTCCATTTGTGTACAATGAATCAAAATGCATTCTGCTGTCATATATACCTAATTAGAATAAACAAACAAACAAACAACACCTTCCATCATATATTTGGAGTCCCCACCTTCCTCCTCTTGCTCCAGGACTGCGCCCTCTGGTGGCCATCCTGTGCATCTCTTCCACCTCACACAAATCAGCCTCTCAGGACACTCCAGCCAGAAGCAGTTTTCCAGCCAATTGACATTCATTCGCTGGTTGCCCCATGTCCTAAAACAAATGATCAGTTCCTTGGCCACGTTTACAAGGTCTCCCTCCCCCAAACCTGAATGAAACTCCATTCTCTACGGACATCAGCCAGAACCATCTGACCGGGGAGTTCCGGTGCCCAGTCCAAAACCTGATCCCTCCCACTTGTTCTTACTTAGAGATTGCACATGTAAGATTCATTGCTTTCAAATTACTTCTGGACCCAGTCCATCAAACAAACTTGTGCTCCATATGATCGAGTTCACCTTTATTTTGCTCGGTCAGGACAGTTCTTCCCTTGACACCAGATGAAATCTGGGATAGACCCATGACTATTTAAGTCCCTATCAGGTAGTTTAGAAGTTCTGCAGACAAACATAGTCTTGATTCAGTAAGGGGACTGCGCAGATCCCACAGGAGCCTACGCTGAACCCTCAGCTGACTAGTACTTCTCCATGCCTCTACCCCAGATGACTGTGGTGGCTGCTGCTGCCTCTGGGGAGGTGGCAGTCACCTTTTATCTGCTGGCCCCCTACTCTTAGCAGCTGCATGTTCTGACATACACCCCGGCAGTCCCCTGCCACAGAGCTGGGCCACTCTCAAGAGGACTTTATGTACTCCCAAGGACATCAGTGGTGTTTAAGTCTCCCATGGTGGCACTGGCTTACCTCTGTAGCTAGGTGGGCTCTCAGGGAGAGAGAAGAAGAGATCCTTACTAAATGGAGACTCAGATCTATGAGCATGACCAGCCATGCTTGAGCTTTTAGTTAGATGAACAAAACCTCCAACATATGCTTGTATCAGATCAACTAGAAAAAAACATCATCAATTTCAATGGCACCAGATTCATAGACCTACACAATGTGCCCACAGTTGATTGATGGCTAGATTGCTTAATCGAGAAGAAACATTCTGGACCCCAAATATCAAATGATTGACATTGGAATTTGGTTTTCACAAAATCTTGCCTGGGAACCTAAACAGAAAAAGCATGTATCTAGTTAGAGAGCTCCACTCTGCGTGTGTCACTGTCTTCTCTTCTTTGAGAGGCGAGGGTGTCCACACCCGGCCTTTGGGATGTACATACCTTTGTTCTGCTGTCCTTTAGTGAATCTTTGCTCGTGCTTTGATTTTGATGCATCTTGAAATTCTTTTCAGTAGCATAAATCAAGAACTTTCCCAGGCTGAGCTGAGGTCCCACTGCCCCCTTGGAGAGACCTCCTTAGACCCCTGTCAAGTGGCACTCTGACCAGTTCCTTAGAACAGGCAAATCCTAATGCCGCCTCTGCCTCCATAGTATACCCCTCAGCCTCCCCGCCAAGGTCCCCTCAACCTGACAGGCTACCCTCTTCAGCAAAATACCTTTTTAAATGACCTCTGGCTGACCTTTCTACCATATGACCTTGCCACCAGGACTCACCTCTTGACCCTATGTGAGCTCTGCTGCCCTGGCCACCATGGTGTCCTCTGCAAGAGCAGGGTTCCAGTGCTGTGGGAATTCATAGCTGCTCCCTAGGTGGTCCTGCAGGAGCCCCTCTCACCAAGCCTGGGACAGGAGGCAGCACTGAGGACATCCTCCTGCCTCTATCATGTTGGTGGGGCTCCCAGTACTGTTCTCATAAAGTCCCTTTCAAATCAACCATGACTCCATCAACTCTAAGTCATCTCTATTATATCTTTGTGGTAAAAGCCCAAGGCCAGTATGACTGGTTTTGTGTTGATTTGTCTGAAAGTATAGATGGCCCAGTGCCTCTTTGGGGAAACAGCACTCATTGCCTTGACTGAAACTGCCATGAGCTCCCTTCTCCAGCAAACCATCCCACACCCTGGAGGGCCATGTGTCAGACTTCTGTGCCTCCACTAAGAAAGGGCCACTGTCCTGGAGTCTGCCCTGCCCCTCCCCTACCCTGCTCATGTGCCTGCTTTCCCCATTTGTCTTCTCTGGACCTCTTAGCCCTGTCCCCACCACCCTATCTCAAGGTCACCCATCATCCCAGTCCTTGCCACCAGCAGGAGTCTCCTAACTGGCCTCGCTTCAGACACTCCATTCCCAGTAATCCTGCCCTCCACACTGCAGCCAGAGTGGAAGGCAGGATTTCAGTGCCAACCTGATTATGTCCTCTTTCCCCTTCAAGGACTAGCAGATTCTCTGAGAATCAAAATCAACCTTGCTAATGTGGCCACCTCTTCCACAAAGGGTCCTCCTCTGTCTAGCTCTCCAGTTTCATGTCCCACCATATTCCCCTCCTTCCCAGGCCCCGGGGGCTCTCTCCCCGTGCAGGTCCTGGATACCTCCCCCACAAGGCCACCCAGGCAGCCGGCCTCCGCAGGGAGCTCTCCATGGTGCTTGATCTCAGGTCAGAGAAAGCCTTTCCCGGCACTTGTAACTCCTTTATGGCACGGTTTATAAACTTTAGCTGGGAGATGTTTTGACTACCTCCATTTCTCGGGCCAGTCTCTACATTCTGTGAGTGGTGATGTGTATTTGCTCACTGTTATATCCAGTTCCTCAAGGAGCCTGGCTCAATGCAGGGGCTCAGACAATACTTGTTAAATGAATGAAATGGTAAACAGCATGTACTTGATAAATGATGTGAAGTAAATAGACAAATGACATTCATACATAGTCATTCAAAAATATTTATGGAAGTACCCCTTCTTATGGAAGAGTGTCAGCTCTTTTTCCTACTATGATAGAATAGAAGACAAGGGCCAAGTCTCAGGGAGGACCCTCAGATAGTATTTAGGTTCCAGAGATGCTTGCTTCAGTGTTTAGCATTTTATAATTATAATAATGAAACATTTAAACATCCTATAGCTGGCATCACAATCATCTCAGAGAGGAAATAAATGGTCTCCCTTTGAGAAAATATCTTTGGAAGGTGGCGGATGGCTGGCAAGCTGAGACCCAGGCTCAAGAAGAGACCAGCACTCTGGGGACACTTAAACAGCTGGGAAAGGAAGTGGCAGGAATGTGTTCTGCTACTGAGAGGAAGACAGGGAGATGAGGACCAGGAGGCAAAGAAGGAAGTGACAGGCAGGAGGGGTGGGCAGAGGCTGGGCCACAGGGGTACCCGCTGGCAGCTGGCTGGTGTTGGACAGTACAGGACCCACCAGAGGTCACCTGTTTGGAAGTGGTTTCCTTCCCTCCTCTGTCACCTGACTGTACTCCGGAACTCATGTTGTGACCATTGGTACCAAAGAAAGAGCTATGTCTGACATCTAGACAGTCAATGGATACAAAGCAGAAGCAGCCCCAGAGCAGGAGCTGAAGGCAGAGGGGACACAAAGGCTGTAGCCTCTGAGTGTCATGAGGAAAGCTCCCGGAGTTCCAAAGGCATGGAACACAAGCCATCTTATCTACATTTCTGGAAGCAGGCAGACCCCAGCCAGGCAGTCTGCACCATGAATATATATATAATTCTATTATAAGGGCACCAGAGGAAATTTTTTTTTTTTTTAATTTTTGTGCTGCTGGAGATTGAACCCAGGGCCTTGCACATGCTAGGAAAGTGCTCTACCTTTGAGTTAGACCCCTTAGCCTATGGTCATCATTTTTAAGAGGGTCATGAGTCCTCAGATGCCTTTGATGTGATCCAGGACCTTGTTGGAATCATTTTGCTCAGAGAGAGACAGGTCTGAAGAGCCACAGGAATTGGATCCAGGTATGAGCACATCTCAAATCTCACGTGCTCTAGGCAGCTCCAGCCCCCAGGAACCCTCCCTCCTCCTACTGAGCGCCCCGGTCCTCTCTCCAGGTCCCTGTGCACCTACATATCAATTCAGTAGTCCCCTTGACTTTTCCTCTTCTGCTCTCTGAGCCCATCCTGTAAGCCCACCTCCTCTCTTGGTTAGATTGCCACTTTTGACAGACAACCACAAGTCTCCTGATCTTCAGGTACCCCACACTGCCCAAAGATGTGCCCAGGTGCCATGAGCCCCTGGGGATGGATATCTGCAAACCTCCCCATATTGAGCTGTGCTATTTTCAGCCCAGCCCAACACACACACGCGTGTGCACACACACACACACACACACACACAACAGAGTCTTTGCTAGATGAACCATTTGACTGGCTTTATTGGGTAGAAATTGAGGGTCTTTCAAACCCAGTGACAGACACAAAGTACCCTGATGATGTTTGTAGGTCTAGGCTTCCAGCCATCACTGCAGAATCACACGCAGCTAGAATTATGCTACAGGAGTTTGTAGGAACCAATGCTTCCAAAGCCATGTTTGCACAAAAATAGGCCAGTGCTGCAGGGCCCCCTCCCCCAAAGCACTCACAATGGCTCAGCGTTTCTCTCCAGGGCCAGGGGGAGCAAATCAAGGGAACCAGAGAGGGGCTTCTGCCACCAAAGGCATTTCTCCAAGATCCCAGCCAAGGCCGCCGCAGGCCTCCCTTTCCTTCTGCAGTGGGGCAGGCTCTGTGGGGCACCATGCAGCATGGCTTGGCTCCTGGAGAGGAGAGCAGAGGAGGCTGGAGCAGGAACCAATGGACACAGCTCAGAGGCAAGTCGCTACCACCAGCTGCCCAGGCTGCTTCATGGAGGCCCTGGACAGGGCCTCTGGGAAACACATCATGCCCAACTGAAGTCACACCAGGTACAGCACCTGGCCCTAGGGCAAGCACTTCCACAGCTCCTCTGCTGTCACCCAGCATCTGTCCTGGCTGTATCTGGGGAGGGGGTGGCAGGGGATTGACTCCAGATGACCCTTGGAGCAGCCCAATGTCTGCTTATTGGGATGAAGTGCTCACTTTGTTAAAAAAAAAAAAAAACACAAACATATACGTACATTTCACACTTCAGATAATACTGCATTTCAGGAGCACTGTGACTTTCTATGGTGATGTCAGGCTGGTCAAGGAAGGGAATCTGCAGGCCATAAGCTCCTGCCACTTCCCTAAATCATGTGCAGAGTGTGGGGAAGACTGGCTGTCTCATGGAGAAACCTTGGACAGGGGACTTGCTCAAAAGTCAGCCACAATGAAGGCTGAGCATCCCTCAGGATAAGTATTTAAGACTGACTCTCAGGGGAATTGGCAGGATTGGCCATTTGGCACCCACCAGCTTCCTCTCAAAGATCCAGAGCAGCAAGGCACTGGCAAGGACTCCCTACACACTGCTGCTTGGCTTGGGCCTTTGGTCTGAATGACTCTACTAAGTACCACTGCTACTCCGCTCTCCCCACAGAGACAGGACAGTACTGCTGGTTCCAGTGCCCTGGGCTTGGCAGATAGGAATAAACACCCAAAGCCCCTCGACACAGATACTGGGCGGGCTGTTGGGCCAGGGGTAAAACCCACACCTGGACCAAATAACCCCGGCAGGAAGAAGAGGGTAACTCAGGGGACCTCCAGTCCTCCTCTGGAGCTCTGGAGCCCTGGCTGCCTCCCCCTGCTCCCTATCCCTGCCCACCTTGGAAAACTTTGGCCACCCAACAGGAGACCTCCACTGCCAATAACCCATGACCTGGGGCACACCATGGCCATCTTCCTGGGCCTAGGTAGGGTTGCCACCATCTGCCCAATCCTCCTCCTCAGGGTACAGCAAAGCACAGTGAGAAAATGGTTAAAATGCTGGGAAAGTAAAAGTGTCTACCTGCAGTATACTAGCATTCTCAAATTCAGAAATTAACCCAGGCCTGAGCTGCCACTGAGCCAGCCCTGGTCCCCAATGAGGACCTGACCCCTGCTCCCATGTGCATTAAATAAGGATGTCACAAGCACAGCTGGAGATGCAGAACAGGGGTGTTCTGGCCACAGCATCAACCACATTGCAAGGTCCCTTTGAGGTGGGGCTGGTTTTCCCTCCCTCCTGTCCTTTTTCCTTGGAGGAGAGGTGGCAGGAGAGAATCACTGAAGTTAGGAATAGGCAAGCTCAGAAGAGGGAGTCTCCCAACTCAAGCTTCACCAGATAATGGACCATTTCACTTATGAACTTACAGATAACTGAGGGTGGATCTCTTAAGCACCAAGATTTTTTTTGAGTGCGTTTTGAGTTTGGGGGGATGAAAATCATTATAAGGTGGAAAGATGCCTCCTTGACTTCTTAATGACAGGATGCTAATTGTTGTTTAAGGGAGGTCTCTGCCTGGCTGTGACATCACAGAGCGAACTGAGCTGAACCTCTCTGCTGCCCTCAGACTTACTGCCACATACATGCTAGGATGGCTTGTGGCTTCTGAGATGCATGGATCTGGTCTTTTTTGTTTGTTTGTTTTTTGTTTTTTTGTTTTTTTTTGTTTTTTTTGTTTTTGGCACCAGGGACTGAACTCAGGGGCACTCGACCACTGAGCCACATCCCCAGCCCTATTTTGTGTTTTATGTAGAGACAGGGTCTCACTGAGTCACTTAGCACCTCGCTGTTGCTGAGGCTGGCTTTGAACTCGCGATCCTCCTGTCTCAGCCTCCCTAAGTGCTGGGATTACAGGCGTGA
>CM053412.1:24613151-24660252 GCA_028644305.1 Xerus rutilus | reverse complement strand
TTGGTACTGGAGATTGAACTCAGGGGTACTCGACCACTGAGCCACATCTCCAGCCCTATTTTGTGTTTTATGTAGAGACAGGGTCTCACTGAGTTGCTTAGCGCCTCGCCATTGCTGAGGTTGGCTTTGAACTCGCGATTCTCCTGTCTCAGCCTCCCTAAGTGCTGGGATTACAGGCTTGAGCCACCGCGCCCGGCTGTGAATGGTCTTAACATGACTGGACTGTGCCCTTAAAAATGATCAAGATGGTCAAATTTTATATTGTGTGGATTTTACCATAATTAAAAACTAAGAAGAGAAAGAAATCTTTGTGAGTATTGAGACAAAACAGATTTTGTCAATGTTATAGGTTGCCAAGCATTTGATTTTTGTTGCTAGGTTAATTGCAGGTTGTATTTTATATTTAAATATAAAGATGTAGAAGTTGGCTTGTGTGCCAACTTCTTTTTCCATCTTCTTCTCACTCAAGGTTCCACTCTGGATTTTAGGCCGAACATTGCTAGTGGACAGCTGCAGCCACTGAACCACAAGCAAGTGTGTGCTCGAGGCCCCACTGGACATGTCACTTGTACTGATTGCCTAGTGTCACCTCTCCTCCAGATTCTCAGTTCGCTGTTATAACAAGCACTCAGGTGGTTCTGATGCAGGTGAGCTACACTCTGACTTTGAGGAGCACACTGCTTTGCTTGGATGTCTTGGATATAATCAGCCTCCACAGACTGGCCTAATTTGATGAGACCACTCAAGAATAGAAGAAAGCACACCCTGGCCATTCACATACCCCTATCCTAGCCTCACCTGACCCATGAGTCACAGCTAGGCTCCTTGCTGCAGAGAGACGGGGCCAGGGAATGTGTTGAACTCAGAACAACGCCTCACGCCTCCACCCACAGGCCCCCTGGGAATGAGCCCCTGGCCTTCCACTACAGCAGACATTCTGAAAAGCTCAGCTCATCTGTTTCTCAGCCAAAAATAAAGCATTGTCTCTAGTTTTTGGAACACTATTGATAAATCCCTTGTGTACTGCAGCCCACCCTGCCCTTCAGCTGCAAATGCAAGGTCCTGGCTCTTCTCAAGGGGTTTGAGGAACGAAGGAAGGGGAAAGGAAGGAAAACAGACAATGTCTTTCCCTTCTTTTTCTTAAGCTAGAGAAAGAGATTGGTCAGCAACCAAGAGGCAGATGAGCAAGATTATGATGGGGGGGGGGGAGGAAAGCAGAGATTGGGTGCTGGAGCCAACAGGCCCCCACTTCACAGAGGTTCAGCTCCTGGGCCCCAAGCTCCCCAGGACAAGCAGGAGAGTCTTTGCCGACCTAGAATGTACTAGGCAACAAAATTACCAACAGAGGATTATGCTCAGCCCGCGACTCCTCTGTGGTGTTAGCTGGTTTATTAACAGGGTCTCCTGCACTATTGGAGCCTGTGAGGTGACCAGGACCTCCTTACTGGAGTAAGCATATGCTGAACAGTGTCCCCCAGTGTGGCTCTGTGCCAGTGCGAGGGACACAAAAATGACTCAGTTACTGGGCCTTCCCTTGGGGCAAAAACAGACCTTCTACCAAAGACATAGATACTTGGGCTGTGTATTCTAAGGGTGTCCTAATGGAGTCAGTGCTGGTCACAGCAGAAGTGCAGAGGAGAATGCCTGGTCCAGGACCATAGAGGAGAGGCAGCAGGGGCCATAACTGGACCTCATCTGGGAAAGTGGCTGGATCAAAGGAAGGAAACAGGAGATAGGAGGAGGGGGTGGTTCCAGGCACTTGGATCTGCATATGCAAAGGCACAGTGCCTGGAGGATCATGGGAAGGGGTGGCAGGCAGGTCTCTGGGAAGGTGAGGGAGCCAGCTTGGATCATGGCCTGGGTGGCTTGCTAAAGAACCTAGGCTTCACAGTACAGGTAGGCAATGGGCCCCATAAAAGGTGTTTTCAGGTGGTAATTCTCTGACAGCAGAAAGATCAGCCAGAAGGGCTTGAATTAGGGCAAGAACTGACATAGGGAGGGAATGAACTCCAGGGGTATTTATGAGCTGTAATTGACAAGATTTGGTGGGCAAATAAACATAGAGGCTGAAGACGTGGAGCCAGGTTTGGGGTAAAGGGAACCTACGCCCACTGAGAATCCAGTTTGTGGGGCCCTGAACTAGGCATTGCCCAACACTGTAGCACTTGATCTTTGCAATAGCTGGTCAGGTGTGGTCCTGTCCTCATTTTTCAGATGATGAATTGGAGCCTTCAGGGGCTTCTGGAACTCCCCAAGGTCACACAGCTACTAAGCTGTGGGAGAAGACTCTGATTCCAGATTGTTCTTTTAACAATACCATTCAAGGACAGGTTGGGGTCTGAGATGCTGCTCAGGTGTGGACAGTCAGGAGGCCCCAAGGGGATGCTTCTGATGCTCCCAGGGAGGACAGGCCTCCAGGTGAGGGGGCAAGAAGTGAGGACAGGAGACCTGGAGGCTGCGAGTAGATGAGATTTCTGCAGGAGCGCTCCTGGTAAGAGTAGAGAACCCTGAGGAAGCTTCACAGAAGAGGAGTCAGAAAGAAGCCTGAGGAGGAGCATTCAGAGAGCAGGAGGCACATCAGGGGAAGAATGGTTTATCAGAAAACAGAGACAGCTTCGAGAAGAGGCCAACCACATCACACTGCTGTCAAGGAGACCTGAGAAGTAGCCCGTTTGGCAATGACAATCTTTATGCTGGCAACCTCCAGGATTCAGAATTGACTTCTGCACACATACACACACACACGCACGCACACACGCACGTACCACGTACCGGGCAATTGTCCCTGAACCTGCACTTCGCAGCAGTCTGCACAGTGAGCTCCTATGTGTCTGTGCACACACACCAGACTGTCCCACCAAGATCACAGGGATTACACTTTGCTCAGCACTTGTCCCCTGGCACCTAGTTCAAGGCCTGGCACAAAATGAGCACTCAGGGAATACACAGAGAATGCTAGGGTGTGCTCTGCTTTCCCTTCAGGCTCAGGAAGCACATTCCCTGCTCCCCGCCCCCCAACACTCAGCCCTCAGGGTGATGCTCAGCCACTCGGCCCTCTGCAGCACCAGGCGATCAGTGAGCAGAGTTGCTGCTGCCGCATCACTAACTTGGTCCCCGAGGCCTCCCTGACCTTGGGTCACCTTCCTTTCTGCCTGGCTAAGCACTGAGCCATGGGCTGATTTTGCTGCCTTTCAAGCTTGGAGCAGTAGGTTTAGCACAAAGGAAGACATGGTGGTTGTTTTGTTCATGGGAAATCAATGTCCCTTAAATACAAATTTAACTGGTAGTCTGTACTGCACCATGACAGGGCTGCAGAAGAATGTGGCAGAGGGCGTTCAGAGTCAATGCCTAGGTCTCCTGCCTTTGAAATAATGTATTTTCCTACAAACACTGGCTGCAGGAGAAAGAAGATGGTAAGTCAGGAGGCTAGGAGAGTCCTAGCTGAACCTCTAGCTGGCCATGTGGTCCTGGGCAAGTCAAACATGTTATTTAATGTGTATGCTTTCTGGGCACCTCTCCTCACCCAAAAAACATGAAGACCACCTCAGTTGCCCTCCAAGGCCACTGAAGGGGCTCAGTACTGATGCAGGGGGCAGGGCTTGGAAGAGGCACCCACAAACAGAGACTGTGCCTGGACCCAGGACAGCCTCCCAGAGCATATGTCCCTAGAACAGAGCCTAGCACCATCCTGCAATGGCATCTTGGTCTGGATCCCTCTTGTTGAAGTCCTGGTGACATGGACTGGGGAGCTAAGACAGGATTTGGAGTTCCACAGACCTGGGTGCAGTGCCTCCAATGGGTACCTAAGCAAGTTTCCGAGTCACTCTGAGCTTCAGTCTCCTCACCTGTGTCAAGGAGCCTCCCCACCTGAGGGTTCTTGTGATGATGATAGATAATGCAGGGAAAAGGCTTGGCATAGTGCCAGCACACAATGACAATGTGGTCAATCTTGGCTATTATAAAAGAAAATATTTATGGCTTAGATCCATACATCATGAACACCTCAAAAAATGGAGATTGTGCGGGGTGTGCAGTGGCACATGCCTATAATCCCAGCCACTCGGAAGGCTGAGGCAGGAGGATCACCAGTTCAAAGCCAGCCTCAGCCACTTAATGAGGCCCTAAGCAACTTAGTAAGACCCTGTCTCAAAATAAAAAAATTAAAAGAGCTGGGGATGTAATTTAGTGGTTAAGCACCCTGGGTTCAATCCTTGGTTCAAAAAAAAAAAAAAATAGAAATGGAGATTGTACAGACCCTAGATATATTTTCTAAGCTTCCTCTGGCAGAGACGAGGAAACTGAGATTCTGAAGGAGAGCAGGGACTTGTCCTAAGATCCATAGGCAAAGTACAGCCATAAGCCAGATGTCCCAACTTCTTCATCCCCAGATACTATGAGGACCCTGGCTGGGGCAAATTTCAACCCCAACATCCTTGGCTGTGGGGACCCTGGTATCCCACTCACCAAGGCTCCTGCCCCAACCATGCCCACCTAGTGCACATCTCCAACCGAGTTCCCCAGAGAGAGCTCTGTCCCCAGCAGGCACTTGGTAGAGCCCCAGGCATGACTTCGCCCAGGCCACTTCCCTATTGTGGGCCCATTTCCTTAAATGAGACAAAAGGGCCTTTGAGACCCTTCCAATTCTGTTTTCTGTCTCTCAGGTGGCCCTGGGGCTCTGCCTATAAAATGAAGTGACCAGGTAGAAGGTCCCCCTCCCTGCAGTGCTCACAGCTCCTCTTCCCTGGCACATGGTCCTGCAGTATGTGTGTAATCTGCCTCCTCCCCAGGAAACAGGGATGATGCCTTTGTAACCCATGACTGCCCAAGGTCAACCAAAGACCAGAACAGATTTTCCAGAAATGTCAGAGGGAGGGAAGAAGGGAAGAAAGGAGGAAGGGAAGAGGAAAGAGGACAGAAGGAAAGAGAGGGAAGGAGAAGAAAGGGAGGAGGAAAGGAAGGACAGATGGACAGGCAGGCTGAAGCCTCCCAGCGCTAGCATCTACGCTTCCGCAAAGCTATGTTCTAAGGCAATTCACCAACAGCGTCTGTTAGGCGCAATCACATTCATGGTGGAAACCCAGGGGGAGGAGGGGGAAGCAGAAGAAAGGATTTCAGGCGTGAAATGACAAGGGACCCTCTCAGCCTAGGCACAGCTGATTTGAAGAAGCCCAGGCCCACAAGTTCCTGTGCGGGAAGGCACCAGGCCCACACTGCAGGGGGTCCCGGCTTCACAGCAGAAACCTCAGGAATGCTGGTGTCAGAGGCCTCACCCTGCTTCCAGTCACTAAGCTCATGTGACAAGGCAACACTTTCCAGCTGATTGTCCCCATTCAGGAACACAGTATAGCAAGACTCTGCAGTATTCAGGAACATCAAGAGGAACACATCTTTATAAATAACTCCTGGATAAAATGGAGCTGAAAATAGGGAGAAGAGGAAGCAAATTGCTAAGCACTTATTGAGTCGATAGCATTGGCTTGGAAACCTTAGTGCAAATGGCTGGCCTGTTTTATTTCCTTCTCATCAAGAGGTCAGAGGCAGGATGGAACTTAGAGGCACCGAGACTGTGTGTGTCCCAGGATGTGTTTGAAAGGGTGTGGCTGCCTTTGGGGATTGGCTCTCGGGAAAGATAATAACCCAGGCTTTCCCAGCTCTGCTGGGTGCAGCTGAGTTGCTCGCCCCGGAGAGCTCTGAGCTCTGAACGGCTTTTTCTTCACTGGAAGGTCTGGTGGCTGGTTGACTTCTAAGCTCTGAGATCGTAATCCATGGCTAGTCCTTGGTATAAAAGTCAAGAGGCTAAAAGCCTGAATTAAATCTTAACTGTGCTCAGATGTCCTGTTTTCTCCCTATGGTCCTTAGGGTCATCCTTTAGCCACAAGGCCACTACAGTCTGTGCTCTCTCAGAATCTAAAACTGAGTGGAAATGTGCTTATTTACTTGCAATCCCTAGACCCCTGACTTGGGGGCGTGGCCCAGCAGAACGTGCCCTGTGGGCAATTAGAGGCAAAGCATGGAGGCCCAGCGGGTCTAGGACAGAGCTGATTCTGTCCCCGCCCCAGCCCTGTCCCCCTGCCCCAGGACCCAAGCACAAAACTGAATTACTGAGGGAGCGACAGCCTGCCCACCAGGTCACTGCCCTGCCAGGCCAGGAGCCCCCAGTTTCGCCAGAAGGGAGAGGAGGAGAGGTGGCTCGGTTGTGGGCAGCCCGGCGAGGTCGCATCAGCAGCAGCCGCAGGTGCCAGTGTGCACGCGGAGGATCCCGCGGCTGTGCAGATGCAGGAAGTTGAAGATCTCGGAGGGCATGGCGTGGAAGCCGGGGCGCGGCTTGACGTTGTCGTAGTAGTGGTGAGTGATGTAGAGGCCCGAGGGGTTCATGGGGAAGGCCCAGAAGCCGAACAGATGCACCTCCTCGCACAGCTCCAGCGCCGCGGTGGCCAGAATAAGGCCGGTGCTGATGCGCTTGGCGCGCACGCCCAGGCTGAGCCAGTAGCGCGACACGTTGACCAGGTACTGCGGGTGGAAGTAGTAGACTGCCTGCGGCGACTCGAAGTCATCCAGCACGTACTTGACGCGGATGGACACGTCGGTGTTGCGCGTGTTGTAGAAAGCGGGCAGCAGCACCGACGCGTTCTCGTACACCTGCAGCACGCGGAAGAAGGGCCGCCGCCACTTCTCCAGCTTGTGGAACCTGCGAGGGGACCGCAGAGGGAGAGAAGTCCTGTCGCCTGCTCCTCCCTACCCTTACCCTACCCCTGCTCCTCCGCGCGGCACCGCCCCTGGCTTCAGGCCCGCTGCCCCCTGGGAACTTTGCAGAGGGAGGGGGCGGGAACTCACAAGGCCACGCCCCCTCTCCTCCCGCGCCTCTGTGGAGGAAGGGGTGCTGGAGAGGTCAGTCCAAACCAAAGGGCGAATACCTAGTGTGTGGCTGCGGGGGCAAGCCAGAGGCCATGCTTAACCCCAAAAGATGTGCTTGGCAGGGGGGGTGCATGGTGTCCAGAGCTCTCACATCCTTCCCTGCACCGTCTTCCCCAAGATCCCCCAAGGATGAGCCCTGTCCTGGCTCAGCCTCCTCCCGGGCCTCTTACCCACTCTAGCACACCTTTTTCGGTACCTTGAATAGCCCGCCCTCTGTGGCCTCTCATCCCATCCTGTCCCCTCCTCCACATCATCTTTGCTGCAATTGATAGAATTTATCAACTCCTCCTCCTCTTCCTCTCCTCTCCTGTGTCCCTCCTCTTGCCCTTCAATATGACATGGATGGTGGGACTATGCCCAGGACTATGGGGTCTCAACAAATTGGCCTCTTCCCTGAACCTCCCAGCACATCCACAGGGGGCAGCTGGGTGGAGAGCTGAGATCTGTGACTCTGGCTTCTCCAGCGCTACCTGTCCTAGTCACACTCTGGAAGATGCCTGACATCCCTAGCTGACAGACAGCAGGCTGGCCCACACTGTCCAAAGGAAATCCAATGCTGGCCTCACGTACAATGTTAAATGTTCTAGTAAACACAACTTGAAAATATAGAAATGGGAGAAATTAATTTTTATGTTTTATTTAACTCAATATATTGAAATATATATTGAAATACTTTCGTTCTAAGATGGAATTAATATTAAAAATCAATGAGAAAGTTACACCCTTTCATTTGCATTAAGTCTTTGAAACTCAGTGTATATTTCCTGGGAACAGCCTGCACACCTCAGTCTGGACTAGCCACATTCCCAGTGCCCAGCAGCTGCAAGGGACTGTTGGCATGAGGACAGCACAGCTCTGGAAGGAGGGCCACTGACCTCTCCGTGATGATGCTGGGGTTCACCGTGACAACGTCTGTCTTCACCCCCACATCCACGGTGTACTTCTCTGAGATGGGGGGTAAGTTGCACCTGCAGAAGACACAAGGTGGCCCATGCAGGGGGTCAGTCACTGTACAGGTGACACTGGGAGGGGGCAAGGGTAACAAAGGATCACATGGGCAGAGGGATGCAGAGGTGGCCATCTGGGCGGGACCTCTGTGGCCACATTAATAAGACAATGGCCCTCTTGCTCCATGTCCAGCATCAGGACAAGCAAATAGGTTTTTGCTGAATTTCCGGACCCAATAGACAGAGAAACCACCAGAGGAAACGCATAGTTACAAGCTCAGTAGTCCCTGGACCTCTGGAGAGCAGGGTCATGGCTCTAAGTGGACAGATGGCTGAGACACACTCCCTTGCCTGGGGGTAGACTTCTCTGAGGAAGCGACACTTACACTGAGGTCAGGAGGAGGAAGTGAGCATAAGCCCACCAGTGGGAAGACTGAACAAAGGTGGGAGATAGTCAAAGGGGAGTCCTCAAAATGCAGTACTGAGTGACAGAGCAAGTTGCAAAGTGTGCATGAGGAACATACTGTGTGTACTCTCCCCTGCGGTAGAGTCATGGCCACTACAGATGCTCATACGCATCCCAATCCCTGAACCTATGAATAGGTTCTGCTCACAGAGCAGAAGGGACTCTGCAGCTGTAACTGTTAGGGATCCTGGGAGAGGGGGATTAGCCTCCATGAATCCCAAGGTCATCATGGGAGAGGGGCGTCTTTTAGGAGAAAGTGATGTCACAACAAAGGAAAGAGAAGAAAATGGGTGACAGCAGAACCAGAGAGACTGGAGGATGCTACAGTGCTGGCGCTGAAGCGCCGTGAGCCAAGGAGGGCAGACGGCTTCCAGGAGCTGAAGAAGGGAACCCGTCCTCCCTCACAGCCTTTCCCTCCCCCCACCCAAAGGGACGTGGCCCTGCCAATGCCTTGACGGGAGCCCACAGAGACCTCTCACCACCCGAGCTATAAGATGGCACACTTATGCTGTTTCAAGCCACTGCTTGTGGGGACTTGTTACAGCAGCAATAGGAAATTGACCCCAAAGAGTGAAAGTTAACAAAGTATTTAGGGATACATCCACATGGAAAAAGAACACTTTTTTTTTTGGTACCAGGGAATGACCTCAGGGGCACTCGACCACTGAGCCACATCCCCAGCCCTATTTTGTGTTTTATGTAGAGACAGGGTCTCACTGAGTTGCTTAGTACCTCGCCATTGCTGAGGCTGGCTTTGAACTCGCGATTCTCCTGTCTCAGCCTCCCAAAGTGCTGAAAAAACTACTTTTAACAATGAAGGAATGATAGGCACAAAATTCAGGGTGGTAATTACCTCTGGAGTAAAACAGGTAGAATGGGGAAGTTGATAGACTACCTTGATATAAACCTTCAACTTTTAAATTAATTGGTTGGTTTACAGATATGCATTTTATTGTTTTGCTACATACTTAGAGATGTGGCACTAGTTTTTTTCTTTTTTCATTGAATAGTACATGATGAATGAATAAACACACTGAAAAGGAGTGTGTGTTAACTGGGTAAATTTGAAGGTCATGAGCATTTCAAACAGAGGTCTTGTGCAAAGGCCCTGTGGTAAAAGAAAGCAGGAGGCATCTGGGAATGACTGAAGCCTGATAACTGCAGCAGAGTGAGGAGGGTGGTGGAAGCAGAGAGCAGAGAGAGAAGAAGGGGCTGGATTACAAAGGACTGTGAGCCATGCAAAGGAGTGTCTGCCCTTCATCCAGAAGTTGTGGGTCTAAGGAACAATTGTACAGAACAACCCTGAATAACAGAACCAGGACTGTCACCTGTCTGATAACCCAACCACAACTCTCCTATCAGACCACTGTGGAAGGCAGCTTTTATATTCCCCTTATAGACAGGGGCTGTGCAATCTATTTACTATTTATTAAGCACCTACAACATGCCAGGAACTTTCATGGGATTATATGAGACATGGATAACCTTAAGGGGCAGATATTAGGTCCCCTGTGTTGTGAATGAAAAGCAAGACATCATATCCAAGGACCTGAAGCTGTGACGTGGTCCAGGCAGGGCTGTGGACACACCTGTCTGACCCCATGCCTAAGGCACTTTCCCAGTACAACAGTATCCCTGCACACAGCAGAGACTGGCGCGTTTACTGGCGAGTTTTGGATACGCACGGCAGGCACTCAGCCAGGCTTTGCCACTACTGCCCAGCTAGGACAGAGACAGTGATGACGATGAAAGGACCCTACGTCTCCAAAACCAGCACAAACAACTGTGTGCTGCACCAGGCTCAGGTGGTGGGGCAAGAGCACGCCCCTCCAGGGGAACGCTTACTAGCCCCTAGGGAGCTGGGGAGAGGCCCCAGTACAGCACAGCACGGAAAATGCAGGACAGGAGCCACACCCCCAGTTCTGACCATGACCAGCCTCGTGGTCTGGGCTTGAGATGTCACCTCCATTTCCCACTACCCGCAATTGTTTTCATATGTAAAATGAGAGAATATCAAAACGCAAATTTGTATTATAACAAAACTTAGTGTGCCTCCCGCATTGCTGGAAGGTGTTGCATGTATTAACTCTTTAGTCCTCACCTGGGGGTAGGTACCATGGTGGCCCTCATCCTGAATTTCAGGAGGGGAAGGTGGAATGGTTAGTTAGGTCGCTTGCCCAAGGCGACAGAGTCCCTAATTCAGACACAGGCTTCCGGGCCTCAGACCCATGGTTTAACCAGTCTACCACCCCGCAGCATCCTGGCGATCCTGTGACCCCGCTCTTCCACTCACTCCTGCACCCCTTCACCCCATGTTCATTTTCTGAGTAATTACAATGTGCCAGCCACTGTCACAGGAAGTTCCCTGTGTTTCCAGTCACCACAAGTGAAACCACCCAGCTGATCCAGGCTACAGGGCTGGCTGTCCAATGCCACATGAGAAGTGGCACCAGGTTCTTCTCATGTGCAAGTGGGACAGCCAGGGAAAGAGTGGGGATCCCTGGACTCAGCCTGAAGGACCAGGGGAGCAGCACAGCCAGAAGGTCAGGGCCAGGGTGGGCCACATTCCAGGTGGAGGGAACGAGACCTTGAAAGAGCAGTAGCTGACATTTATTAGGCACAGAGGGGATGTCCAGGGCAGTAGGCATTAAGAGCTGAAGCAGTACCATCTCACTTCTTAATTCCCCAGCTCCGGGAAGCTGCTCTCATTAAACCCATTTTCACATGAGGAACCACAGCCCAGAGGGGCAAGATGACTTCCAAAGGTCATGCACCTGGACAGAAGTTCAGACAGGCCCCAGAGACTCGGGAGTTTCCCTGAAAGACACCTTTCAGGAGCGAGGCCTTCCCAGCCTCCAGGGGCAAGCGTGCAGCCATGCTCAGGATTCAGGGAGGGCTGCCACGCTGGAGGACTCTTAACCTCATCCTGGGCTCCTCGGTGTCCACAGGGAGTACGGGTTGACTCAAGGCAGCAGGAGGAGGTGTCTCTCACATGTCACCCACCCACCCACAGCATGCTACTTCCAAGCCTGACACAGTGTGTCCTTGGTTTCCTTTTCCTAGGGACAGGAGGTTGGGGTTGCACTGCCAGGAACCCAAAATATGCAAAAGCTGACTTTATTCCAGGACTTCCAGTCACACCAGACGTCACCTACCTCCCTTCCTGCTACCAACTCTGAGTGGCCCCATGATTGTGGATACATAACCCCTGAGATCCCACTACAGACTCAATCTGTGGGTCTCTGCTTGAAGCTCTTATTGGCAACCCATCTTTACCCAGGCTAAAGAGGAAAGCCAGGATCCCCAAAAACATAGGGGTATTCTACATAAAGGAGAGGTGTTGTAAGGACCAGTGTCCAGCTTAAAGCCAGGGCGAAGCCACAAGACTGCCCAGCTTCCAATCAGTGCTCAGGGAAGTGTAGAGCCGGCAGGGAGGCAGGCACCCAGCAGACCTTACCATCAGCCTGGCCCACGGGTCCTCAAGGCCTCACATCTTGTGTGATCTTTGCTCTTTACATGCTTCCCACTCTGCAGATGTGAAAACTGAGGACCTGAGAGTCCAACAACTAACCCCAAGGGATGGGCTGGAGAGAGAAAGGGACACCCCAGAGCATGAGGGTGTGTGAGGCTGGGAAGCGGGGGGCTAACTGCTTGAAGGGCAGCATCAGGACATGGGGTAGAGCTGCACTTTGTGGGATGTCAAGGAGGAGGAGGGTGGTAGGGGCCAATGGCAGGTGCAGACCCAAGGGGTTCTCTTACCGGAAGACAAAGTCAGCACTGTTGATCTCCCGCCCGCAGCGGCTGTTCTTAAGGATGCCTCCATTGCCCACCACCGCGCACTTCTTAAACTGGGACCGGTAGTAGGGCATATCCTGGGGGAGGCACAGGCACAGCTGTCAGAGCAAAGGTCACCCCTGCCCTCATCTGGGGCACGTACCTCTGCAACCATGGCCACCTCTATGAACTCTTGACCCCATGAGCCAGCCTTACTGGGAATGTGGGAGGAAAGTGGGTCTCCATTTTGCACGTGAGAAGCGCAGTCAACTTGTTACTGTTAGGTGGCCCCAAAGGTCCCTCCCACATCTGACACCCAAGAGTCTGCAGGCAGCTGCTTCCTAGCACACAAGGGAGGATCCTGGAGCATCACACAGCAATGGCAGCATCAGGAATTAGGCTAACTCTAGAGGAGATGCTGCAGCGTCTGGGGACACTTGGTATTCACAGCCCATTTCCCTGGAGGGACAGGCCCAAGGGGACCAGGGCAGGAAAAGCACAGGTGTCTCAAAGACAGTTAAAGCAGAGGAAGGAAAAAACCACAGTTATCTTTGGGAAAATCAACAAAGGCATATTATATAGATATTTCCCAAATGTCTATAAATCAAGAACTACCTGAAAATATCCATTTCTAGGCTTCATCTAAGAACCATGGAATCAGAATCTCCAGGGCAGAGATAGGAGGCTGGGGAGCTGAGATTTTTACAAACCCCAATAAATACTTACCTTAAGGGAAGTACCATTGTATGACACCTGAATTAGAATTCAAGGACTGGAAAATTATGGCTCCAGGGCCACATCTGGCCTACCTCCTGTTTTTGTATGTCCTTTAATTTATGAACAGATTTTATATTTGCTAGAGATGGAACCCAGAGCCCGTGCCAAGACTCTACCCTCGAGCCACGCCCCAGTCCCTAGATTTTTAAATGGCTGGAAACAAAACAAAGACATGTGACATGTGAAAATTATAGACAATTCAGATTTCTGTGCTATTGGGACACAGCTGCTGTCCTTTGTTTATCATGTCCATAGTTGCTGTAGTACTGGGATGGAGGATGTGATAGAGATGATATGACCTTCAAAGCCCAAAACATTGACTATCTGGCTCTTTCCAGAAAATATTCGGTGACCTCTGCTCTTTCCCTGGGCCTCCGCAGTCCACACCACTGGCTGTTCCAGTCCCACAGGCCATACTTGGCTATATCATTCACTTTGTCACTTGTTACCAGCCTCGTGTTCCAGGGCTATGACCCACCTTGTAAAGGTGGCTCACTACCATGCTCTCCAGCACTGAGATGTGGGAGGAAACGGCTAGCCGTCAGCTCCTGCCCCTAGCTCCACAATACCTGAGTCTTACTGGTGTCCTCTGGTAAGAATGCAGAGGGTCTCTGGGCTTGGTCACACTAGCACTAGCACTAACCCTCCCAGGCCCTCAGGCTGCATCCAGAAAGACCTGCACACACCTCCACGTGGCATTACTTTTCTTATCTTTATTTTTTGGGGCGGGGGCGGTGCTAGAGATTGAACCCAGGGGTACTTTACCACTGAGCTACATTCTCAGTACTTTTTTATTTTTTATTTTGAGATAGGTTCTTACTAAGTTGCTGAGGGTCTTACCAAGTTGCTGAGGCTGGCCTCGAACTTAGGATCCTCCTGCCTCAGCCTCCCTAGTCTCTGGGATCACAGGTGTGTGTCCCCCACACCTGGCTCCACTCAACATTTCTACAAACTGGTCCAAAGCCTGGTAGTGAGCACGCTCCATATGACCTGCCTCTCTTCAGAGGTAAAACCCAGTCCACATCTGCTGACAAGGACAGCATGCCCTTCCATGAGAGTCTAGAGCCAGGGACTGTGTCCATGGTCAGCCCAAGAGAACCTCAGTTATCCGAACAGGTCACGTGTGTATATGTCTCACTCTGTGGCCACCATGCCAGGCCCCATCAACCTACCTCCAGATTTCCTTACATGAAAGGAAGGAAAGAAAGGTTTAAGTTTTGGATATTGTGGATATTCTTTAATGAGCAGCTGAACCTATGCCTATGCCAAACCCGTTACAGACAGAGACTGAGGCTGTGAAAGACTGACCCCAAGGTCATCTGACATGAGCTAAGTCCTTCAGGGACTGGATCTGCCTTGGATGGGGCTTTCTGAGGTTCACAGTCTTTGTGTGTCTGTTTCAATCCTGTGCCTACCTCGAGTGGGGGCAGAGGAGATCCCTCTCCCAGGTATCTGCAGACTGTCCTCCGTAAGCAATGCAATAACCAGGATTTTAACCACTGTCTTGCCAAAGTCACACAGGTGACCGCCAGTTGGCATTCATGGTGCCCAGACAGAACCCCCAAGGAAGACAGCAGACAGTCTACAGGGCCCAGGCAACTGGTCAACCAGGAAAAAGACACTTGAGTGCACAGGGCAGAACATGAATCACGCAAAATCACCAGGTGTAGACACAGAGGGCCTCGGCGGGGTGGGCTCCCTCAACCCCACACAGAGCACCCCACACAGAGCACCTTGGGAAACATGCGGAAGATCTCCTGGTTGATGTGGTAGATGCCGCTGGTGTCCACCTCGTACTTGAGCTTCGTCCCCAGTGGCGTGTTCTTCTGGGTGGTGAAGAGGAAGGCGGGAGCATTGCAGCACCTGGACAGAGTGGACCTGCGGGCGGGGGGGGGGGGGACAGGAGGGTGACACTAGGCACAGCACAGCCTCACCAAGGACACAGGAGTCACACTGCTGAGCCTCCCCCACCCTGATTCCCACGCTTGCTCTGGTCCCACACCTCCACTCGGGCTCCCCTCCTCTTCCAGTCGTCCTCCCGATGCCTCTCCAGGCACTGTCCTTTCAGCCCAGGCCAGAGTTCCCACCATGAAGCCTCCCTCTGTCCCTGTCTCCACCAAATGCACTTGTCCCAAAGGGTGGCACACAGATTGGGAGCCATAAACTTCATCTACCATATCCCTCTCAGGCTTGAGTGACAGCCATGGATGGCAAGGACTCCCTGTTCCCAGTCCTGCATGGGCTAGTCACACTCTTAGCTGTTCCTCACTGGAGCCTCCATCCAGATTTGCTTCCCAGAGCCACGCCACTCCTGCCTGCATTTGTGCAGCCTGAACTGAAAACTCCGGGGAGCCCAAGCTCCCCCTAGAGCCTTGGCCCTCATCATCGCAGACTAGAGGAGGCGTCCACCTTGTCTGAAGGGCTCCCAAAATCAAGACTCTGGTGGCCAGCAGAAATGTGCACTATCAATCACTCAGAAACTCACTCAGGAATAGGGAGGGTCAGAAACTGGGGTGGTGGGTGAGGCCGGCTGGTTCCAACAGAAATGTCAGAGTTTTTCATTTTTAAAAAAAGGAATTCTGGTGAGAACTACAGGGCTCAAGCTCAGGTGTCAGCTTTATTGGAAACAGGCTGGTGAGGCAAGCCTGGGCTCCAGCCAGGCCAGGGGGGTCTGGGTTCCCTTCTTCTCTGCACCAGGTATTCCACCCAGCAGTGCATTCTGGGGGCACGCCAGGAGACTCCACATGCTGCCTCACTGGGTCAGATCCTGGGCACGTTTTGCTCCCCTGCCCTGGGGACATAAAGCCCTGAATGCAGAGGGTACTGGACTTGACCAAGGGCACAAACCATTGCCCCCTCATGTCAGGGATCTGAGCCCATGAGGCCTACTTCCTCCAAAAGCAGCAAGAGTGGGCTGAGCACATGCAGGCACACTGTCTCCAGGCACAATTGCCACCAGCATCCAGGCAGCCTTGGAGACAGACCCCACAGAGCCCTGTGATGAGCACTAGTAAAAAACCAGTAGGAGGGCTGAGGCTGTAGCTCAGTGGCAGAGCGCTCGCCTCGCACATGTGAGGCACTGGGTTCAATCCTCAGCACCACATAAAAATAAGTAAACAAAATAAAGACACTGTGTCTGTGAGAGAGAGCTGGCCTGGGCGCATCCACAGTACATAATATGCAACAAATATCAGGTTTGTCAATCATATAGCTTTGGCCATAGTTCCATCTTGTAACAAGTTCCACATTCCTGTGAGTAGCCACAGGATGCTAATAGCATAGTCACCGGATGCTAATAGAATAGTCACACCCTATGCATCCTGTAGGGCTTGGAGGACAAAGGGCCTCTTAGCATATATAAAGAGGGACCTGAGCTCAGGAGAGACGGATGGATCTTGCCCTGTGAGTGTGTGTGAGCTCAATAAAGGAAGCTCTCTTGCCTTGTTCTGTGTGTGTGTGTGTGTGAGTGATTTTTCATCCGCGGCTCCCTCGCCTGACTCGGTTTCCCTTTGTGCTGGCGCGGGCGCTGGCATGTGTCCATGTATAACTAAAAAATATTTAAAAAAAAAAAAAAAAAAGAACCAGTAGGAGATTTCTGGAAGTCCAAGTTCTGGAATGGAAACATGGGTCACCGTCCTGGTGACAAGGGACCTGGATTCTAGTGTCTGCTCTGCCACTGCCAGCTGTGGAGCTCCAGGAAGGTCACTTTCCTTTCTGGGCTTGTTTCCTCATATGCAATTTGCAGGATTGACTCTTCCACGCCTGACCCTCTGTAATTCTGTGACTCCAGCTTGCCAAAGCTGGGAAGGTTACAGGATAATTTTTTTTATGATTGCATCTCTTGCAGGGACTTCACTAGAGGGCCCAGCTGGCCACTAGTCACAGACAGTGGTCTTTCCTGTGGAGAGGTGGGTTTTAGAATGTTACTAAGGCTTCCAGAGGGGAAGCTAGAAGACTGGCAGGGCAGGTCACAAACTATCACCTGTCCCTTTTAGCTTTGCTGGTGCAGAAAATCAATCTTGAGTACCCGCATTGAGAAAATTGACGCATAGTAACCAAGCTCACAAGTGACTGACCTATAAACCAAAATGCCAGTGTCTACTTATAGGCCATGAGAGAGAGAGGAGCAGGACTCAGGTGCAGGACCCCTCCCCGCAGCTGCAGTGCTCAGGCCTCCCTCCCGTACTGCACCAGGTTCCTGCAACCTCATCATCGTTCCAGGAGCTTGAGATGAGAGCTGAGGAAGGCGACTAGCTGGCCTTGAAGGTTTTTCTACTCAGAGCTTGCCAAGGCCTGATGTCACCTCCCTTTCCACATCCCTCTCCCCTGGAAGGTGTCAGCTGTCCTGGGTGGTGCTCTCTGATCCCTGCTATGGGCTCCCACACTGACCTTCATGTTTCCCTTGTCATTTGCCAGGTGCTTCACTATTTCTTTAGGCATGTGAATCCCACCAGTGAGCCCCTCGGCCTGGACAACAGCCTTTGGCATCTCGCTGCCTGCACCTGTGCCGTGCTCTATTGGCCACCCTGGGCGTGCTCAGGCCTTTCTCCAGAGGCCACAGTGACCCTCTGAGGGGCAGACTGCAGCACAGCCCTTGCACCTGCCCCGCTCTTCCAGCACGATGCTCAGGCTCACAGTCTACTTTTAGAGAAGGTGGATCTTTGCAAACTACTCTGGGCCTGAGCAGGGTTTCTGCCACCCTACAGAGGCCTCTAGCACCTGCTCTTCAGGGCTCGTCACTTTTGACATTCACATTTCTAGAAATGTGCCACTTAAAACTATTCTACCTCTAGACTTGGCCTGGAATTGTCACAAACTGGAATAAATGATTTATAAAGAAAGTACAAAATGCTCGGTAACATTCGCTTTTCCTAAGCTGCCGGTTAGGGTTCCTTCATGCTGAAGCTCCCAGTACATTTCAGCTTGCACCTGATGTGGAAATCTAGCTCAGATACGGGTTGCCAGGCTCCTATTCCACAGCCTACGGCCTACCTGCATCGCCACAATACCATAAACTCGTAGGATCTTAGGAAGGGACAGGACCCTGGCACTCGCACTAATGAAAAAGAATTTTTAAATGTCTCCCGTCTGCTTACCTCCCACAGCAGAACTTTAAGACAGAGCTCCTGCCTCTCTGAGAGTTTCTAATCTGTTAATGTGGTTGGAGAGCAATTAGAAGATAATCTACAGCGGGGCTCAGGCATCTGGTGTGGCTATCAGAATGCAGGAGGCTGCTGGGTCAGAGGCGCTGCCCCAGAGAGAGGGAGGCAAGTTTGGTGAGGCTGTAGAGGCCTGGGGAGGCCCTGAGCAAAGACCCCCTCCTCCCTGCTAGGCACCTCAGTTAACCCCCACTGTGTGCCGCCTGTGACAGCAGCAACCTTGCAGAGCAGCTGCAAGGACTGCGGGAGAGAGTGTGGGGACAGCAGCTGTTTGGCTGCCTGCCTCGCCCTCTGTGGCGTCAGAACCTTGCCACTGCCCGGACTCCTAAGCCATTCAGGGCCGGTTCCAGGACAGATGGCCACCCAGAGCTGGGCCTTAGAGGACAATGGGACTCTGAAGAGGTGGCAGTGAGTGGGACAGTGTGGCCACACCAGGAGAGGGGGGAAGATGGACGATAGGTACTTGAACTGGTTGGCTTCAGAGATGTTCATGGCCCACTTGCACATCTGGAGGCTCTTCCACCTGTCGAACAGCTCCGACTGCTTCACCCTTTGGGAGTGGAGGACAGAGAGCAAGGTAAGAGGGCCAGGCTGGACCAAGTATCATCATTTCCAAAAATGCCTCCTTCCTGCTCCCCTGTGTGCAAACTCCTGGACTGGTGCTTTGAATTAAGTATATTTTCTTATTTTCTGTATTCCTGATGCTCTGGCATCTGGAACCTTGCTGATTCCTGAAGGCAGCAAGCAAGTGCTGGCCATGCACCTTTCATGGATTAACTGAGCAAAGCAGAGCCACCTCCTTTACAGAGAGATGCTGTCCCCTGCCCTAATCATTCCAGGGCCAACTATCAGACAACCACTGACAATCCCTAAGCCTCAGAGCCTGCCAAAATGATCCAATCCAGCCAGTCCTAAAGCTGTCTGCCCGGCCACCCCGGCCCTGCCTACTCTTCCCACAAAAAAACCACTGAAGTTCTCAACTGACTCCCCCTGCTTCTCCTGCCTTCTGAATGGCTTTGGGCTTCCCACGGGGTCCCGTGATGGTCATTCTGGGTCTGCATGCCTTACCACACCTGTTTCCAACATTATTCCATGTGTGCCTGTCCCTAAGGTCTGCATAGCTCTCTCAGGAATTTTTATTTTTTCTTTTTGGTACTAGGAATTGAACCCAGGGGTGCTTTTCCATCGAGCTCCATCTCCAGCTGTTTTTATTTTTCATTTTGACACAGGGTCTTACTAAGTTGCTGAGGCTGGCTTTGAACTTGCAATCCTCCTGGTTCAGCCTCCTGAGTTGCTGGAATTACAGGCCACTGCACTCAACTCAGGACTATGAAGGGGTGCCCAGTTCTCCAGCAGGGCTCCTGTCAAGCCCAACACCGTGCACAGCACACAGGAAACTCAGGACCGTGGCAAGCCCTTCGCATCCTCCTGTCTCGGGGCAGATCACAACCGACCAGTGACACACAGGAAGGGGTGAGAAACTGAAAAGCCATCTGCCAGGCTTTATGCAGACCAATTTTAAACATCTGAGCATTGTTTTCAGGCATTCTCAGAAGAGGGAACATGTAATCATGTGCGATTCTCCCTTTGAAACTCACAAATGAATTATTACTTAAATTATCACTTTACATTTACATATTTGTAATGGTGCATTGAGTTTCAGGACTGTATCTCCAGCTTCCAGAAGCATGCCTAGCAAAATACAGGCACTTGATAAATATTGTTGAGTGGATGATAAATCAAAGATACAAATTCCCACAAACACCAGTGATTGCTGAGACCCTTAGACATATACAACCCCAATGGCCACCATCTTCCTTCCTTCTCCTTTTCTGAGAGTGCCTAATCTTACAGGCCACATACCATGTTCACAACCTCTCTCCCATACGGGTGATCAATGTCTCTGTCATCTTCCCTATCCTTGGTTATTTATCCCTGTTTCAGTTGAGAAGCTGTCCCCTGGGTCTTGTGTCACTACAGAAAAATCATTTCAAAGACTCAGTCTCCTCACCTGTAAAGTGGGTCTATCACAACCCTGGCTGCCTGCTAAAAGATTATTTTTACTATTATCACTTGGTTGGCACTTTTATGCATTCCTTATACCGTTAACTCTTTCGGGGTGGGAGAAAAAGTGGGGAGCAAAGGAGAAAGAGAAAAATCTGTATGATGACATTTGTGTTTTCCAGAGTCTGCTCCATGGAATGCTACTTTAATAAGGTATCACAAGGTATTAACTGAACTACATAAAAGTGCTACAAAGAAGGCGCTTGCATCTGGTTTAACCATGTTTTTTTAAAAAAGAAGGGGAATGGATGGTCAAATATATTGGGAACATTGAGTTAAATAAAGTTCAGTGCTTTACTACAAGACTTCTCAGATCCTTCCATAGAAGAATCTCATACACATAATCTCCCAGAGGTACTGGATCATGGCATCCTTCTTTCATGGAGCTGTTCCTAAGACTGGAATTCTACAGAAACACTGGAAATGCAGGACAGGTCCTACCTTCATTAAAGGCATAACCATGACTTCTCTCTCTCTTGATCATGTGCCATCCCCAACCAAAGGCCAGGCACGGTGTACGTCCAGGGTCACCTAGTTGTGGGCCTTTGAAGCTGGCTGGATTTGGGCCCTCATGCAGACGGAGCCCCTTAAAGGAGGCCATTCTGGTTTGATCACAAATGAGAAAGTGACCCAGGAGCTGAGTGTCCTCAAGAAAACACTACAACTGTGTTTCTTACCCTGCAGTCCCCTGAAGGGATCGAGGGAATCCATGGGCTCCTGGGTTACAGGCAAACCCCATGTCTATATCCTTCAGCATATTCTGGGGACAACTCAGCCTTCGTCAGCTTCCCAAAGGGATCATGATTCCCAAAAAGGCAAATACCCACTTAACTATAATTAAAACAAAACACAAAACCCATACCAGGTTCATTCCATAGGTGTGTCCCTGTGTTTATTAGAAGAGAGTAACAGTTGTTCCCAGTCAGGGCAAGCCTCACCTACACGAAGGATGCATAGCTGGTGGGGGAGATGTGGTCACAGGAAAAATCATAGAGGATGGTGACCACATGGATTTTGGAACCACAAGGACCCAGTTCAGACACCTCCTAACTATGGGAGGTCTGGCTGGTTATTTAACTTCTCTGAGCCTCAGTTTTCTCATCTATAAAATGAGCATAATAATAGTCTCTTGCCCTCATGGATTTTTAAATTACTAAATAAGATGACACAATAAAGGACAAGGCCCAGTGCCTGACACCCAGCAAGTCCAGTAGGTGTGAGTCATTACTACTGTTCAGCTGAACTGCCTCAACCCTCTGTACTTTGCACTTCTGCAAAACCCACAACCTGTCCTTACTCAGTCCTGATCACTTCCATGACAGCAAATAACTAAGTTCACCACTGTCACTCCAGTGCCAGAGCATGGAGCAGCTGCCTGGAAAATATTTATTGAGTATTTCAACAGATTAACGAATGGATCAATACATCTGAGTCCAAATCAAGTTCCCCAACGATTTATTGGACAACTCTAAATGACAGGAACTGAAAATATAGTCATAATCAAAACAACTCCCTGCTCACATGAAGCCTACAGACCAGGGCAGAGGCAAAGGGGAGGCAAATTTACAATGGCTCGCCTGGGTGCCGTAAGTGCTATGCCGTAGGGTCAAGGCAGAGGCAGTGGCTGTTCCCAGTGGGTTGATAAGGAAGGCTTTCCCCTCACACAGAGACTGAAATGATGCAGGCCTGAGCCATGAGAATATCTGGGGAGAGTGTACCCCAGGCAGAGAAGAGGGAGTGCAAGGCTCTGGCAGGTACCTGCTTGGCATTACAGCCCTGAAGGCGCCCCTCACATCCAGATAGAACACAGGAGAGCTTCCTTCCGGCTTTCCCAACCTCCTGCTGCAGCTCTCCCCACTCAGCAGCTCGCAGGACATTGGAGGAGAGGTGCCATTACTCTGCAGCACCCTGGCTCACCCACTGCTCCCCTAGAACAGCACCCTGTACAGCCACTGCCGCAATCACCTGGTGGAAACAGCCCTGCCAATGCTCCAGGCCAGGGTCCTGAGCTCAACCGTGAGCAACCACCAGGCCCCAATCCCTGAGCCTCCAGCGCCCTTGCCGCACCCCCGGCACCCAGCCTCAAATCCTGGCTCCATCCTCAACTTGCAAAGTGACCTGGGCAAGTCATTTAATCATCTGTAGGATGGATATCATCGCCTCTGTCCTGCCTATCCCAAAGGTTGCCGGAGAGATCAAATAGAATCATATGCATAAAAATAGTTTATAGGTTGCTTTACGCCTGCAGAGACCACCTTTACTTTAAAGATGGAGGATTGCCCCAGACTCTCCTGTCTCCCATGACACCACCAACACTCCAGGAGAGGATTAAAATGGGCATAAACCTACTAGATGAGCAGGATGGCAGGGAGGGGCCTCTCAGTGGAAGAGAGATCTCAACAAGTGTAAAGAAGCAGAGGGGTGGCACAAGGACAGAGTGACAGAAGATGGGTCTAAAAGGGGAGTGGAGGAGGGAGAGAGGCCTGGCCCTTGAAATGAGAGTCAGGCTGTAAGAACAAAGCCCACCCCACACCCACAACAGGCAAAGATTTAATGTCTGGCTGGGAAGCAAGACTGTTGATTCCTCTCTAAAAACTGTGCCATTTCCAGCTTAAAAACCTGGACCTTCTAGCTGCAAAAGGCTCAGGAGCATTCTAGAACAACTTCAGACTTGGAGCTCCTGCAGGCTTTGAACTGCTTTAAGTTTAAATGTGCATAAGCAACCAAGGGTCAACTGGTCAACCTGAGGGAGACAGAACAGGACAAACCACCAGATAAAATGGCCACAGAGAAAACTACCGGAGGTGCAAAAGATCACTTAAAAATATCCTGCTTGGCACATGGTGCTACACACCTGCAATCTCAGCAACTCAGGAAGCTGAGGCAGGAGGATGGCAAAGTTAGGGAAGCCTCAGCAACTTAAAGAGGCCCTGTCTCAGCATTTAAAAAAAGAGGGGAGGGGGCTGGGGATGTAGCTCAGGGGTAAAGTGCATCTGAGTTCCATCCTCAGTATCAAATAATTATAATAATAGCTCTGCCTAATGTCTCCAGAGATATTCAAGACATTACATCCTTTCTTACTTTTCTTAAAGTAAGAAAAGAAAAACTCTGGGGCCAGGGAGTTCATAAGAAGAACTGGAAGATGAAGTCAAGGAATTTTACTAGACAGTAGAAGCAAATGGCAAAGAGAGATGTTGAGATTAAAAGACATGAGAGCTAGACAAGCAATCGAGAAGACCCCACACACAGTTTTTAGATGTACTAAAAAGAGGAAGTAGAGACCAATGAAGAGGAAGAAAATTGTATGGAAAGATTCAACAGAAAGTACCAGAGTTTGGACACAGGGAGAAAAAAAAGAGTTTGGACACAAGCTCAGATGAAGAGGTCCCACTGGGCAGTGAGGGTGTCGCCGGATATTCAGAAGCGGCCTGACCTAAAAAGATCCCAGAGGCGAAAAAGAAAGAAAGAAACCAGATAGTCTGCACAGGAACAACCATTCCCATGCTTCTTACGTAACCCATGTGCTAGAAGATGGTGAAGGTCTTCAACATCCTGGGGGAAAGTCATGCCACCCACAGTATCATCTGCCAAACCACAATCCAACAACCTGCCGAATCAACAAGGAACAACCTGCAAAACTGAGAATCAAGAACAGGAGAAGAATCAAATCATTTAGACCAAAGGACTCAGCACTTCCTTCCCACCACTGGTTCCTGGAAGCTCACTGGAGGATGGGCAGAAGTTAAAGGGAGGAGTGAACGAGACAGAAATAGCTGAGGGTTCTCAGCAAAGGTGAATCCAACCTAAAAAGGCAGAGAAGGGAAGTCCCCAGACAGCTTCCATGTGACCCAAGAAAATAGCCTGTCCAAGTAGGCACAAGAGGATGAAGGGAGGCCCTGGAGGCAATGTCTGACTGATAGAGAGGCAGGAAAAAAAAATAGGGCACAATAGAGATGAAGAGATGAAGAGGGAGAAAGATGGCTAGAAGCTTCAGAACAAAATGTATTAGAAGGGAAAGGAATCAGAGTGGCCCCTGGCCTTCAGTGAACAATACCTACATTGTCCCAATAATGGAAAACATTATTTCTGATCTTCAAATTTTATAGTCCACCTCTAACAAAGGCCCTGGAAAAGATTTGCTATGATGAAAAATAAAATGTAAATGTTATCAGCCTTGAGGTTTCAGATATAAACACATGGATGGTGGATGCCATAGATGGGGAGTGGGCGTGGGGACTGAAAATTCGGAGTAATTTTAACAACCTCATCTCACATGGTACAGGATCTAGAGGCACTGTTTATATTTGTAGAAGAAAAAGTAGATTGCTTAAGTAATCTCTAGATAAAGGAACGAAAAAGCCTATCAATATCCCTTGTATTAGTCTATTTTTTGTTGCTATAACAAAATACCTGAGGCTAGTTCTTATAAGGAAGAGACTTATTTAGCTTAACTATCTCCCACTAGGCCCAAGCTTTAAAAAATTCCACCACCTCAATGTTGCCACATTGAAGACCCAACCTTCAACACATGAACCCTTGGGACACAACCACATCCAAAATATAGCATCCTTCAACTGGGGACGTGTGGGGAGGAGGCTGGGGCTGGTGGAAGGGAGCAGAATCTTCACCCATTGAAGCATGGCATCAGTGAACGTGGGGAACAGCGTGCGCGTGGTCGTGAGAAGCCATTACCAGAAGAGACAGCTGAGAATCAGAAGGAGTAGCTGGGGTGAGAAGGTACGGCACAGGGCACTGGGACTTTTTATTATTATGAGTCTCTGTGCCCTGGAGGTTTCCAGGAGACCACATGAGCTGAGATGATCATCTCATTACGCTTCTTTGTTTTCTCCCTTTTTTCCACAGCCTGTTTGCACCCAGGTCTCACTCTCTTCCTTCACCCATTCACTCATTTCCTAGGTGTGTTCTGGACCTGTGCAGGTCAGTCTCAGAGCTACCTAGGCCCAGCTCCTGCCCTCAAGGAGCCCTAGTCCGGTGGACTTGTGAACGCTGACCTGAGACAGCTTCCAGAGGCACAAAGCAGCCCTTCAGCCCAGAGAGAGGACATCTGCCTAGTGCCTGTGACTCCCAGCTCCTCTCCTGGCCTCATTAATGAGCTCAGCACTGAGTCCTAGACCCTGGAAAGATGGGTCAGGGGCAGCGGGAGGGGCCAGCTGGGGAGTTCTCAGGCATGGCCCCCATCTGGGTGTGAAGGCAGGCAGCAAGTGAAGATTTTTATTTAAAAAATAAAGAGGTCCTAGAATGACAAAATCAAGCATAAATAATTTGAACAAGAATTAGCAACAATGTATTTTCATAACAAGCCATCACAGAATAATTCCTCCTGCATCTGACAGTGTCAGGGAGTGAGGCGTTTTCCCATGTGGGAATTTTCTGGTTGACTGATTTTTACCATTGATTTGAGCAATTTTGGATCAAAATTATACCCAGATGAATCACAGATCTCCCTGTCTCCTCCGACAGCACCAGCTGACGTTGTGTGCGCCTGAAGGGACATGAGTGTGTCTATCCAGCAGTCTCCCTCCACAGATGGGGATATGACCTTTTCCCGATGACTCAGGGCCAATCCTCCATGAGTCTAGGTCATGGAATTGAGCTGGAGCCCAGCAAAGCCCGTGGGTCCTCAGATGATGTCAGAGCTGCTCAGATCAGAGGTTGGCCTCTGGGCTTCTCTGATTTCATCCAAGGAGGACTGGAACACCCTCAGCTTGGGGGCTCAGGAAAGAAGGCATGGGGCTTGCAGCTCCCTGGCATCCCTGGGGTGCATCCCTGATGCTTCATGAATAACCTGGGCTCCACTTTTCCTCTCAGACCCCCAGGGATTGGGACCACAGAAAGGGCAGCTACCATTGGAAAGACAGGCCAAGAAATACCCAGCTAGACCTGAGGTCACCTCCTGAGATGGCTACTTATCTTAGGAACCTGGCCCTGGGGGACTAGAGAGGGTTCCCCAAAGGCAAAGATGAGAACTAATGCCAAATATGGAGAGGACAAGACACCCCAATGAAAGCCATGATCAGGGACAGCAGGTGGGCAATCACTCTCCTTAAAGTTTGCATTTAAGCTCAAATCGGAGGGCCCAGGTCATCTCTCATCTGGTTCCCAAATATCAGCTGTCATGGGGACTGTTACTGGCTGAATTGTGTCCCTCCAAAATCCATGTGTTGCAGCAATAACCTCCAGTACCCCACTGCATGACTGTATTTGGAGAAAGGGTCTTTTTTTTTTTGGTACTGAAGATTGAACTCAGGGGCACTCGACCGCTGAGCCACATCCCCAGCCCTATTTTTGTGTTTTATGTAGAGACAGGGTCTCACTGAGTTGCTTAGCGCCTCGCCATTGCTGAGGCTGGCTTTGAACTCGTGATTCTCCTGTCTCAGCCTCCCTAAGTGCTGGGATTACAGGCTTGCGCCACTGCACCTGGCTGAGAAAGGGTCTTTAAAGAGGTCATTAAGGTCAAATGAAGTCATTGGGGTGGACCCTAATCCAATGTGACTGATGTCCTTATAAGTAGAGGAGATTAGGACACAAGACACTGACCAAAGGTCAGCCATGTGAGGACACAGGGACAGGGTGACCGCTGGCCAACCAAGGAGAGAGACCATGAAGGAAGCCAGCCCTGCTGACCTCAGACCCTTACACTTCCGTGGTCAAGCACTACAAGGATCAGTATCTGTTGTTTAAGATCCCTCGTCTGTGGGACTGTCACAGAGGCCCTATAGCCTGACGCAGGGCCCAATACCAGCAGATAGGAAACACATGGGGAAGGATAGGGAGCTCCAGGGAAGGACGGCCAGCTTATAGGGCTTCTCCACTCTTCCTATCCAGACCCTGAAGTGGCCATGAAGAGACTGTATGTTTTATAATTTAAAATATTCACTATGCTCCCTTTGGAAACTCTGAGGTATGCTCTGGATTTCTATCTAAGGGCAAAGGCCTGAAATGTTTGAATTCCGAGGAAAGACAGAGGCTTTCTGCTTGCGAGCTTATGAGTTTGGCCGCTGACTGAGGTCTCGGTGGTCTTTGTCACTAAAGCACAGCTCCTCAGTGCTTCAAAGCAACTCCTTGGATAAAAAAAAAATCCAGGCGTGGGATAACACGCAGGACCCTCCCACTGCACAGCCGCCTCCCTCATGCTGGCACTCAACCTGCCCTGGTCCTTCAGGACAGGAACACAGCGGGCTCCCTCCTGGCCCAGGGCCTTGTACAAATGTTCCATCTAGGAACCTCCTGGCCTAGTTAGTACCTATCACCATGGAGGCTGCAGCTGTGCCACCCCTTCTCAGGGAGGCCTTGCCTGGCCAGCCCCTTCTCACACTAGCCCAAGTCTAATTCTCTGTCACCTCTTGTCTCCTTGGGATAATTAGTTGTTCACGTCTGTTTTCCCCAAGAGAGGTGGGACCACAGGGGTATGTGCCCAGCCCAGGGCTGGGTGGCACTCATGAGAGGTGGTCTGCCTCAGGCACTCACCTCAGGGAGAGAACACAGACAACTGGTGAATGCAGGAGCCATAACTGACCCAGCCGATGCTGGCTGGACACTGTGCCTCACTCTTGGGCTTCCCAGCAGTTGCTTAGTTTATGGCGTCTGCTACAGTTTGCATCTTAAATGTCCCCCAAGGCCTGTGTGTTGAAGGCTTGTTCAGCAGAGTGGCACTATCCGGAGGCTATAGAACACTTAGGAGGTGGGGCCTAGCAGGCGATCTCTAGGTCATTGGAGATGTGCCCTCAAAGGGTAAGTGGGACCCTGGTTTCCTCCTCTTTCTCTTTTCACAAATGAGATGAATGGCTTTACTCCAGCACAGCTCCTGCCATGCTGTGCTGGCTCACCACAGGCCCAAAAGCAAAGGGGCCACTTGGCCATGAACTGAGACCTCCAATTCTGTGAGCTTGAGTAAATCTTTTCTCTTTAGAAAGTTGATTATCTAAGGTATTTGTTATAGTGGTAGAAAGCTAGCACAGTCTCTGTGCAGGACAGCCCAGAAAAACTGCTGCTAACTCCACAAGGAGTGGAGGAAGGAAAGAAGTGGAAGAAAGCGAGTTAGGCATGAGCACCTGCTGAGCACCTATCATGTGTGCCACTGTGCACACAGACTGCTAGGTCACCCACTTCTACGTTCATCATTTCAGCTGGTCAACAGCAACCTTTAAAAGGTGAGTAATGCTGTCCCCATTTTTATAGGTAAGGAAAGGCTCAGAGAGGTTAAGTAATTTGTCCAACAGTTCAGAAGTGGTAAGGCTTAGAGTTGGCTTTGGATGTGGGTCTGCCTGAGCTCAAAGCCCATGCTCTCCCCATGACCCCACTAGCTGGAATCACACTAAATGGCTCAAGGAGGCATGGTTCCTGCCTATGGGCCATCACAGACTGAGGTAGCTAAAGTCATATTAAAGGCCCTTGAGTCCATGTGAGAACTCAACACTGCCTGCCTTGAATATCCACTCCCCACCAGATATAACTATTTATAAATAAATACAGATTTTGCCATACAACACAAACTCCTCTAAATGGGTCTGCTGGATTTGTGGCAGGTGGGCACATGCACACGAAACAGCCACCATTTAATGTGCTTTTCCCACAGCTGTAAGAGGGTCCTAAGTGACATATTGTTGAAGGGGAGGAGGAGCACAATTCTTTCGCTATTTGTGTACAAAAGCAGATTTCAAGAGTCCCACACACAGGTGCTTATTCACGCCCCAACAGGCCCTGGATAGATGCACAGGGCACACGGGGCCCCCAGGGAGGGCTCCATAGCTGTGACAGGGCAGCATTTCACTGGACCGCTTGACAGTTGTATCATTTCAATAATTGAAAAATCAAAATTTAATGAAATTTCAATGTAAAAAGGTGATAGCAAGAGGGCCTGACCCTGTGATGCACAGTGCCGAATTTCAGGTGAGTCACTCTGGTGCCCTCTTCCATTTCTACACAAGAGCCCGGCGATGATAATCAAGAAGGCTGTAACTGAGCTGAGGACTTAACACCCAAGTCATCAGAGGTGACCTTGCCAACCTGGCCTTCTGTCATGCACCAGCTTCCAGGGCCTTCCGAATGCCAGTGCCCCCAGGGAAGGAGACCTAATTTTTGTTCCATGAGATCTACCTTTTGTTTACTGCTCCCTTGCATCCTTGTCCTTACCCCCACCCGGTCCCAGCCCTGCCCCACCTCTGCATGCCCCGTGCCCTCCGCCCAGCCCGCCACACTCACATGGACAGCACCTTCACTTCCAATATCTCGTGCCTCAGCTCCAGGCATCTTGTGGAGTTATATTCAAAAGGCCCCTCGTAAAATTCAAAGTACCTGAGAACCAACAGGGACAGAGGTTACACAGAGAAGCAGGCCAGGCTCTTGGGGCCTGCCAGGGGCCTGCTGGGGGAGGGCATCTGTCCCAGTCAAACAAATAAAGCCAATCAGCCCCACCTCAGCAGAGGACCTGGGGTCGGAGTGGGGTTCCAGGAGGGGGGTCAGTTACTCTGCTGCCCTGGGACTGGAAGCACCTACTGGAGCAAGAACCCATCTGAGCAGTGACATGCAGTAGTTGGTCTGGTTCCAAGTTTGTGGCTGTGAAGGACAAGTGTGGAGGAGGGACTCTGCATGCTAGGATCAGACAGTCAGATGAGAGGCCAGGAGGCAGCAGCCCAGGGAGGCTGGCAGGGAGCCCGCAGGCCTGCAGCCGCCCGCCCTTCCCAGCCTCATTGGGCTTTCTCCTCTTGGCGAATGTCCTACAACACGGCCCCAGTCTGGCCTGGATTTCTACTGCTTTTTCCACTTAGGGAGCATTTCCATTTCTCTCCACTCATGGGCTGCTCACTCTCCTCGGTGAGGTGGCTGAGACTGATGCTTTCTCCCCATTTGGCAGCTGAGAACACTGAAGCTAAACAGAGGCCCAGGTTATGCTGTAGGTGCAGGGCAGGACCGGGGCTTGGCCTAGGGCCAACTGCAGAGGAGCTGAGTGCTTTCAGCACCAGCTGACTCCAGACAGGTCACAGCCACCACAGGATCCCTCTGCCATGTTCATGCGGAATGATACCGCCCATTTACTTACTGAGGCCTGACCATCGGCCACCACCAGGCCAAGTACTGACTTTTAATCTTTTCCACAGCCTGTGAAGGAAGTGATCAGCAAAAGCAAACTACACAGGCCCTGGGAGTTACTTCTTGCCCAGTGTCACCTGGCTGGCACGTAGCAGAGCTGGGGTGTGAACCTGTGTGTGGACTCAAGGCTGCTCTTTACCCCACTAGCTACATGGACAGCTGGTATCCCCTGGAAAGGCCTTGGGCCTTCCACAGCCACAGAGTAAGAAGCACCTCCTGGGACACAGGCCAGTCACTCCAACCCCCCCCCCCCCACACACACAGCTTCTCTCTTTCCAGACGTGGCTCAGCAGCTGGGCAGGCAGAGCCAGGAGGGCTGAATTCCAGGACAGCCTTGACCACCAATCCAGACAACTGTAGAGCCATACCACATCAACGTGGGGTCAGTTGCCTCATGAAAGGGAGCCCTCCAGAACCAAAAGTGAAAGAGGTACCCAGGGGTCTTGCAGGGCCAGGACCAGGGACTAGAAATGCAGGCGTCCCTTCAGCAAGTCCCAACACCCACCAGCACAGGTCAGCAGTCACTCCACATGTCCCCTTACACACAGAACTGCCATGTGCAAACATTTTACCTGACATACTGACTTCTTATTAAAGCATTTGTGTTTTAAATAATTTAAAAATGGAATTTGCATATTTACTATTTTATAAGTTCTAGTTATAAATATTTCCTAATTATAATGTAATAGTTAATTTAAGTAATATAATTACATATTTAAATAATGTTGAATGATATTTTTAATATAAAAATGTTTCATACAACCAATTGGGTCCTATTTACAGAATAAATTGGCTCCCTGTTCTCATAAGAGTTAATAAGAACTAGGGACTGAGGATTCCAAATATCAGACTCACATTTTCCCTTTCTGTTTCCCTCATGTTTTAGAACTCCTTTCTCTGTATTTCTCAACTGGCAAATTCATACTGATTCTTCAGCACTTAACTCAAATGCCCATACTTTCAGGAAGCCTTCTCTGACCCTGACCCATGGGCTCCCTGTCCACTGTCTCTTAATTAGAGCAAATAACATTGTATTGCAATTGTCTGTTTTTATACCGTTGTCCTTCCAAAAGCTGAGCCTCTCAAACACAAGGATCAGGTCTTTGTTTCTCTCTACCTTCTGTACTACAGAGGCAGGAAAGCTAAAGACTACATTTCCCAGACTCCTTTGCAGCTAGGGCTCTGGGTGCAATTTAGGTTAACCAATCAGAAGCATTTGCAAGAGACCTATTTCAGAGCTGTTATAGGAGAAAGATGGAGAGTTGGAAGGCATGGTTTTGTACGTGGAGAATGCAGTCCAGGTGGCATGGCTCTTGGAAACTGCAGCAGTGGCAGCACCTTTGTGATTTTATCAGGGGCAGCAGCTTTCACGATGGCCCCATTTCATAATGCAGTTTTCCATTCCTGGAAGTGAACCATTTCTCAGTTTTCCCAAAGATTCAGAGCCAGCCGTCCTCTTAATAAATCCCTTTCTCCTTTAACTAGCTGACATGGACTCTATTGTCTGCAACTGAGAACAAGGGGTCAACCTGGGGCCACCAAGCAAGTCCATGACCTTGGTTCTGTCTCAAGTAGTTTTCCAGTCTCACAGCAGTAAGTGAGGTCTGGTATCTTATCACAAGCACCCTCGTTTGCAACCAGAGCCGGTGTCACTAAGCCTTTGGAATCCACTGGGTCGGGTGAAGCCATGATCCTCGCCTGCTGCTAAGAAAAGCTCTAGATGCAAATGATGCCAGAGATAATTAGGAGACTCATTCTAGAATCCTCAGGGAGCTGGGAGACTTGCAGACACATCTCCGGTGTGGCTGCAAGCCAGCTGTGTGACTTTGGGTAAATCATCTCCCTTCTCTGTGTCTCCTCCTTAAAACAATCTGTTTGAACTAGACAATACCTTCCCTTTGACCAGCTAGCCTCCCGCATCCTCCAAAAAGCTCCCCTGCCTTCCCTCACCCAGCCTCCACTTGGTCTCCATTTTTCCTGAATCCCCAGCACCACTCATATACCAAAGCATTGAGTAGAATGTTTCCAGCCTTGTACCATATGTCTGGTGACACTTAGGTGGGGAGGGTTTCAGAATTGGGCTCACATCCCTCATTAGCTACGCTATGGTCTGAATGTTTGTGTGCCCCAAGATGATGGTGTTAGGAAGTGAGCCCTTTGGGAGGTGAGAGGAGCAGAGGCCTCATGAATGGGGCTAGTGCTCCTATAAAAGAGGCCTCCACTTCCACCAGGTGAGAACACAGTGACAAGGTAGTGCCTAAGAACCAGGAAGTAGGCCCTCACCTGAATCTTGGACTTCCAGCCTCCAGAACTGTGAGGATTAAACTTCTATTGTCTGTAAGCCATCTAGTATATGGTATTTTGTTACAACAGCCCAAATGATGACACGAAGATAGCCACAGCCTGGCATCAAACTAAGATAGCCAACACCAGGCCTGTGCCTTCCCTGAGCCTTAGTTTCCTCATTTGAAAAATCAGCAAAGACAGTGCCATGCACGAGCCACAGAGCTGAGACAAGACACTGGAGAGCATTTCCAGGAGCCATTGGCTTTCAGGAGATGCCCAGAAATGCTCATTTGTGCTGTCCCCTTTATCCTGCCACTAAAGGGCAAGTGCTGCCAGCAGATGCCACAGGGAGGCCCAGGAAGTCAGAGACTTGCTTCCAGTCCCTCAGCAGGTTGACGGCAGAGCTGAGTCAGGGATGAATAACTCAGGAAGCTTCTCTACCATCTGCTCTGGCGACATTCCCTTCTGCCAAGATTAGTAAACCTCCCTCTGCCACCCTGCGGATAAAGCCCATGCCAAGTTTTGCCTGGGCCTGGGGACGTCCTTGATCACTCTGTCTCTGCTGCAGACTCCATGCATTAACCATGTATTTCTAATGCTTTGACCCTGCGGTCTTGCCCAGCCCAGGGACGTCAGCTCCTAGAGACAGTAACAAACGAGCCACAAGTGTGCCTTTCATATGCAAGCCAACCCATGCTCAGCCCTGCCCCAACAACCTCCCCCAGGGGACTTCCACACTCTGGACCACTAGTCCCTTGTTCTAGTCACTCCAGGGCCAGGTACTGAGCAACTAGAGATAGCCCCAATATCTCAGAGCCAAAGAAATTATTCAAACAAGCCAATCCTAACCCTGCAAACTGCCTCACCAGTTCCTGTGCCTGGAAGGATCCTGCCTGCATTCAGGCTGTGCTTCCTCTGCTTTCCAACTGGCCCTGGGGCTTCCCAGGCAGCCCTGCATGGCTGCCATGACTCTGTGGCATGAAACCCTTTCCTGCATGAGTCATTTCCACATCTGCATCTTACCCCTGTGGACCAACACAAATGACAGGTCCCCTGGAAACACCCCATGTGGTACCTCAGCCAAGTCATCAAAACTGCTCCCTGCCTGGGTCTAAAGCCTCACTTTTCCCATCTGGAAAAGGGAGAGCAGCTCCTTCCCTCTCTGCCCTCTCTGGGCTTCCCCACCGGGGGCTGTCCACCCGCTCGGTCTCTAATGATGACTGACGTGGGAAATGCAAAGGCGAGAAGCACTGCCACGCTGGGTCAGCCTGAACTGCCTCTGCCAGGATGCCCGAGGACAAGGGTCCGGAGGACGCCAGGTGGACCCCTGGGTGGCCCAGATACAGAGTACCATGCAGACTCGGGAAATGATGCTCACTCAGTGTGCTTTTGTGTACTGACATGGGAAGGTGCTCACATGGTGGCATCGGGTGCAAAACAGAAGGCACAGCATTGTCATCTCTAAAAAAAATTCACACGTGCCAATGGGGGTGACGGGGCAGGAAGAACTGGGGTGGGGAGTTGATGGGGTTTCTTGTAAAAATGCTTTTCCATAGTTTTATAAATTTATGGGTTATGATTCTTTTTTTCTTTCTTTTTTTTTTTTTTTTTGTTTTTTTGGGGGAAGGAGTTATGATTCTTTTACAAACAAACTATGAATAGATGACCTTTGTTTTGAAGTCATGGGCCTCCGTCTGAATGTGTCAAGCTTCCCCTTGGCCTGTGAGGAGTCGGAGAGAAGTGGTCTCTCCAACCTTCTCAACTCTATGTGCTTCACAAGAGAGTGAATTGCATTCTCTCTTTTCAGTTATGGGAAACCACCTCCATCCAGCTCAAAGGGGTGGTGACCCCGGCACCACATGTGGGTCTCTTGCAGTCAGTCAGGTTTATCAGGAGCCCAGCTCCTCCCAATGGTATTTGGTTTCCTGCAGCCAAATCTGATGCTAGTGCTAGGCCATAGCCACTTGTCCCTGTGCAGCCTGGCTGCCTGGTCCACAGATGACAGCCTCCTCCAGGTGAGAAGCCAAATGCAAAGGCCTACAGAAGGACCCCAGGTGGCCCTGGACATGAGTCCCTTCTTACCACCCAAATCCAGCCCACAGAGAACCTGGCCCTGTAGACCCACCAGCCCTTCCCCACTAGTCTGCCCGACAGTCTCCTCTGCTGGCCAGATCCCCCCTCCAGAGTCTCTCCAGAGTGGTATCATTGTCCTTGGCGGTTACAATACTCTGGGCCAGCGACCAGATGAGACGCACACATCCAGCTTTCTAGAACACCTCCACCCAACCCACAGACACTACGGTATTCAAGAGCACAGGAACACGGGCTGTCCCTGTGTCATACAAGAGCACACTTGGGGGGCTGGGGTTGTGGCTCAGTGGTAGCGTGCTCGCCTAGCACACGTGAGGCACTGGGTTCAATCCTCAGCACCACATAAAAATAAAATAAAGATATTCTGTCCACCTACAACTAAAAATTAAATTTTTTTTTTTAAAAAAAGCACACCTGGTAGGCCTCTTCTCTAACACCCGGGAGCAGGGAAGCTACCCAGCTCAGCAGTCTGAATCCCTGGGCTCCTGTCAAGCCTGGGACAGAGTCTCAGAGAACCTCAGAGTGGTTTATTTCACTGGTAGTATCACCACTAGATCACGTGCCACCATTGGGCAAATCGAGAAGAAAACACTCTTTTCTCTAGATTAATTAAGCCACATGCCTGGCTGGTCAAGTGAAAATGAGCTGATTTCAGCCCTACTTGACTCCTTGATTGGGTGTCTTTGTGCAGTGCCCATCCTGCCTAACTGTACAAAACAGCTTGATCCTGGACTTTAATTTTGTCTCATTATCCTCCCAGCATCCCCACGAGGCAGGTATTATTTCTCTCATTTTATACCTGAGACTCAGGCTGCAAGGGCTAGGGCAACTTGCCCAAGATACTTCAGATAGTAAAAAGAAACCAAAAACCTCAGGTTCATGAGATCCCGGAATCCTGGGTCTTAATGACTTCAATGTGCCCCTCTCCCTGACTCTGACAGCATAGTTCTCTTGGGGTTTTCTCAGCACACAGCTCTCTCCCCCTCCAAGGGATAATAGCCCTTCAGAGGGCTCAGTGCTATTTCTAGAGCCAGAACAGCTGCCGTCTAGAGCTGGTACACAACCCATCAGCAAATGCTCAGAAACCAGAGCCGGAAGACAGCAGTCCGACAATTCCAGGGACTGCAGTGTCTTCCCAGTCCAGACAGACCAGCAGGAGACATCACAGTGGCAGTGGAGAGCCAGCCCTGGCTGGGACCCTGGCTGGACTATGGCCCTGCTCAGCAGCCTCAGACTCTCCCCTGCCCTCTCTGGGCCACCATATCTTATCTTTCCCCAGGGTTTTGAGACATCGGGGTCTAAAAGTAAAAGGCCCAACGCTCTGAGTTCAGCCCCAGCAGTGCTGAGGTGAACCTGCTCCCATGTGCATCCCCTGCCAAGCTTGGACTGTCACAGGGTGGGGCAAAGCTAGATGTCCAGACTCACCCCTCCTTCCCTAGCCCGAGGTTCTGCAGGACTGGGACGCAGGGTCCAGCCCATCCTTGCTAAGGTACCTAAGCAGTGATCTTACTTCTTGGGCCAGACCAGGAAGCCCCGCAAGCTCCCCTCTATAAAATTCAGCTCAAGAACCTGGGACACTCAGTGTGTCTACGCCAGCACTGCTCAGTGTCCCTAATGCTCCTGGTAGACTGTGACCCCCTTCCAGTGCCCAATCCAAGAGCCGCAGCCTCGCTGCCTCCTCTGCGTCTCCCGCCAAATCTCGCCACTCCCACTTCCTCTGCAGAGCTGTCTCCTCTGTGCATGGATGTGACTCGGTCTTCCTGTGAGACACACCTGGACTGGTTTCTCTGTCTAGAACTGTTCTGCGCGGCATCTTCCTAGTTACTACCTACTCATCCCTCAGAGGTCACCTGTCTGGCTTCCTCTGGCCGCCCCTCCCCCAGCCCTGATACTGAATGACATGCCATTCCTCCCTGGCCTGTCTATGCCCCTCCACCAGCCAAGAGTGCTCTTCTCTTCCACCCACTGAAGATTTACTGAGCTTCTACCAAGTCCAGGCCCGTTTTAGGCAGAACACAGTGATGATCTAGCCAGGCAAAACCACTCCCTTTGGGAGACTGCTCGAGAGGTGAGGATCAAATATTTATTACAGAGTGACAAGCAATGATAAAATCTATCCAAAAAAAGCAGGGTAGGACACAGAGGGTGCCTAGGGACAGTCAAGGAAGGCCTCCTTGGACAGGGGACATGATGCAAGGGGTGGAGCCCTATGCAGACATGCAGGAAGAACTTTGTAGACAGAATACAGCGACTGAACACAGATGCTCTGAGGACAGCAAGAGGTGGCCAGCTGCAGGCCCGGCAGCAGCCAGTGTGGCGGGAAGACGAGTGGTGGGGGCCAGAAGGCAGCAGCGCCAGGCCACCCAGCATCGCAGGGCTCAGCATTCAAACTGGGAACACCGACATCTGATTTAAAAGGTCACACTGGCTGCCGAGGGACTTGGAAGGGAGGAAAGGAAACGCTGCAGGGTGGGGAACCTGGTGCTGTTCCCAGTGGCTGAGCAGGTAGGAGAAAAGACAGGGACCAGAAGTAGCCAAGAGACTAGACCAGTAGGATGTGCTGGCTAAGATTTAGCAAGTCAGAGAGAGAGAGAGAGAGAGGTGTCTTTGGTAACCAACAACTTTAGTTGCACAACTAGGTAGGGGATGGAGCCATTTGTGGGAATGAAGAGATGAAAGGTTTGGGGTGTGAATGGAAAGGGGAGTGGGCCATGTGAAGTTGCCGTGACCTCAGACACCTGAGAGGAGACAACAGGTAGGCAGTCAGATACACACACCTGCAGCCTGGAGCAGAGGACAGGGCTAGAGATACACTTTTCAGAGTCAAAGGACAGAGGATTCCTGAGAGATTGGTGAGAGTGATCAGACAGAAGAAACAAAAGCACCAAGGACTGGCCACAGGTCAGCTCTGACATGCCCACGGTGGCAGAGGAGACAGAGGAAGGAGGGCAGGTGGGAGGAAAACCCAAATAAGGATGCTCAGAGGAAAGAGCGCCTCTCTGGGCCAGAAGGGCAAGTCAATCCAATGCTAATGGGTCCAGGAGGAAGGGAAGGCAAGAGCAATGTGATAAACCAGGGGCTTGTCTTGACAGGGGCAGATACGGTCTGTGGGCAGGGGCTGAGGCAAGACTAGGCATGGCAGCTGCCACGATGCTAACCATGAAGTCGCAGGAAGAGAGCTGAGCGGGGATAGAGCTGGGTCCTGGGGGAGTAGAGAGGACAGGAGGTGATCGATGTGGAGGAGGAAGGGATGGACTTAGGTGTTCTGGGAGGCTCAGCAGAACAAAGAGCCAGCTGAGCATCAGGAAAGGTTTACCTTCAACACACAGAGCATATTCTGACCAGGTGGACTATGTGCAGGGCCCAGTCTCTGCCTGCTCTGTGATTCCCTGCCACCTACCATCCTAGTAAGGTCTTGGTAGCCGTGGGTTAAGGAGGACGCAGGGCTATGCATGGCTGCACGGAGCCTCTAGATGCTTCTAGAACTTCTAGATTCTACGGGACACTTGCAAGTGTGCCCCCATCCAATTATCAGGTCGATGCTAGGTCTTCTCAGCCCAGCCTCAGCCCCTTTGCTTCCTATTCTCCATTTCTTTCCATCCTCGCTCCTTCCAAGGCCTCCTCCCTTTGCCAGAGACTGCAATGGACTTCTGGAAGACAAGTGAAGAGGCAGGAAGCACAGGGTCTTTGAGGAAGGGGAGGAGGGAGACGTGGTGATGGCGGCTGAAGGGAGGAACTTGGGGAGCTGACTGGGGTCAGGAGGAGTTGGGGTGAGGAGGGGTGCTCCATCCTCCTCACTGGAGAGTTGGATGTTACCAAACCAGCTCTGTTTTGCCCAGCCCACTGCACAGCACGCCAATCACTGAAATGCCAAGTGCTGCAAGCAAGAGTGTATTTGCAAGGTGGCCAGGCGAAAAGACAGAGGTTAAGCCTACATCCACCTCCCTGAGGGTAGGATGTGTGATATTTATGGGATAAAGAAGCATGGTGATGTAAAGCATGGGGAAAGTTGATAAGAGGTAACATCACCAGTGGTCTGTGCACACACAACCTTCATGACTCTTCATCAGATGCATGTTCAGAAAATGGCGTTAGCATGATCTGAGCGGTTCTGGCTTCCTAATGTCAAAAAGATCACCCCAAGATAAGAGATGGTAGTTTTGACAAAATCAGCCTTTGAGTCTCTGAAAAGTAACTCATGCATCCAATATCATTATGACCTACCCATCAGAGGTGTCCTCTACCGCAGAGCTAGTGGGAGACTAATAATACATTTCATAGCTGTGTGACCTACAAAATTAGTGATTTTTTAAAAAGTCAATTAAAAGTATGTAACCAAAAGTAACTGAAGCTAGAGAGTGTATGTAGAGTTTTCCTCCATTTCAAGGACATGAGGCCTAGAGAGGGGGATGCTCCTCTCCAAGCACTGAAGTTGAGTTGCAATCTCACCAATAACCTTTATCACTTCTCTGCATAATTTGTTCTTTTATTCAATTAGCATTTCCTGAGCACCAACTAGGCTCCATAGCAGGTGCTGAGAACTCAAAGGTGAAGAAGTAAAATCACTATCTAGCTGGGGAGATGAAACTGGAAGCTCATAATTTAAACAAGAGAAGAAAGATCTTCCTAGTTATTCAAAGTATCCACTTAAATAAAGCACACACTGATTTAAAAACATTCCTATCTGCTCATTAAAATAGTTCCCCTGAGAATGCTTAGTGGACAATATTTCATGGAGCTAGACTTGAACTTCAAAAAGCTGTATGTCCATGTAATTTTTTTTTTTTTTTTTGGTACTGGAGATTGAACTCAGGGGTACTCGACCACTGAGCCACATCCCCAGCCCTATTTTGTGTTTTATGTAGAGACAGGGTCTCACTGAGTTGCTTAGCGCCTCACCATTGCTGAGACTGGCTTTGAACTTGTGATTCTCCTGTCTCAGCCTCCCTAAGTGCTGGGATTACAGGCTTGTGCCACCACAACCAGCTTGTCCATGTAATTTTATAGCTCACACACTTTCCAGTTCAGCCTGGACCTCCCCAGCATGTGTCCAGTGAGAAGATCTGAACAGGGCCTTTTTGAGCACACTCTGGATTTTCTTTATGGTCCTGTTGAGTTTTCCAGACTGGCCATTTGGACTGGTTCCCTCTGTGGCTCCTGATTGAATATACAGTGCATTAATCCTTTGCTTTTCTGCTCCCTTTTTCCCCCTGGTTATATTTGGTAGATCCTGACTTCCTTTCCAACTCTGTTAATAATAAATGATAACAGGTTGTCCCACACGTCGACACACTACACAACTATAGATAGCAAAATATGGCAGGCACTGAATTATTCAATAGCTGGATAATGCCACAGAGAGCATCCACACTCCAGACGTGGAGAGCTGCTCATCAGGATGCAGTACTCAGAGTCCTGTTTAGGTCCTCCCCCGGCCCTGCCGATTGGCTGCCAGGAGCTGAGCGACCCATTTTAAAGAAGCACAAGCTGCTCCCTCATCAAGGGAAAAAATCTCCCACATCAGCTCAGTTTTTTGTATTTTTCTTTTATTCTTTTTATTTTTTTTTTTTTAGTTGCAGATGGACACAATACCTTTATTTTATTTACTTTTATGTGGAGCTAAGGATCAAACCCAGTGGCTCACACGTGCTAGGCAAGTGCTCTCCACTGAGCAACAGCCCCAGCCTCTTATTCTTTTTTTAAAATTTGTTCTTTTAGTTATACATGACAGGACAGTGTATTTTGTCTTATTGTACATACATGGAGTATAATTTCACATTCTTGTTATTGAAGATGATGTGGAGTTACACTGGTATTCATATATGGACATATAAAAGTTATGTCCAATTCATTCCACTGTCTTTCCTATTCCCATCCTCCCCCCTTCCCTTCATTCCCCTTTGTCTAATCCAATGAACTTCTATTCTTCCTTCCTCCCATCCTTATTGTGTGTTAGCATTAGCGTATCAGAGAGAACATCTGATCTTTGGTTTTGGGGGACTGGTTTATTTCACTTAGCATGATAGTCTCCAGTTCCATCCATTCACAGACAAATGCCATAATTTCATTCTTCTTTATAGCTACATAATATTCCATTGTGTATATATGTGACATTTTCTTTATCCATTCATCTGTTGAAATGCACCTTGGTTAGTTCCATAGTTTAGCTATTGTGGATTGAGCTGCTACCAGCTCAGTTTTTAATGACATAAACCACTATGTCCCACAGGAGAACTGTGCATGCTGCAGTCCTTCCTATATGTGGGGACTTCAAGGGTCAATGAGAAACTGAGATTTGAAGTTGGAATTGTCCCAGGGATATTTGGGATGACATTTATTCTGCAACTTAAGGGAATTCTTGACTGCTCTCCAAAAGGAAGTCTACTCAGCTGGTAATGACCTTGGGAAAAGGGCACTCAAATTCCAAAACCCAACTGACAGGGGCCAGTGGTGTCACTACCCTTGAGGGACCCCAGCATTTAGGAAAGAAGAGACTGACGTGAGTCCTCGAGACAGGAAGAGAGGAAGAGAAAGTAAAGAACAAGGGAGATGAGAAAGGGAAGAAAAAGGAAAGGTGGGCCAGGAATGGATGACGGGAACAGAGAGAGGGAGCAGACAGAGTGAGAAGAGGGGAGAGAAGATACTGAGGAGGAGGAGGAGGAACCAGAGGAGGAGGAGGAGGAGGGCAGCCCAGGAAAAGTAAGGGACACAGTCCATGCAATGACTTCAGCCACTGACTAGGGACGACTGTCCAGAAACAGCCTCCCAGAAGCCTGTTCTTCCTGCTCACTCCAGCATTTCTAGCCAAGGCCTCTCAAGCATCTTTTCTCTCCCAGGTGGCTCCCCTGGGAGATGGACCGCCACTCACTTCCCTAGGCCACTGTCCATCTGTGCAGGCGCATCACACAGCCGATGGGCCAGTGTGCAAGCTCAACATCTGAAATATAGGCATGGACCATTCACCCTCCCTGTGACATCCGAGGGGCCATCCAGCTGGTCATACACAGGAAGAACTGTTGTCCCAAGAGGCCAGCATCAGATCCTGGAGCCCTGGCCATGATGTGCAGCTGTCCCTAAACCTCAGTCCCGTCTGTGGGCATCTGCCTGTTTGGTTTCTGATATTGCTGCTACATCTTTACTTTTTCAAAGCATTGAACAGACACATACCTACCAGGGATCTCCGAAAAACACAACTTCTCTGCAGGGTCAATTTCATGTTTAAGTGTCAAAATTAACTGAGCGGAAAGCTCAGACCTCTTCTCAGGGCAGTGGCTCTGAGAGTCCCTAGTTAGAAATACAAGAATCAAAGGACCAAACAGCTTCATCAGCCCCTGGAAGCGCTTAGCTGGTGGGTTCCAGCCATACCCAGCTCTGAGTAGAGAAAGCATCCTGCCCTGGCACAGAATCTCCCCACAATCCCTCCCTGCAAGGGCTGTGCCCACCTGAGAATGTTCCATCTGCACTTGCTCAATAATCTTACTGAGCTCCCACTCCTGAGTCTCAGTGCCCTCAGTTACTGACGTGAGCTCCAAACACTAAGATCAAGAGCAAACACCCCGTGACAGCATGGATGTCACAGTTCAGCACCGCCCTGAAATGTCTCTGCCCAGCCAAGGGCAGCCCACTTGTGCCGGGGGGGGGGGACCTTAGAGAAGCAGGGGATACCCACTCCTGATGCCACATACACCCTGCCAACACCTGCCAGCTGACATCCCAATCCCTGCTGCAGGGACATAGCCTTGGCTCCCACCCTCAAATGAAGGCTTGAGACCCAGACATCCCAAGGCCAGTGAGTCCCTATGTTAGTAAGCTGGGGTCCTACTCCTCAGTCTTCACATCCCCTCACCCTCTGGGTTAAAGGAGACTGGGAGGATCCCCAAATGAGCTTGCTGTGAGCCAGCAGACCAAGCTGCCCCTCCTCTGAGGGCAGCTCTGAGGGTGGACCGTGGAACACAGACTCCAGGGTCCCCACAGGATAGGCTCCCCCTCCCTGGTCATTTGTCGGGGTCTGTACCTGGAGCTGGAGTCACTGCTGCTCTGCACTGCTGGGTCGTCGGTGACATTAAAGAGCCCCGTCCAACTGGCCAACTGGTCACCACTCTGCCAACCAAACTGGAGGCCTCTGGCGAGAAAATGAGGCAGTGGGTACACACACTCATTTGTTGGGTTAAGCCTGTCTAACAAGGAGCCATGTTCTGTCCTTGTGCCCAAGTGACACATCGCCTGATCATGCACTTGATGGAGATGACGGTGAGGACCTCAACCATGAGGATGACCACGGTAAGCGTCTCTGCTCCCTGCATCCACTGCTCACTTTCTCTTTCCCAGCAGGGCTGAGGTCACACATTTCTGACACAGGGAAACTGAGACTCAGTGAGACTAAGGTGAGAGGGCTCTTCTACCTTCACTATGGTACCATCCCCTTGAGTCCTGCCTCTAGAGACAAACAGAAGAGCTCTGGTTGCCAGCACTTTCTCCCCCTGGGAGGCAAAACACACTTCAAATATTTTAATGAAATTGCCAGTTTTCCAATGCATAAGGGCACTGCTCCTAGTTTAAGCTGATGGACTTAACACATTGGTCTCCACTTCCTCCCTAAACCTGCAAAAATGTCAGCAGAGCAATAATAAGGACCTGGGCATGGAGACGAGGTCAAAGAAGAGCTAGCAACGACATCCTGGATGACAACGAGCAGATGGGTAAGGAGCTTAGGCGGACAGAATGGAATCCCGACCGTCTACAAGAGGTAGAGCTGAACCAGATATGGTGGCACATGCCTGTAATCCCAGAGACTTGCGTGGATGACGCAGGAAACTCACAAATTCAAGGCCAGTCTCAACAACTTAGTGAGACCTTGTCTCAAAATAAACATAAAGAAGATCTAGGGATGTAGCTCAGAGGTGGAGCACCTTGGGTTCAATCCCCAGCACTAGACACACACACGAAAGAGGAGGATCTGTTGGTAGCACACATTCTGGAAGGCTCAGGCATGGGAGGGGCTGGGGCCCATGGCAAGAGAGCAGGCAGGATGGCATCAAAGGCAGGAGAATGTGTTAGGTCTGTGTAAGGAGCAGTTAGACAACCCTCCCATCACTGCCCCCAAAGTTCCCTTCCCAGGCCCATGCCTGCTCCACCTGCCCACCCCACAGATGCAGCACACATGCCCCAAGGGCAAGAGGACCCAGAGAAGTTCTGCACTGTTCTCCTTGGAAATCGTACACTGAAAACAGCTGGGGCACTGGCGAGCCTGCCGACCAAGTCTGAAAAATGCTGGGACCACCTACCCTGCCCTATGGCTTAGCAAGGTATGCATTTCTCAGAAAAGAAACCGAGGCTCAAAAGAAACGGCAAAGAACAAAAAGGACTGTGCCATCTGAGAGCCCTGGGACAAACTTTCTCACCTGGCACTGAGGACACTGCGGCTGGAGAGAAATTTGTTGTGGGGATGTCCTGTGCCTCTAGGATGGGCAACATCCTGGTCTCTGCTACCAGGTGCCAGCAGCACTGCACCCCCAGCTCCCCTATTATGACAGCCAGAAATGTCTCCAGACACTGCCAAATGCCCTTGGGGAAAGATCAACCTGGTTGAGAACTCAGCAATGCGGAGCTTCCAAGTGACCTTCTAGGGGCTGGCTGCCCCTTACACATGAACAGGCTGCTAGTGACCACTGGCAGGTGGAGAAAGTCTGAACTCGAAAGTCAAAAGACAAAACAAACAAAAACCAAAAAAGGAATTCACAGATGAAGGGCAGAAAAGATTTTTAAATGAAATCCTTAATAATAACTAGGCTCTTAGCCAAGGCAATGGGGCGCAGGTAGTGGCTGGAGTAAGCCACCTCTGCTGATGAGCCAATGCCCTTAGGTGAGTCTCTGTGCTGATTCTAGTTTCTCTTCTCATCTTTCAAGGGAGGGAACTATCTCAGATGTCTCCAAAGTCCTTGACCAAAGGTGTCGTGGAGGTGGGCCATCATCCAGATGCCCAGCATCTCTCCTTGCAAGTCTAGCTCACCTCCCAAGTGCATGCTGGCCCAGCCTCCCAGCAGTCGTCTGCTGAGGGTGCCCCTTGAGGCGCTGCTAGGGGAGCGCTGCACACAGGAAGGGCTCAATTGATGCACTGCTGACTGGCTACTGGTTCCTTTCTCATCCTCTCCAATCTCCATGGCAGAACTTGGCCTTGAAAAGGGACAGGCACAACTCATGGAGCCCTGAGGCCTAACAGAATGCCCCTCCAGTTCTTTTGTCCATTTAGAAAACAGCTGCACTATGTTTTGGTCTGATTCCATAGTTATTCATTTATTTATTTAATGAAGTGTTTAAGCTTCATTACTTTAAGGTTTGGTGACGTATTTCTTGGAAACCACCTAGGTTTCGTTTAGAGATATCTGTTGAGCACCTTACTATGAACTAAGGCCCTTTACATACAGGATCTCAATTCTTAACAACCCATACAAAAAGTCTCATGGACTCTATTTATAGATGATGAAATGTGCAGCTCAGAGAAGTTTAGTAACTTTCCCAAGATCACAAGGCTAACAAGTGGCCAAACTAAGACTTAAACCCAGGGCTGTCTGATTCTAAAAGCTTTTATTCCCAAAACCTTTTACCAGGCTGTGTATGGGCTGAGAAAATAATATTTCTATGTTAGATTTTGTAAATTAGCTGCTTTAAAAATCAGTTCCCAGCCCAGGAGTCTGCTATGACACTCACAGACTTCTTAAAAATAATCTGACCAGCTCTCTCTCTCTGCTTGGTGGTGCCATGTCCTGAACTGTTTTTCTCTGCCACACCCTTCCATCATGATGCTCTGCCTCACTTCGGACTCAGCCATGGAGTTGGCTTCTAAGGACTGAGACCTCTGAAATCGCACATTAGAGCATGGCCAGATATAGACATGGAAAACACACTCCTCGGCTTGAAAAATGCCTCTCAAGGAATGCCAGTATTCCCAGGGACAATTTCCATATCATAGTAAAGAGAAGCCCCATGAGAAGAGCCACTCATTTCCTGTGACTTCAAAATCTGCAATGGATGGAAGTAAAACACACAAAAGTTTTAATTTAAAATTTCCCCAATTACATGCCGTTGTTTCACATGCTTTCCCTGTAATAATCATCACACTTTTGTCTTTTTAAAGAACAACTATCTAGGGCTGGGATTGTGGTAGAGCACTTGCCTCGCATGAAGGCACTGGGTTTGATCCTCAGCACCACATATAAATAAATGAATAAATAAAGGTCAATCAACAACTAAAAAATAAAAATAAAAAAAAACAACTACCAACTTTTAGTAAAAACTCTAACATATGGGCATGAAAAATATGGGGATGACTAGTGGTTATATCCTGAGACATTCAGAAACAAAAACTCCAGTATGAAGACATTAGCTCGCAAGTCAGTACTGTGCTCCCAAGATGCTTGAGCTCTCTCTGCACAGCAGTTGCTCTAGAAGCCCCAAAGACAAGGAGTGCTTTTTTTTTTTTTTTTTTTTTGCGGGGATTGGGGGCGATTGAACTCAGGACACTTGACCACTGAGTCACATCCCTCCCCAGCCCTATTTCGTATTTTATTTAGAGACAGGGTCTCACTGAGTTGCTTAACACCTCATTTTTGCTAAGGTTGGCTTTAAACACGAGAGCCTCCTGCCTTAGCCTCCTTAGCTGCTGAGGTTACAGGCGTGTGCCACAGTGACCAGTAAGGAGTGGTCTTAATTACCTGCACTGAGAGTTTATGTTTAACCTATGGCAAGTCCACATGAAATGTGTCATTTTCATGTAATTAATAATCCTATCTATAAAGTCACAAAATTGACTCAGTAAAGGCATATTCTTCTTGGTGGAGCATACTGTACCTCTTTAGATACAAATTTTTAAGAGAAAAAAAAAGGCGGAATTGAACTTCACCCTATTGCAAAACTCAGCTCAGCAGACTTGGCAAGGGCTGATGTGTGAGGACAGTGCCAACATCAGCTAACATCTGCCCTTACATCTGCTTCCATGTGGGTTCCTCTATATTTAATCAGCTCACAACTCCAGACACCAACACAGACTGCAGGACTGCAGGACGGCAACGGTTCCTTCCCACGGCTAGCTACCCTGTTCAAACCAAGAACCCTCTAGAAGAACCACTTCTGTCTGTAAACTTATGAAGTGCTCAAAGCTGTAAGTTTCCATCACCATACTTATATGCTACTTCTAAATACTCCCACTGGATCCAGTGTAGGAATGGAAAGAACAGAAAATTAATACCTTAGTCCATTTGTCCTGAAATAAAAGTGCTTTCCTTGTAAGAAACTTTATTTTTAAAAGTGTATTTCGCAGCCGGGCGTGGTGGCGCAAGCCTGTAATCCCAGCACTTAGGGAGGCTGAGACAGGAGGATCGTGAGTTCAAAGCCAGCCTCAGCAATGGCGAGGTGCTAAGCAACTCAGTGAGACCCTGTCTCTACATAAAACACAAAATAGGGCTGGGGATGTGGCTCAGTGGTCGAGTGCCCCTGAGTTCAATCCCCAGTACCAA